>OY757910.1:76722226-77037226 GCA_963585895.1 Sepioteuthis lessoniana
ATGCGAAATAGTGGACCACGATTCACTTTTCTTTTTTTTTTCTTCCTTTCTTTCTTTCTTTCTTTCTTTCTTTCATGAGTGACATTAGCGAACAATATGTTTGTGAATCATAATGTTTTTTTTACAAATAGTCGATGTCACTTTTAGTATTGTTTTCAGAAAGAATAAAAAATATATAATATATGAAAACTATGCTGTAACTTTTTTTTATTGATATTACTACTTTACAAGGATGTTTTTCGAATTTGACTTCATCATTAATAATTTAAAATTGTCTGACGATCTGTCCATTCGTCCGTTTCTCTCTCTCTTTCTCTCTCTCTCTCTCTCTCTATATATATATATATATATGTACGTGTGTGTGTGTGTGTGTGTGTGTGTGTGTGTGTGTGTGTGTGTGTGTGTGTGTGTGTGTGTGTGTGTGTTGGGATGATTATGTGTGCGTATAATTCTTTCATGAGATGAACGTTAGACAAAATAAGTTTTCTACTTGAACGAATTCCACTTTTTTTTATTCTTCATTCCATATTTTAAAATATAAAAAAGGAAAACATTTCTTACATTCACACATGATGAAATAAGTTCAAGCTTACAAAATGTTCACATCTCCCAGTTCAGATTAAACGTTTATATCATTGTTTATCTGGTTGAGATACAGAGTGGCCCATAAAAGACTGAAACATGAAAATAGAAAAAAATCCGCTGCTGCCCCTGTGTAAACAATTTTTCACTGAACATTTTGTGATTTGTCCGTCTCTGTGCCACAAGTTTTAAATCTGTGCCTTTAACTCTTTATCCCGTTAGAAACTTGAATGATTCTTTACATTAAAATGGATAACAGTATTTTTTTTCTCTTGAAATAACAGATCTACCAGTTGGATACAAATACTTTAATTATTTAGTTCATCATTTCACACAGTAACCTAACTTTTTCCATTGACTTAGAACACTTATTATATCTAAGAATTAATATAAAATAATAAATTGTTTGTTTGGTTTGGTTTTATGGTAAATACCATTGTTGATTATCTAATGCCAAATCTTGTTTTTACACACACACACACACACACACACACACACATATATATATATATATATGATTTGTAAACACATTTTGTATATAGGCATAGTAAATGATCAAACAGTTTTATTTTTGACTATTCAATTTAGCATAAGTCAACAAATTTAAATGGTTCCAAGTATTGGTGCGTATACCTAACTGATTGCATTTCACATAGCACTAATACCCTTGGGAAAGGTATGAATCCAATTATTCTCCCTCCAGCTATGGGTAAATAATAGGACAGACTAGGTTCTTCAGCCTTGGTTAGGCAACTAGTCTAGGAGAAGGAAAACTCTGAATTCAAACCTGTTAAACTCCGCTTAAAAATTGACCTTGTGTCATATCCTGCCCGAGCGGAGGGGTTGGTAAATAGTATCACTAACAATTCTTTTTTTTTTATTTAGCGTTAGTCATTTATTTACACATAGTTAAATGATCAAGGAGTTGTATTTCAAATAATTCAACTAAGCATAAGATATTTGCTTTCACTCAGATTAAATGTCAAAAGGTTCTATTTGACCCATAGGTAGGACTCCATCATGCTGGCTGGTGTCCTTGTGGTGTAATGGTTAAAGCGATAGTTCGAACTCCAGTCGCGCTATTACATTCACTTTCGGATAAATACCCTTGGGAAAGGCATGAACACCTTTATCCTCCCAGCTATGGGTTAAGTAGTACCATTACTGTTTTTCTAGAAGGATATCTTTGGCATTAAATAAATTACAAAAGTCCATATGCCATCAAAATAAAGAACCCAAACCAAACCAATCTATCAGGTGCTACCACTCCGGGCCAGTGTAGAACTGGGAATGATTAACAATGAAAGGGTACCTAATATTTGCCAAATATCCAGAATTACTGGAACCTCACCATCAGATTGTTTAATCTCATATCCAGGACACTCGTTGGTGCATTGATGCCCAAGCTGACTGTGTTGGAAAAATGATTAAAACAAGAAACTTATTACTTTTAAAAATGTGTCTGTCTTTTGTGGACCACGCTGTATTTGTCTTCGTAACTGATGCTTATTAGTTTAGCAAACATTGATGGAGTGCATGGCTCAGATATTGTTCGTTATAGCTTTCTTTGCAGCATTTTTTCTTTTCCCACTAAGCCGACATTATTGTAAGTATTATATTCATTAAATTTGAGCACTGCTCTTTGGTGTCTGTCATTCGTAATAAAATGGAAACGACTCCATTCAAATTTGAAACACCTTTTTTATGATTATAGATTCCAATAAAGTCGTTGTTTGTACAGACTCAATTCTTTCTCAATTTTGTATATCAGCCAATTTTTATTCTACTCTTTTTGACATGATTACAAACGGATAAAAGATTCGGATCGAATCCACTTGTTCAGCTGCAACGTTATGGTATTTTCCAAATGTTTTTTTCTTGATTTGTTTCCTCTTAATTCTGTTGTCCGTTAATGCAGTTACATTAGTTAAGTGACTTTATTTCTCAGTTCTTAACTAATTGCTAACTTTGATGAGGTAGGCGTTTCTGGATCTCACAACAACAGAGTAATCTCTATTTTACTTTCTAAGACAGCCTCTAGTATGTGCACTGATGCTAGATAACCTAGTCGAGATTTAGAGAAAATTACCATTAATACATCAGCCCTCTATTCATTATTCTTACTAGTGACATCGACTGATGGGTTTTGATATGTATGCAATTTCCATTCTTTTAAAAATATATATTTACCAAACCCTTCAGCATGAGCAAGGTCAATTTATTAAGGGGTGATTTTAACTCAGTTTTCGTTCTCCTAGATGAGTTGCAGTACCAAGGTTAAAGAGCTCAGTCTACTCTACTATTTGCCTATATTTGGAGGAAGAATAGTTAGATTCATACCTTTCTTAAGAGTATTGGCACTACGTAATAAGTAAATATCATCATCCAATATTTGAAGTCGGCTTGGCGGTTCCATTTCCTACAATGATAACCATTAATCTACGAGTACCTCACACAATATATTTTGAAAGTATTTTGGCACGGCTACAAGCCAACTGATTTATTCACATATTTCCATCATAGCATTATCTTTGAGAGACAGTTCAGCACTGTTCCAAGCCTGTTACTTTGTCTACAGTGTTGTGAAGTTACCGGTGACTGCTATGTAGACGCAGACAAATTGTCGGATGGTGCGTAAGACCCACTCTCTCTCTCTCTCTCTCTCTCTCTCTCTCTCTCTCTCTCTGTTCATTATCAGTGCTTGTGGAAGTAGGGAGAAATAAGCAGCTGACATCACGTGACAGTTGCTTCATTATTTTAGAAATAAGATTCTTCATCGGATCTTTGATTCCTCGTTCTCTGTTCACAATGAATATTTGTTTCCTCTCACCTCAGCTTCCAAAAGAGAAAAAGAGACCAAATCATCAAATCTGTGATATATATATATATATATATATATATATATATATATATATATATATATATATATATATGCAGCATTTTCTCTTTTAGATATGCTTGATTAAATAGGACTGTCATTCCGTTTCTGCCTATTTTATTGTTGATCCCTACAAGTCTTTGTATGAATCGTTTTGACATCTTGACGGAATAAATTAAAGACGGAACCATATTTTTCTTAATACGTTCGGCTCCAACTGGTATTATCTTTGGAGGAACGAAGACTGAAATGACAAACTTAATGACGATTCATATGCATTTATATAAAGAATGAGAAGAATAACAAGTGGAAGGAATATTGACAAAAAAAAAAAAAAATTACGAGTGTTCAGAAGATGAATCGGCGGAAAAGTGTTTAGGTCATTTCATAATGCGGTTGCTAAATTCAAAATTGGTATTGTTTATGGAAGTTCTGATAAGAAAACTTCTAGAATTGTGATTATTTTTTCTTTTTGTAATATGAAAATGTTTACAGTAAAGAGGCCCGAAGGTGATGAGAGATGGAATAAGTGTTAAACCTCTCGATAGAGTCGTTGTAGTCCGGCCAATGTAGGTACTTATTTTATTGGAGAAGTATCCTTCACCAGCGGGCATTTAAAATTGTACTTTACATTGATCGTTCAGAGGTAACTATATATATATATATATATATATATATATATATAGTGGACAAAATAACTGAAATACCTGGAAATTTCAAAATTTTCAAAATTTAATGTTTTTTTAATGTAGCCGTCCCATGAAATCCGGCTTTGTGCAGCTATCTTTCAACAGTTTTTGAGGAAACTGTGTTCTCAAGAAGGTTTTAAAGCTTTGCTGTAATTTTCGGAGCTGTATTCTAGTGATCCTTCCTAACAATCCACGTAGGAGTCCGACGGCCCCTATCAGACAGCTTTCGCTTTCTTCCAGAGTTTTGCTTCAACGAAGAGGTTTTTACGTCTTTCTTAAATGCTGTCTACAGAGTACTCCTTGCTACACCAAATAATCCAGAGGTTTTTGTTACACTAGCACCAACAACACGAGTACCAACAAATGGACCTCTTTTAAAATCTGATATATCTGCCATTTTAGGAGGTGTCCTCGTGGTGTAATGGTTAAGGCGATGGACTGCAGAATCGTAGCAAGCGAGTTCGTAATCCAGTCGCGCTATTACGTTTACTTTTGGGCAAATACTCTTGGGAAAAGTATGAACCCCTTATCCTCCCATCTATGGATTAAATAGCACCACTACTATTCCTCAAGAAGGATATCTTTGGCATTTAATAACCTACGAAGGTTGATATGCCATTAAACTAAGAAACCAAACCAATCTACCATTTTAATGAATTTTGATTAATTTCTTCTGATGATATTTGTAAAAAAAGTAATTTTATTAAAATAAGACAAGAAAAATTAATAATAAATCAAAAAACATAAAAATAACGAACGTTTGATGGTTTTATTGGAGTTTCAAAATGACGATACTGATATTCTTGGTGTTTTCATTATTTTGTGTGTGGTTCACAAAACAGACGCACCCTCACTTCTGCATCAGGTGATTGAGGCCTTAAAAATATTTAAAGTGAGAATTAAAACTTTATAACTCATTTAATTCAAAGACAAGAGACTAAACTTTAAGATAAAAATAAAATCAAAGAAAATCTTCATTATAAAGACATCAAAATTGACTTTATAAACTCAATTTTTTAATAACAATTCCCACATTAACAGCGCGAGAGTGACACGATATTCTTATCTAAATCTGTCATTAAGACCCTAGAATTAATAAAATATACTAAAAAAATTCTATTTGGACAAATACCATAAAATTTTTTAGAATTATTTGATAAATCATTAATAAAAATAAATTACCTCTTCATATTTATTTATAAAATCCAATTTAAATGAACATATTGAAAACAATGTCACCCAGTGTAAAAATTTTCAATTAAATGTTACCCTAAATTATGCTTGTCCATTGGAAGTGATGTTGAATTCTGTCAACTCGTTTTTCCTTCGTTCACTAACTTTTTCAATAACTCATCTACTTTCTTCCCAGCACTTCCCGACAGAGCAAATCAGATTTTCATTCCCTGCATTATCTTTAGAAAGTAATTTAGAACTACTTCAAGCCAGCTAAATTGTTCACATATTGTCTCTCATTGCAATATCTTTGGAAGACATTTCAGCACTTCTCAAAGCCTGCTAATAATGATGGTAACAACTTATTATTATTATTATTATTATTATTATTATTATTATTATTATTATTATTCCTAGCGAGTTATTTTGCGACAGCATCACCTGATGGTTTTTCCAAGGAGTTTAAGTGAAGGCAAGTCTCCCTAAGTCTCCAGGACCATTGGATGGTCTCAAATCGTCCTCTGATTTCCAAATCTTCCAGGCCCCTTACCAAGTATTTCGGGGATTGTTGAGTAATAATAATAATAATAATCGGCATGAGTGTCACTCTCATGTTCCATTGCATTTTCAGTTCTCTGGCAAGGTCTTATTACGTATCTTTCTTTTTGTTTTTTTTTTATTTTTACTTTGTGGCTCGCGGGAAAAGCAAAGTCCACTAGTTGGCTGGTTCAATTTTTTGTTAACTATTTTCTGGTCTTCTGGCCGAGATTAGGTGATCTGTTTGTATCTCAAAATCCCAGAGAAAAGTATGGTCAAATTTCAACTTATTGCATTCTTTCTAATGGATACCCTTCCCCACTCCCTTGTGTCTAATCACATACAGTTTTTGGGTTAGTTTGCGGCATTCTCTTATTATGAGATTAATCATTTTGTCTCTATCACCCCATAATCTAGATTTGTTATTTTGTTGTGTTTTATTTATTTTTGCTTTAACATAGGTGGTCCTTATGGCGTTGTTTGTACTTCTCTTAGAAGAGAATCGGTTTCTGTCAAGCCTTTTCCCTTCCTTAGACATGTCTAGGTATTCTCATGCAAGATTTAGTTGTTTTTTTTTTTTGTCGTCTTAGAGATCAATTCAGCTTTTTTCTTCCCATTTTTGTTTTCTAATTATTGTTGTTCTGTTGATCCTTTTATTGCCTGTGCTGTTTCTGATCGTTGTAATTGGTTTTATTTTGTTCTGTTTTATGTAGTCTTCGAGTCCTCGTAATGATGCATCGACACTATTTTCAATGCTGGCGAGACCACTTCCACTCTCTTTCCTTGACACATATAGTCTATGTCAGCTCTCAGTTAAAAGGCCTTATGCATCGTCAATAGCTTTCTTGTTCCTGGTCAGTTTGTTGAAGTTCTTCCCGCCTCTCTTTCAAGAAGGTGTGATGAGATTCCAGCCACAGAGCTTGGTTTCTAGAAGTTTCGCGTTTGTATGAGATATTCTTCATTATCTTTTTACTCTTTGAGAGTTTTTCACATCAACATAAGTTTGAGAGACAGCAAGTTTCCTCAAGTCTCCAAAACTCTTCTCCGTATTCTTGCCGAACTCAGCAATGCTGTTGTTTGAACAGTCTCCACACGTCCCGTTATTTCCATGTCCTTCAGTCTTCGTACCAATCTTTTTGTGTCTGTACCAAGTGCACCAATTACAATTGGTAAAAACGTTACTTTCATATTCCTCAGTTTTTAATTCTTTAAAAAGGTCAAGGCACTTATCCTTCTTTTAGTTCTACCCTGTAGTCAGCCAGGACAGCAAAGTTCACAATTCTGAAAGTTCTCTTTTATTTTTGTAGATTATTATAAGCTCTTGTCTTCTGGTCGAGATTATGTGATCTGTTTTTATCACAAAATCCCAGAGGAGAGTGTGTATCTCATTCGCCAGTACAGATTCTGGGTTGTGCGTATACCATTTGTACGTATGGTCTAATTTAAATTTCTTGCCCGGTTCCCAGTCACCTTGCCCACCCAATCATGCCTAGTCTTATACTCTTTCTGCTTTTGCTTATTATGTGATTGATTGTTTTTTGTCTCTATCACCACATAACCTACATCTGCAGTTTCGTTACGTTTTATTTATTCCTTTATTATTTTCATTGATGTCAAGTCCTCTTCCACTGTCTTTCCTGGTCACATATAATATGTCAACGTAATCACTGGAATGCAACGCCTAATGCATAGTCATTAGTTTTCCTGTTCTCTGGTTGATTCTTTAAGGTCTTCTCTGGTCCACATTAAGAATGTACCCGAGTATCTTCCGAGGGGAACTGCTAAGGTATTTATCACTTTTATAAGGTTCATGCTATATAGCTTTGTTTCGAGTAGCTTTCTCGTTCTCCTGAGATATTCTTTTTTAATTTTCTCTTTTATCTCCATTTGTTTGATGGTGTCAGTGTCTGATATTCTTAAGTATTCGTACGTTTCCTTTACTCCGAGTTTTCTGATTTTTACTTGATTTGGTAGCGCCGTTCCTTCTTTCTTGTCTCGTTTCCCGCTTTTTATTACTAACATGGCGCGTTTTTCGCAGCCAAATTCCATTCTTATATCTTGACTGTATATTCTCACTCTCTATATTAGGGTTTCCGATTCTTTTTCGTTTTCGTAAAAGATTTTGATGTCGTCCATGTACATTAAGTGGTTGATTTTTTTCTTGCGATTTACTGAGTTTGTATCCATCTGTGCATTTTCTGAGAATGTGATTGAGTGGTGTCATCGCTATCACAAATAGTAAACTTGATAGTGCATCTTTCTGGAATATGCCTCTGTGGTTCTTTATCTCTGCTAAACTTTTTTCCTCCGGCTGTCAATTCCCCTCTCCAGGTCTCCTTGGTATTCTTGATAAAATTTATGACTTCGTTGGGTACCTAATAGATTTTGAGACAGTGTAATATTCAGCATTAGAGGACTATATGGTAAGCATTTCTGTTGTCAATCCAGGCCATAACTAGATTTTTTCATTTCGTTTTTCTCTCGTTGAGGATGTGTTGATCTACATGTAGGAGTTCTACTGTGCCTCTGTTACCCTTGTCACATCCTTTCTATTCCGTGGAGCTGAGTCTGCGTCTTATCAATGAGTTGTAGATCTCCTCTCAAATTTGTGCCTCTAATATTTTCCCTATCATCAGTAGGCACTTTATGGGTCTATAGTTGTTTGGGACGGTTCCTTTGAGGGGATCTTTCTGCATCAAGGTGGTCTTTTCTTTGGTCATCCATTCGGGTAACTCAGTTTTCTGTATGCATTTATTTATTTCGGTAGCCAGTCTGTCGCAGATTCAGGTGAATTTATTGAACCGAAATCTGTTTATGCCATCTAGGACGGGGGTTTTCTACTTTGGTATTTTTTAGTGTTTCTTTGAATGAGTCGACGTGTATTTCCACTTTAGAGGCTTCTTCGAGTATTCGAAATTCTGTTTCCGTGTTGTTTATCCATTCGGTTTTTTGTTATGATATTTCCGTTCCTATATTTTACGCAAAATCTTTTTTGCCTCTCTCGCATCCGAATGCTGATATGTCTTTGTCCATTCTTCCCCTAATTGTTGTTAGAATGTCCTTTCGTTGTTTTGGAATGTCCTGTTTTGTCTATTGTTTGGTCCTGTTTCAGTATCTTTTTAGTCTTCGTTCTTTCACCAGTACTTTTTGATTTGTCACTTCGTGTTGTATTTTTCCTTCAAGTTGTCGTGATTTTTCCGCTTCGTCTGAATACGTTTTCATGTTCGGTTTCATTAATTTTGCTTGTTGTCCTAGTTTTCTTATCAGTGATTCTAATCTGAGTTCCCATTCAGGTTTTAACTGTGTGGGATCTCCAGAAGGACCCCCATTTTTTCACAGACTAATTTTGCTCCTGCATATATTAAATCCTTTAATTACATAATTTTGTTTGTTGGGATATTTGTCAATAAGTATTTCACTTTCTCAGTTTCGGACTTGTGATTCAGTCTTGGGTCCTGAGAGAAGGCGATGTGGTTTTCTTTTCAGACATGATTCTTTTCATGATTTCTACATTCATTTTTCCTTCTTGGGTCAGTGGTTGTGTTTGCACTGTTTTGGCTATTATTATTTAGCGTTTTGCTTTCATTAGGGGTTTCTCGTTTTTCTGTATTTAGTGTCTCGGTTACTGTATTAGGGACTGTTTATACGTTTGACAATATATTAGTGGCTGGATTTCCAATATTTCGAGGTCAGAAAACTAACTTTTCTTTGTTATTGTTCTAAGCTTGTCAGCGAGCTTTTGGTTTGTCTTTAATCCAGTGAATTCTGTGCAAATTTCAATCGATCTTTTTCTATACCCTCTTTTTGTTGGATTGCTCCTAAAAAAACAGTATAATCTTTTCTAGTCCATTTTCTATGCTGTGGTCTCTGATTTGAGTGGTTAATAGGATCATCATTTATGTACCTGAAAAAAAGTCAACATTCGCAGGATGCCAATCAGATACCCCCATTTGGCAATCAAAGGAGTACCTACCAATCATGACACCCAAACCTGTAGTCTAGGCCCCATATTGTTTATGTTTCGATTTGTCACTTTCCATGCGTAGTATATTGTAGGTCTACCAGTTCCAGGGGTTGTTTTTATCTACCCACGTGACACAGTTTGGCTTAGAACACTTATGGTAAGACTTCTTTAAACAGCAGGTCACAAAAATCCAAAATTGCGAAGTTTTAACTTATTCAAAGTCTACTGAGAGGCACTTTTCATTGTCTACTACCAACAATAAGTCCCCAAGATATTTGCAGGTCTTACTTTATCGTCATTTTGGCTTTTATATTTATTGAAATCCTGCAACTTTTCTCACAGGCACTAATTTTCACTTTTCCACTGGATTCTGAGTAAAAGCTAGTCTCTTATCACCAGGACCCTTCTTAGTATTAGCAATAATGCAGTCTGGATGGCCTTGGTTCTTCCTTTGATAGTTCCAGTATTTCTAAAATCCTCTGGTGACTGTTCAAAGGGCACCAACTACAATTTATATCAGCATCACCTCAATTTCCACAGTATTATCATTAGTAGTAATAGTAGTGGTAGTAATTGTTGTAGTAGTTTGTTTTACCTTAATATCCATTTTGTACATTCATAAAGCCAAGTCAGTCCTTTGGACTGGGGCCTACGATGGTGATTTAATGGATTTATTCGACAAATAGAGTCCTCCTGTATGAAAAGGCGTGCCTATGAAAATAAGATTCGGAATTTTCTGGAAATTGGTGTTGCCAGAGATTTCATTGGACCATAGGATAAAAAAGGCGAAAAGTTTGACAAATATTGGGATCTTGCCAGAGAGTTGTAAAGCTATGAAACACAAAAGTTACGGTGACGCTAATTGTTGTTGGTGCCCTAGGAATAGTCCTCTAAAGTCTGGAAAATAAACTAGGGGACTGAAGGTTAGAGGAAGAATTAAGACATTCCAAAACCACGGCACTGAAAAAATCAGTTGGAATACTTAGAAGAACTCTGTCTCCTGTCGAGATTTGCTGTCACTCAGACGTCTGTTAAAAGACACTATTTAAAACTGTTGTGAAAAAATCGCAAGAAACTACTACTATTACTACTATTACTATTACTATTATTATTATTATGATTATTAGTAGTAGCAATAGTCATTGAATCATACCAATTATGAGAGCGGCTAAAGCAGATGTGATAACTCACTTTTACCCTGACAGAACAATAAATTGATTACCGTGTCGAATCGGGCCTGGCGTGAGTCATCAAAGATTATGACTCTTTGTAAGGAAACAGGCTGAGGTCAAAATGTCTACAGCCGGACTAATTTTGCATAACATCAAATGTTGGCTGGTTCTTTGGTTGTGTTTTATGGCATATCAACCCTTGTAGGTTATTTAATACCAAACCCTGTATACATATATGTATATATATATATATATAATCTACAATTCTGTCAGAAGAAAACACGAAAAACACACGTGCTACTTGAAAATAATCAAGTAAACATGTATATCTTGTCAAAAGAAAAAATGCTGCCAGAATCACCTAAGCTAAAACGTAATAAAGTGCTCAATATAGGAGATAGTGCTAATATTATGAAAATAATTCCTACATGGCCAACAGCGAGTCTAACTAGGCTTCACCAAACGCCTCTTCAGGATTAGGTTTTATCTGCTCATAATTGGTATGATTCAACGACTACTGCTACTACTAGGTTATTTCAGGCCAGTGCAGTCCTGAAGAGCCGTTTGGTGAAACCTAGGTAGACTCACTCTTGGCCATGTAGGAATTATTTTCATAATATATATTGTGAATATATGATTTGCAAACGACTAGCTGGTTGATGATATTATTTTAAGCTAAGCCAGAGCTCATTTGTTCTTACTGTTACAGAGTTTCAAGTTTTGCTATAAAACACTAATAATTTGATACAACATAATTCATTCGTTTGCACACTGTTAAATGGTTTCAGGTATAGTGTGTGATTAACTATTTCGATTAGACGCATAGATTGAGCCCTAAGAGACACTATTACTTCTGGTCAGAGACATTAAAATGAGGATCATCACGCCAAGTATATTCCTCACAGAGAATATACCTCGGTTTGTTTTACTTGTTTACGGCCGAAAACCTTACAGAACTAAATGGTCCTAGTACAAGCACTGCGATGTGATTGATGCCTTCTACAAATTGTCACCATAAGAATATACATCTGGCATTAAAATAAGCTAACAACAAAACTACGCAAATATCGGACGGGACATTGTGAAAACCAAGGGACCAAAAAGAATTTAAATTCAAAATATAAAAGATATGTCTCAGAATCTAACCATCAAGATGCAATAGAAATTACCGTGAAAACGCGCTGAATGGAGAAGGAAATTAATCAAACACTCAATATAGAGAAAATGAAAAGTTAGAGCCAAGGGAAGAAGATAGAGAAAATGAGAAGCTGTAATAAAAATAAAAATCTCAAAAGGACGACAAATACAAGAAAATAAAGAATGACATGCTAGATTATCCTTCGATTTAGTTGGGTCTGCTTTGGTTTTATGGAATATCAGCTATTATAGGTTTTTCAATGCCAAGTCCTTTTTATACATATGAAACATATTATTTCAAAAGATTTGGTTGATAACATTTTAAGTGAGCCTCAGCTTTTGCACACATTAGAATGGTTTCACTTATTTCTATTAAATACGAATAATTCTAATTACTATTAATCATTTTTCAAGTATTGCTTTGTATCATTAACAATTCACTTAAACAGTTATTTTTTCACACACAGTTAAATGTAAAAACAGTTCTATTTCAAACCATTCAGTTTAGCATGAGTACAAAGTTTGAATTTCAAACTTCTATTTAACCCACAGATAGGACCCTATCAGGTGCTACTACAACGGAACAGAGTGAACCATGGAGCGAAGACAAGGAAGAGGTACTTTACATTCCCCAAAGCTCAAGCATAACTGGAGTTTCACCATCAGATGTTTTTGTGTCATATCCTAGACACACGTTGAGGGATTCTTACCCCTCTGCTAAGATGGAGTCGGTGTATTGTACAGCTCTCCCAGCCAACTGGGCCACCTAATCGGGGAGAGGGGTGTCTTAGCCTTCTGCAGAGTTGCAGTCTGTGTATTCTACTGCCCTCTCCCAGCCACCTGAGCCAATCAGCCTTGGAAGCAGCAAACAGAATTCAAATAAAGCAGAATCTAAATGAATCTGTGCATGCCGCTACTCGTACAGACAGTGATACTCAAGGCATATAGAAGAGACACAAAAATAACTGCTGTGAAAAAGACGAATTAAGAATATTTTCAAATTCATCAAGAAATTTAAACACCTCCTGAAATCAATTACATAAAACCATGTGAAAGTGAAGAAAAGAGAATCCCTTACTGGAAAACACACAATAAAAAAATAAAAATGGCGTACAAATATTCATTGAAAAGCTGAAATAACATTGACTGGCTGAATTCGAGAATCAGTCAATACGAAAAAAGACAAAAGTTCTTTCACCAGAACAAAACAGCAAGAAAATACCGATAACTAAGAATTAATAATATTGAAATCAACAAAAAGCAGGACAAAAAAGCTGTTGAAAATTTCTAGGCCAGCATCTGCGAAAAGGAAAAAAATCACTATATAAAAGATTCTGAGTGGAAAAAAAAAACAAATTGAGAAGGGAAAACAACCGACAGCTAAACAAGAGTGGGTTGATTAATGTTTGTAAAGGATACTAACAGCCATTCTGAAGTCATGCAACTAGAATGCACGGGGGAATAAGAATATGAATGTTGGGCAAACTCTACTCCAGCAATAGACATTTTCACCTCTGTCACCCAATGAAGAGACTTCATCGTAGATGACCCACACTAATAATAATAATAATAATAATAGTAAATAAAAGATTATTATTATTATTATTATCATTATTATACTCCTTTGAGATTTTTTCACACAAACGTTAGCTGATGGTCTTTCACTAGAGTCTCAGTGATAGCAAGTCAGTCTCCTCAAGTCTCCAGGACTCTTCAGGCCGATCGTGATAATTCTGTAGTCTTGATGGTCTCCTCTTGTCCTCTGATTTCTAAGTCTTTCCGTCCTTTCACTAAGCATTTGGGGTTTGTTGCAAGTGCACCTATAACAATTGATATCACCGCCACCTTCATGTTCCATATTTTTTTTAGTGCTTGGTCAAGGTGCCTATTTTTCTTTTCACTTTTTTTAATTTTACTCTGTGGTCCGCCAAGACGGCAAACTCCACTATTCGGCAGGTTCTCATTTTTTGCTGATTATCTCTAATTCTGGTTGAAAATAAGTGATTTCTTTGTATTTCCAAATCCCAGAGACTCTTATACGTCTCATTCTCCATGATGGATTGTGCATATGCCACTTATTCGTATGGTCAAATTTAGATTTCTTGTACAATTCCCGCCGGATGGCTTTATTATTATTATTATTATTATTAGTTCCTTTTAATTGTTTCACATAAGTTTTTAAAAGTGTCTTTTAAATGACGTCTGAGTGACACCAAGTCTCAACAGGAGACAGAATTCTTCTAAGCATTCCGATAGATTTTATCAGTGCTGTGGTTTGGGGTGGACTTAATTCTTCCTGTTACCCTCAGTCCGCCAGTCTCTTTTCCAGGCTTTTGCGAACTGGTCCAAGGGTGCCAACAACAATTGGTATCCCCGTTACTTTCATGTCATAGATTTTTCAACTTTCAGACAAAATTCAAGTGTTAATCTATCTTTTCGTTTTCTTTTATTTTCATTCTATAGTACGCTAAAATAGAAACGTCTTTCTAATAGAATCAGTAGTTTGTCTTCTTTTCTTAATTATATGATATAAAGTACCAATGTACTAAACTAAATAAAACTAAAAGTTGAAATATACATTAGTCATCATCATCATGTCGTGCTGGAAGCACAGATATCCCTGACCCTCTCTTGCCACTTTTCCCTATCGTTCATCGCCTCAGGCAGGTCTTCTGGACAACATCCTGTATCCTCACATAGTTGCTGAATGTATGTCGTGCTGGTCGTCCTGCTTTTGCACGGCCATGTGTGGGGGTCCATAAGAGTACATCACTTATGAGTTTGACCCTGCTTCTCTTGCAGTGTTCTGCATGTCTGGTTCGTCTAACTTGAATAGTTTTCGTGATAGGAGGCAGGTGGCCGTACAGTTGGTGTCTTGTGGGGTGTTGCCGCCAGGACTTGTTCAAGATTGCACGCAGCGTTCTTGTGTAATTGCCGTCTAGCTTCTTCTCCAGCCGTTTTGTTAGAGTCCATGTAGTGCATCCATATAGCAGTATCGATGCGACTGCTGCCTGGAAGAAACTGCGTTTCATTTTATCGGTTAGGTCTGATTTAGAAAATATGATATAGTTCAGGGTGATATTGAAAAAACCATATGAAAGTTACTTAATATATAAAATTTATGACAGTTTATACGATAAATAACCAAGTGAACAAATAAATAGAATATATAATTTAATTCGTAGATAAGATATGGATTGTTTTTACTACTACTACTACTAATACTACTACTAGCAGCAATTTTAGTTTTGACAACTTAATTACTGACGTTAAAATACTTGTTCGGAATTAAAAAAGAAATGTTAGTGGGGCTATAACAAACCCGCATCAAGTGCTTCTGATAAAGAAATAGAAAGGATTTCTCAAGTTGAAGGTATCTTCGGGGTACCATCTTTTAACTTCATGAGTTCTATTTTACTCTATTTTTGGAACTGGGATCATGTAGGAGACGGAATGATTTTACCAGGTTTGTTTATTTTGTAAACCCTCAGTAGAACTGTTCCATTATTCTACGTTTTTTAGAATGTCCATTTTAAATACAAAATTATAAACATTTTTTTAATAAACATTAATGAACATCACACTCTTTACTAGCAAATTGTTAGAAACTGATATATGTGTACGATGAAATTGTACGGCTATGTGTTCCTTTTAAGCGCTATACAAGACCATCCTTTTTAATCTCTAAACCTTTTCCTTTTTTATAGAGGAAGGGGAGATATTGGGAGGTCACAATTGCTTTTATAGTAATCTTAACCTTGAATATTCTATCATTATTTTACTCCTTGAGGAGTTTTCACGCCAGTTTTAACTGCTTGTCTTTTACTGGAGTCTTGGCTTCAGCAAGTCTCATCAGGTCTCCGGGAATTTTCTAAGTATTCTAGCCGATCTTGATATTTTAGTTTGGATGGTCTCGATTCTTCCTCCAGTTTTATTTGCTTTTAGGGACCGTTTCAATCGTGCCAACAACAGTTAGTATTACCATCACCTTCATGTTACACAAGTTTTTCAGCTCTCAATGAAGATACTAGTGTGTATTGATCTTTTTCGTTTTCACTATGTGGAGCAGCAAAATTAACAGGTTCCTATTTCTCTTGTTAATAAACACTAGATAATTTTATGAATCTAATTTTCTTGAACAGATTCTGGTTTGTGTATACACCATTGGTTTGTAGGATCGAATTTCAATCTCTTGGACAATTTCCAACACAGTCAACGTCGCTGCCGCCACCATCATAATTATTATTTAGAGCTTTTCACATCAGTATTAGCTGATGGTTTTTCACTGGAGTTTGAGCAACAGCAAGTCTCCTCAAGTCTCCAGGACTCTTCTCAGTATTCTGGCCGTTCTCAGTAATGCTGTCATTTGGATAGTCTCTACCCGTCCGCTAACTTCCAAGTCCTCCAGGCCTTTTAATAACCTTTCGTTATTGTGCCAAAAGCACCAATCACAATTGGTACAATCGTCACTTTCATGTTCCACAGCTTTTTCAATTCTCTAGCAAGGTCGAGGTACTTATCCTTCTTTTAACATTCTTTCAATTTTATTCTGTGGTCAGCTGGGACTGCAAAATTAACAATTTGCAAATTCTCTTTTTTTGTTAATTATTATAAGGTCTGGTCTTCTGGCCGAGATTAGGTGATCCGTGTGTATGTCAAAGTCCCATAGGATTTTATGTTTCATTTTCTAGGACAGATGCTAGGTTGTGCATATACCATTTGTTAGTGTGGTCAAATTTAAATTTCTTGTACATCTCCCAATGGATCACCTTGCCGACCCAATCGTGTCTCGCCTTATACTACATCTGTGCTAATTTGCTGCATTCGCTAATTATGTGATTGATCGTTTCATCTTTGTCCCTGCATTGTCTACATTTGCTATTTTGTTGAGTCTTGTCTATTCTCACTTTGCTATGATTGGTTCTTATGGCGTTGTCCTGCGCTGCTATTAAGAGAGATTCTGTTTCTCTTTTAAGGTTACCTTTTCTTAACCAGGTCCAGGTTTTCTCGTGAGAGATAGTATTTATTAGCCGTTTAAAGCAGCTATAGAGTTAGGGGGGGTTTGCCATTTTTGTTTTCTAGTTATTGTCATTCTATCGTCTGTCGTGTTGTCGGTATCTTTTCTGATGACTGTAATCAGTGTTTTTCTATGGGATGTTGTTGTGGGAGCCTTACCCATATCACCATAATAGACTCTTCTCGCCGTTATTAGTACAGAGAGACTTCACTCCCAGACGGGCAGATGAATATCGGTGTTATCCGAACAGTACGAGACTTCTTACCTTTTCTATGTAACTCCTTCTTTCTTGTGTAATATAATCTTTTATCTAATACCCGTGTTGGTGTTTTCTTTAGTGACCCTTTCCGGGGCCACAACATACTGGCGACGAGGAACTCGAACGAAAAAAGGGACTCTCCAACAAGCAAAAAGGGGTTAATCGCATAACATAGTGGCGAAGATACATCGCAACAACAAAGAGATACCTAGCAACAAGTTGTTAAAGAATCTACAAAAAAGTTCCAGCATACAACGAACCGAACAAGATTTTTGTTAAACAACTACAAGGTATCAAATTGTACAAACGACGGAGTGTGTCGGATAGCGGACATTTAAAAAAAATATGTAAGATTGTCACGTAATCAAAAAGTGATTTTCATATTTTTCTTTCTTCCCACTTCAGAGAGAAAAATTTAATTCGGCGCTTACAGTTTGTGTTGTACAACACACACACACACACACACACACACACACACACACACACACACACACACACACACACACAGTAATTATTCTTGATTTCTGGGGATATTTACCAGAAGAGAAAAAAAACTTCCCCGCTCCAGAAAAAAAAAAGATTTTTTTTTAATAGGAATTTTCTTTGAAAGTCTAAAAAAAATTGAAGACCTTATAGAAATTTTTGCAGAAATTATGAAGTTCCAAATGGAGTCTCAACTTTAGAAAGAAAACGAAGAAAGAATCTGAAAAAACGAGGAAAAACAACAATAACTTCAGAAAGAAAACGAAGTAAGAATCTTAAAAAATGAGGAAAAATAACAACGGTCCTTCCTTGAATTGCAAAAACAACAAGAAACACTTTTTAAAAATCTAAGTAATAACCAGCCAACAGATAGTACTACTATTTTCACTGAAAATGCAGTGTGGAACGCACTCGAAACATTTTCCTACGTACCAGATGAGGATAAGACCTTTGAGGCATATTACAGAAGATATGAAGATATCTATATTACCGACTGTGCCGATTGGACTGATGCAAAAAAAGTCTGGATACTTCTACGAAAGCTAGGAACTGTGGAAAACAAGTTCGTAGATTATATCTTGCCAAAAAAACTTGCGAACTTGGCTTTTTAGAAACAGTTTTATTACTGTCAGAATTATTCAGATCCAAAATGTCTCTATTCGACAAAAGATGGAAATGTCACAACTTAACAAAAAGGGACAGTGATGATTATTTAGGGTTTGCCTCGGTCGTCAATAAAAACTGCGACGATTTTAAACTAGGCGAATTGTCAGTGGATATCTTCAAATGTCTTATATTCGCACAAGGCCTAGTGTCGGCAAAAGACGCAGAAATCAGACGCAGAGTTTTGTCGAAATTAAAGAACGAACCCGATCTCACACTTCAAAAACTGGCTGAAGACTGTCAGAGGATAGTGAGTGTCAGAAAAGACTCAAAAAATATCGAGGAGTCTGGTGTTGCTTACATCAGGAAAGTCAAGCATAGATCCCAATCATACTCTCCGGTAAAAGAGAGAAAAATATGATTACCCAAAATTTCAATACAGGCAGACTAGTGACAACAAAAAAAATCACCTAGCGCTTGCTACCGCTGTGGAAAAGTATTTTGGGCCAAGGACTGTCCCTATCGTACAAAAAATGTCAAAACTGCGATAAATTCAGACGCAAGGGTTAACAGTGTAGAAATAGAAAATAATTAAAAACAGAGTCAGACATACAAAAATAAAGGACAAGTCAGATAAAGTCGTTCGTAAATACATAACAATAAAAATACTAAATAAGTCGGTAAGATTTCAGTTAAATTCTGGCTCTGATCTATCAATAATAAAATTACAAACTTGGAGAAAATTAAATAGGCCAATAATAAAGATGACAAGCAAGACGGCGCGAACGGTAACAGGAGACAAAATAAAATTTGAAGGCGAAATGATTAAACCAGGATCACTAAGTGGTATAACCAAAAAATTAAAAGTCGTCGTACTGAAGAACACAGAAAATTTGTTTGGGTCGGACTGGTTTCTGAAATTTATTCTCTGGGATCAACCAATTTAGTACGTTTTGCGGCCGAAGCTGAAAAAATTAAGACGGAACTAAAAGGTAGTTTCCCCGAGGTATTTTGAACTGGTCTTGGCAAATGTACTAAAATTAAGGCAAAATTTGAACTGAAGGAAAATACACGCCCCATTTTTAGAAAGAAGCGAAACGTACCGTTCGCCACGACCGAAGAAATAAATAAAGAGCTAGACCGATTAGTGAATATGGGTATATTATCGAAAGGGGAATTAAGCGATAAGCTACTCCTGAAACAAAATAAGCTGCGAAAGACCACATTAGCCCCTAAAAAAAGGTTCAACCCAGGAGAAAAAAATACTTTAAAAGATATAAAAAAAAAAACACGTCCAGTTGGGTATGTTGAATAATCAAAGAACCAGTTACAGAAACGCAGTTTGAACGACTCCAACGACGTACTACAAACAGAAGAGCCAATAGACACTATTTTCGACATGTTCGATTTAGATCCTCCTCAATCAACACCGAAAAACGCCGGTCAGAGAGAAATAGAAAATTCACTGACCCGTTCATGATCGACCCAAAAAGAAAAAAATATGAACAGAACTTTTATGAAGTAAAAGGCTTGGGGGAGGGTTTTTGTGGGAGCCTTACCCATATCACCATAATGGACTCTTTTCACCGTTATTAGTACGGAGAGATTTCACCCACAGGCGGGCAGTTCAATATCGGTGTTATCAGAACAGTACGAGACTTCTTACCTTTTCTATGTAACTCTATCTTTCTTGTCTAATATAATCTGTTATCTAATATCCGTGTTTGTGTTTTCCGGGCCCACAACAGATGTAAAGCCTTATGCAATGTCATTAGTTTTCTTGTTCTTTGATCCATTTGTTTAAGTTCATCTCTAGTCCACTTGAGAAATCGTCCCGAATATCTGACGAGGGACACAGCCCAAGTATTGATTTCTTTGATGAGGTTTCTGCTAGTGAGTTTTGTCTCAAGTAATTTTCTAGTTCTCCTGAGATATTCTTTTTGAATTTTGTCTTTCATTTCCACTTGTTTGATGGTGTCAGCCTTCAAGATACCCGAGTATTTTTAGGTTTCATTTTCTCCGAGCATCCTAATTTTGCTTGATTTGGTAGTTCCATTCCGTCAATCATATGTCGTTTGCCACTTTTCATGACTAGCATGGCACATTTTCAAAGCCAAGTTCTATTCCCGTCCTGACAGTATATTCTAACAGCGTGTATGAGGGTTTCCAGTTTTTTTTTCATTTTTTGCAAATAATTTGATGTTATACATGTACTTTAGGTGATTGATCTTTTCTTGCCATCTGGTAAGTTTGTATCCGGCTGTGCATTTTCTGAGTATGTGTTTAAGTGACATCTTGGCTATTATGAATAGTAAGGGTGATAGTGCATCTCGAGAGTTTTTCACACTAGAGTTAGCTTTCAACTCAAATTTGAGTGACAGCAAGTTTCCGTCGGTTTTTAGGACTCTTCTCAGAATTTTGGCCGATCTTAATAATGCTGAAGTCTGGATGAGCACTATTTGTCCTTTTATTTCCAAGTGTTCCAGTCCCATTTAGGAATTATTCAAAGAGCACCAATTACAAATGGAATCACCATCACCATCATGTTCCATGATTTTTTAAATTCACTTGCAAATTCTCTTTTATTTTAGTCTGTAGTCTAGCGGGAAGGCAAATCAGCGGGTTTTCTCTTTTATTTATTTATTTTTTTGTTGAAAATCACTTAGTGTGGTCGTCTCACCGAGATGAGGCGATGTGTTCGTTACTCAAAATCCCAGAGAATGTTGCGCATCTCATTCTTCAGGACAGATTCCGAGTAGTGTGTATACAATTTTTTTCGGATGGTCAAATTTAAATTTCTTGCACACTTCTCAGTAGATGACCTTCCCCACACGGTCGTGTCTAATCTTATACTTTGTTGTCCAAATTTTATGCATTCGGTTATTTGATTGATAACCTATATTTCTTTTTTTTATTACTTATCTGTTTTTGCTTCAAGATACTTGGTCATTATTGCGTTGTTTTACTATTAAGTTTTCCTATTTTTAGCAATGTACAAGTCTTCTTTCGTGAGATTTCGCTTGTTCATCGCTTGCAATATCCATACTATTGCTTTTTCCCCAGTTTTGTTTTCTAGCTGTAGTTCTGTCGATGTTTCTCTTGTTTCTAATCGCTGTAATCAGTCTTTCTGTGCTCGTTGTTAGCCTTCGAGTCATGGCACTACATCGATGCTATCTTCAGTGCTGGTGATTCTCTTTCTCCTTCCTTTGTTGACAGATATAGTCTGTCTATGTCATCTCTTGGGTGTAATGCCTTATGCATGGTCATTAGTTTTCTTGTTCTCTGGTTCATTTGTTGAAGTTCTTCCCTCGACCACTTCTGTAATGGTCACAAGTATCTTACAAGGGGAACAACCCAGATATTTATCCCAATGATTAGATGCCTGCTATATAATTTGGTTCCGAGTATATTTCTCGTTCACTTGAGATACTCTTTTTCATTTTTTCTTTCATCTTCGTTTGTTTCATGTTGTCCACTTTATTATTATTATTATTATTATTTTTATTTTTATTAACTGTTTAAAATAATGGATTATAATGTTTGGTGCCATGTTCTATACCACTATATATATATATATATATATATAGATATAGATATGTAGATATATAAGTATGTATATATGAATATATACACATAAAATTTTAATATCAATCAACAATATTTTTTTCTAGTTATGACATATTAACTGATATCACTGTAACTCTAAAGATAAAAAAAAATGTAAACTTATACTTGAGAGAATATTTAAGTCAAGAATGAGATTTTGTAAAGTTTAATATATGTCAAACTAATAACGACTTCATCATATTTGTGTGACTTTGTGGAGAAAAAAAAAACGTCGAAAATAAAGAAAACCAGTTGTTGACATTCTCGTTTTCGCAATTTCTTAATATAGTTTGCTATCTTCCGCTTTCATGTTATGTTCTCTTCATTTGTTTTATTTGTTTTTTTGTTTTATTTTTTGTTCTTTTTTAAACTATTTCAATGAAACTCTTTTTTACTCCTTCGCTGATCGTTGTCTCTTTTCAGACGCTGTTTAATATACAAAAATTCTTTACAGTTTTCCGATCACAGACTAAAAGATGAAATAACTACGGTGAAAATATTTTCTTAAACTCAGTTTGACTTCCGTTCGATACAGGTAGACACCAGTTACTCTTAGCTAGTGTCAATTTAAACGACTAGTGTCGGTATTTAGATATTTTTGACTCCATCTATTCGGAAAAAATGGAAAAGAAAATTTATAAACCATAAACTTGATACTTCATAAGTTTAATATTTCATAAATTTTGGAAAATTAATCAAAATCTTTGAATCTTAAGGTCGTTTCAATCGTTAGCAGGTCGGAATGATAGAAGAGGAAAAAACTTTAATAATGCACTCTATACTTTAATTATACGGTCTCTAAAGACATTTTAATAAAGCGCTCTATATATTTCATATAACTGCAGATGAATAACTATAATCAATTTATTGAATTCAGTTGAAGTCTTTTTAAAAAAGGTTAATCAGTAAGTGATTCACCGATTTGGAAAGAAAACAGTTTCTTTTGCATTAAAAACACAACTTTTTGTCTGTTCAAAAAAAAAAAAATCAAATGCCTAACGATTTTAAAGAAATCTTAAGTATTATTTATTATGAAATAGATATAAGTTATTCGTCAAATATCTTATTGTAAAAAATTCGGCTCATGTTAGGAAAAAGCAAATAAATTGAAAATTACATCGTATATATGAAGACTCGAAATTTGGATTTAAAAAAAAGATTTATATAATCATAAAAAAAAAATAAAAATAAATAACTGTAAATTCGGAAAACGTAAACCTATGACTGTAATGCATACACAAGAAAAATTTTAAAAATAAATAGGCACCACAAAGGCAAAAGTGCTTTTTACATTTATATATTCCAAAAGAATTTCGATCTTATCAGAGATATTCGAACTAAGAAAAGTGAAACCGAGCCAGAAAACTATTTGATAAAATTTTTGTTTACATATTGTACTGATGTTAATTTATTCTCACACAAATGTTAATTGAAAGAATTTATTGATCAAATCTTCTAATTATGCTAAATCTACCAGCTGAAACAATCAGCAAGACTTGACTCTGATGTTAAAAGGAATATACAGCGTCTTTCGTCTCAAAAAGAGCCTAGCAGTTGTGAGTTTGTTCGGTTGGAAAGGCTAGTTCATTTAGATATATAAAGTAAATTGTTTTATGTAATCTGTACAAATATAGGTACTATGAATAAAGAATATATCAAGATATAATTTAATCAAAATGATTACAGATCTACTAAAAGAGAAAAAAAAATGTGAAAATGTTCCGTTTTAATAGCTGATTAGTATCGAGTCAAAGCTGACAAAAATTTTTTTTTGCTACATTTTTTGATTTGAAACATAATTTGTTGAAACAAAATATTTTGGACCACAGAGAAAGACAAATAGATGATTAAATCTCAGATTTATTTTTGTACGTTTCTGGGTTCAATCTTTATGCTGTCCGCTAAAGTTCGGGAAAGGAAAAAAGAACTTGAGAGTGTCCAGAATTGACTAAATTTGACTTTATATTCAAACACATATAGATTTTCTTAAAGATATTAAGATTTTATTATTTATAGTGGAACATTAGATAAGAACGGATATTAAATATTTTAAATCCGTTTGCAAAATTAGGAATATGTACTGGTCCCAAAATAAGTACACACCAATAAATTATTCTATGTATTAAGAGCATTTTCGAGCCAAGCTTGAATTGTTTTGGTTACAGGTTTTTAACAGAGCTTTTAGGAATTTTTGACGATTTGAGTTGTCTATTTGAACATGAATTATGTAGAATGTTCTCCTGAAATCTCAGTCAAATGAACTCGTCATCTTCAAAGTTAATTCAAATTTAATGTCAGTGTATTAATGCTTCACTCATGAGTAATTTGTACACTGACCTCGCACGTGAATTTCTCGTAAATTTTCAGTGTCTTGACGTCATTCTCTCGTTAGTTAATTCAAATCTTGTATCGTTGAATTAAAGTATCGTTGCTAGGTTAATTTATATTGGATTGAAAGCAACTAATATACCAAGGGATAATACAAAAGGGCTCCATTTTAGTCTGGCACTTCCACAATATAAAGGAGAAACCAACAAAGTCTGGTAGTAATATAAGGTACTTTTGGAGTGGCCTAGGTTAGTTATAATCATGCTTTTACTTCGAAACCACACCTGACCCCAGATTTATCATTTGATGAAGGCTTGGCTGATGACATTACTGTTTTGAAGTTTTGCTATACACACACTCGCGCATATATATATATATATATATATATATATATATATATATATATATATAATTCATTGATTATAATCAAGTCTTTCATATGTTTATACACCCAGTCTGAAGTTATTATGCGAATCAAATAGACTTCAAACACTCAGAAAATTTTGAAACAATACTTGTCAAATTTAATTTCATTCTTCCCCACCTTTAGTAAAATGTTTGATTACATATTCTGCCATTATTAACAGTTAGTTTTTGAGATGTCCAAAATTTACGAAAAAACTGACTGAAGTTAGTACGCAGGTTAAACTAATATAAGCTCTGAAATTTAATAAAAAATGTTTTCTTTCTGTCGATAAAATATGTTGAAAAGAATCTAACAACTGCTACAAAATGGATAATAACAAATTTATTGAGTGAGAGAAGATATCTCGTTTGGAGATACCAAAGGAGTTATGATCAAATGATAAAAAAAGCCGCTGAAAATATAACTAAGTTAAAAACTCAAAACAAAGCAAAGGGCTTATAAAACTTGCCTTGACCAACATTTGACCAACACTCAGAGCCTTAAAAAGGCTGAAATTGAGAGAGCCAAGATGGACAAAATGTGTAGAATACCGTGTGAATTAAGATCTGTAAAAGGTTATCCTAGGAAATTATTCTCACTAAAGCAAATATTCTAAAGCATCAGAATTTAGCTAAAAATTACTTGATAATTGACTTTTCTAAAATTATTATCATAAACGAATTTCAAGTGACATTTGATGGATTTTATCCAGTGCCGCTGTGCCTATGTCTAAAAATAAACAACGAGGCGGTAGTATGGTGATATGGGCTGGAATTGTCAACCAAACTATTATTGGACCAAAGTTGATGAAGGAGTTAAACCGAATAGTGCGATTTCGATTGTATGGACAAGACTTCGTGACATAGTAGAACTTCCTGTCTCGCAGTTTGAAAGTGAAGTGTGTATTCATACACTATTCTTTCTCATTTTTATATGTGTACCGCCGAACCCCTAAAATCTTTAGGCATCAAAAGATTAACAGGAGAGAAGATTCTAGAATGGCCACCATGAAGCCCTGGTTTGAATTCAATCTTAAATCTGTTGTAAGTTGTGAAGAGTAAATTACACGAAGGAGGTAAATGATACAACATAAAAATATATAAATGGGAAGTAATTAAATCTATTATATTGGAAACTGAACCTAGTGAAGTGAAAAATTAATAAAATCAATAGATGATTGATTGTTATTGAAAAGAATGGTAGCTATATTGAAATGTGAAGGATTCAAAGACTTATCACATATGTTTGGAATTTGCTCTATACTAGGCGTTGATAAATTTTTGATGACCTTGTTATCTTTTAATCGAAGTGAAATGTAATTATTCTGTTTTGCCTAATAGCTTCACGTGGCATTCTTAGAATACATCAAAAAATGTCAATAGCTTCAAAAATATGTTAATCCAAACTAAATTTTAACTGTGGATTTGTTTTGACATTCCAATGGATAGTTTAAAATTTGATTATTCTTTTCAAATCAAATGTGAGTTATTGAAGTGTGTGTGAATTGCTCAATAACTTCATGATGGGGGTGGGTGTTCTGGTATGTAAGGATTCAGTGGTTCTTACTTTTTTGTGTGTAAGGATTCTGTGGTTCATACTTTTTGTGTGTAAAGATTCTGTGTTTCTTACTTTCTAACTTATCCTACGTTCATGTATGTATAGCATATTGGATTTTTTCGGTAAATATAATTTGCCTAAAAGACTTAAGGTTCACTGAATAATGACCAAACATTAAGCAATAGTTGGTTGGTTGGTTGGTCAATTGTGTTCTATAGCATATCAACCTTTGCAGGTTATTTTATGTCAAATCCATATTTATACAAAGGAACAGTTCTATTCCAAACAGATCAGTTTAGCATAAGTACGCAGTTTAAATGTAAGCACACAGTTTAATTCAAAAATATTTCTATTTCAAGCTATTCAGTTTAATCAAGCAGTTCTAATTCAAACAATTCAGTTTAGTATAAGTATAGCTTTTGTCCATACACAGTTAAATGTCAAAACAGTTCTATTTCGAACAATTCAGTTTAGCGTAAATACAGTTTCAATGTCATAAACAGTTCTATTTCAAAGAATTCAGTTTAGCATACGTACGTGGTTTAGTTCTTTTTGACCCATAGATAGGACTATATCGGTTGCTACCTCTTCGGGCCAGAATGGACCTGGAAGCGATGGCAATAAAGTGGTACTCCGCGTTCTCCAAAGCTCCAGCATTACTTTAACCTCATCATCAGAATGTTTAGTGTCAAATTCAGGACAACAGTTGAGGGAGTCTTACCCCTCTGCAGAGATGTAGTCGATGTATTCTACAGCCACAGCCGACAGGGCAAAAGCAATAGTATCTGAGTTTTTTTTTTATTTAGTGAGCCAAGATTTTAATACTGATTGACACGAATTTACGAAGACAATTTTCTTTTGATCTTTTGTAACTTATAAAATTTAGAAAACTGCATGTACCAACGTTTCTTTGTAATATTCATTCTCGGAGGTTTATGTCTACAATTCTTCCTTCGTGTTCTCTAAGCAAATAATTTTACTACAAAACCAAGTCTAATGCGACAAGGTTAATTGCTTAAAAATTTTCAGGATATCCATTGTGGCAAGTGATTTTATAAAAAAAAATAAAAAACAAAAATGAAATTTTGAAACAAATATCACATGACGGATTAGAAAAAAATCACAACTTTTTGGATTCTATTAGTTCAAGATAATTCACTTCAAAGTACAGGATCTCTCAATATAGATGGGACCCATGTGACTGCTAATCACTATTAATAATAATATTGTGTTCTTTTTTGTGTCAGATTTGAAAATAGTATACTATGATAACTATTAATCCTTGATCACAATGCCTTACACAAGAGAGGAAAATTATTTTGCATCACTACTTATTTGGAGACAAAATCATTCCCATATGATAATGATTTATTACTGAGACAAGAAACTCAAAAAAAGATTGGATGTCCTGGAAGTTGATATAATAACAATAAAGAAAACATTGATTTGATGACTTTTGCTTAAATAAGGCATTTTTCACAGGATGCTTTCCAAATGATTGTCATTGTGTTGTCTCAGTGATAAATCATCATCATATTATTGGGATGCATCTATTTTGAGACCCCTGAATTATTTTTTTCAGAAAGAAAATTCAACTGTCTTTTTGACTCCGGTTCAAACTGACAAACCTATTTTCAGCCGAATTATAGATATCATTTCATTAAAACAGGTTTCTTCAAACACGTCCCACATTCTTCTGAATATTTTGCAAGATTTAGACTTCTCAGTCACCAACAAAATTTGATTTGCCGTCATTTTGAATAGCATGAAAACAAATATTTTTCCGGCTATTCAAAATGAAAACAAATATTTTTCCGAGATCAAAATAAATTTTGTTATAAAATGATTCCAAAGAAAGCAGAGTTTATATACATGAAAAAAATTCTAAAGAAAAGAATATTTTACTTCTTAGAAATATTCACCAATTTATAGAATGGCTCTCATAGATAGATAGATAGATAGATAGATTCCTTTATTTTATTAAATGCTCCTTGTATATATATATAATAAGTCTCTCCCCAGTCGGAAAAATTCCCTTTATTCATTTAATGAACATCGTATATATAAAAGGTCCCTCTTCAGTCAAAAATTCCTCTTGTTTATTGAATAACGCTAGAATATATAAGTCTCTTCAGTCCAAAAAAATATATTTGTTTATTGAATGACCTTCTATATATAATTGGTCCCTCCACAGCGAAAAAAAAATTCCCTTTATTTATCGAAAGACCCACGTATATATAAAAGGTCCCTCCATAATAAAAAAAAAAATACAATTTTATTGTATGACCTTCGTATATATCATTGGTTCCTTCTCAGTCAAAAATATCTCTTTCGTTTATTGAGTGACGTTCGAATAAAGGGAACCGTTAGAATGTTTTCGACATACAAATGGAAAGGAGCGATGCAAGTATCGTTTGAACGCTTTTTATCGAAACGTGTTTGAAAATATTTATCTACTGATTTCTCTTTAATCAAAATCATATGAAAGATTCTTTTCTGTGTCAGCAGACGATGTTTAAGGATAGGAGAATAACAAAAATTCCATGGAGTATGTCTGGGTAGAATTTATATTTTCCCTTCTCCATCAAAGGCTAAAGAACCCAGGGAGAAAAACTATTTATCTATACCTGTGGTAGGGTAACATGTATTCACACTTTTTAAAGGGAATTAGTGCGAAGTGAAATGCAAACAGCCCCGTCTCGAATTTGAACTCAGGTCACCGGTTCCACTGTCTACAGCATAAACGTCATGCCAAGCGCGCCTCCGATTTCAATATAACCAGATAGATCTTAATTGGCGTGATATAATTTTCCATTCCCTACGTTTCTCAGTTCTTTGCTCTTGTGCCGTATTAAGCAAAACATTAAATATCTCTATTTATATAAACGGCAATTTCAGTTGTAATCATTTTCGAACGTAGTTAATAAACATCTACAAAAATTAAATATTAAGTTTCTGAATCGTTAAACACTCAGTTATATAGTTAAAAATATTTTCTCGGGAAACTGACAAGTTTCCCAGGAAACATGCTGGTTTGTCTAAATTGGAAAAATTCGATATAACTGGAATTAAATCTGTGGTTTACTTGGTGATAATTACATGAGTAAATGTAGAGAAAAATATTATTAGTTCCAAATGACATACAGACACCTGACAGACATATGAGTTTAAGTGATTTCTTTCTAACATTCAAACTGATTATCACAAAATGAATTTAATAAATCCAAAATTACATTTATATTAAGTAACATTTTCATTTGACGATTATTAATTTAAAATTAGCATTTACTTGAGTCCCTAATAAAATTTGTTAATTTTTAGTTGCAAATTATGAAATGAGGCCTAAATTCCATACATGCATGTGACAAATTTCTTGTGCCACAATTTTGTATTGACACAAAAAATATAATTATTTTGGATTTTTCAAAAATTAGCGGCACCCATGGAAATTCCATGGAATGAAAAAAATCAAGAGCTATTTAAACAAGAAAGGATGATCTACCGAAACTACAAGACCAATATATAGTGGCATATTCTGTTTTAAGGATATCAGTATTGCAGGAACTCATAATTTTTTTCAGCCTTCGACAGCACATTGTTGGTGCTTCAGAGCTTCAGAGGCCATTGAATCTTTGGAGTTCATCAGATTCTCAGCAATATACAATAATTGTTTTATCTATGCTACTTAGTTGGGATAGATGGAGTTAGCAGAGGTTCACTTCATCCGAATTGAACACAAGAAGCGACATGCGGAAGAATATCCCAATTGATTGAGTTGAAGAATATTCCATTCGACTGCAGTGAAAAATGCAGAATATCTAACTTGGTCGAGTTAGGGAGGATAGAAGAATATCCCACTTGGCTGCGGGGAGGGTATGTGGATGAGTGTTATGTGTAGACGAGCAGACGAATTATCATAGATTATTTCCGGGGCTGGTTATACATTTGTGTATATAATTCTGACTTCCAAATATGTGCAAATTTCTTTTTGACACAGACAGTTTCCTTCTGTCAATAAGAAAATATTCACCATTCTTCATGGCAGAAATGGAAAAAAATAAATTGTCTTTTGATCTTTAACAGTTTATCATCGAAGTGATGTTGCTTGTAGAAAAGTAACCAAAATGATAATCAGTCAAAATATCAACGTTAATTATCATATACTGTTTGAACAATCTAATTAAGAAACGTAAGTAGATCAAAGGTTGAGGGACTGATATTCTTATTTTTCTGTCTGGGTGCTGAATAGTGCAAAACCTGTTTGCATAAATGGTAGACAAACATTTTATAGTCACATTAATATTGATTTCACTCAGTAGAGAAGCTTTCGTCGGTGTCGCTAATAGCAAACCATTTACCAATCAGAATTCAGAGTAAACAAAAAGCCATTTGGGGCTAAAACACTTAAAACGAGTGTTGAATTATTTAGAGAGTGGCTAACCTAATCGAGCATTGGGCTGATGGGATACATTTTTTTCAAAGATAATAACAGCTCAGGAATTCGTTTTTAGCTGTAAGCAATTGGCTACCTGAAAATAAATGGAGTATAATGAAAAAGAAAAGGCTAAATTTTATGGCTGTCAAAACCGAAAAAAAATTTCAAATAGGAAAAATGAAGGTATATATATATATATATATATATATATATATATATATATATATATATATATATATATATATATGCAGTTACAGAGGCAGTAGAATAAAACGACTGTATCTCTGCAGAGAGGTAAGACATGCTAACGAGTGTCCTGGATATGACATTAAACTATCAGATCGCGAGACTCCAGTTCTTGAGCTCAGGAGACTGTGCAGTACCTCTTCATTGTCATTAATTCTAGGTTCAATCTGACCCAGAGTAGTAGTATTTGTTAGAGCCCCATCTATTGGTCAAATAGAACTGTCTATCAATATTGAATTAAATTAGAATTAGATAGCAAAACTTAAACACATTTAACTGTGTGCAAGCAAATAAGCTTTAGCTCTTTGAAAATGTTACTCACAAAATATTATTTTTACATCCATTGTTGTAAATTGGATGTGACATTAAAAATGTATCTAGGTTCGATATATCTTTAAACCAAATAAACTAACATAAATCAATCTAATGGTGGGTGTTGTGAGCAAGAGGGTGAGAAAGTGGTGTATATTAATAAATAGAAGAAAAAAAAAAGAAAAACACGCCGAAAAAATATGTGAGACAAACAGACAGGAGCAAGAAGAACCTTGATTCTTTTTTTTTAAAAATCTATCATTCTTGACTTAGCTTTAATTGAGTTAAACATGATTTTTCATTCACATAAAAGAGAGAAAAAAAGTTTAAGCAGCAAAAATACAACACAAAAAGAAAACGGAAAACAGAATACATTGTTAAAATCGAGATTTTTTTTCTTTATATAATTTAAGCTGATTTATTGAAAAAAAAATCAACTTTCTTTTTGACAAAAGAAAGTCGACAAAAAAATAGAGCCAGCTATTTCAAGATTGAATAGCTATTTTGTTGGTGATTTTGCATTTTGATTGATATATTTTCGGAATATTTAAGGTGTTTTTATGTGTATTGCGTTTCTGAACACGTGAACTACAGTGTTGACCAAATATGTCTGTAAGTACTAGTGTATAACTTGATATAGATCGAAAAAAACATCCCAGTTCGATCAATATCAATCTATCCGGTATGTCTGTGTGCCATTTCAAATGTAATCTAATGTAATTTTCAAGCAGTCATGTAATTACTCTGATCAGCCATAAGAAAGAACCGAGCTTGCAGATTACCCTGGAGTGTCGAGTATTCCTGGCATTTTTTCCAAGTTTAAAACAGAATTTTATTGCATATCGTTCTTCTAAATTGTCAGATTGCATTTTTGAAATTCACCTGCTGTGACAATCGGGCTTTAGTAGGGTGTATTCTAACTGCTACTGTAGCTGTTCTTTTGAAGCTTAAATCATAAAAATTGGTCAATCATCTCATAAGATGTATGGCAATAACATACTGAATATTCAAGTGTCAACGACAATTTTAAATGCCCGTACAGAAACAAGTCTGGAAACTTATCGTATGCACCTCATACTGGTAGCGTAATGGTTAAAGCGATTGACTGCAGAATCGTAGTAAGCAAGTTCGAACTCCAGTTGCGCTATTACGTTCACTTTCAGACAAATACCCTTGGGAAAGGTTTGAACCCACTTATCCTCCCAGCTATAGGTTAAACAGTACCACTACTGTTCTTCCAAAAGGATGCTTTTGGCATTAAGTGATCTACAAAAGTTGATATGCCATTAAACAAAAGAAACCGAACTAATTTGTTCTCCGATTTCCAATTCTTCCAGCCTCCTTTTCAAGTCAAAGGGGATCGTTCTAAGCGCACTAGTTACAGTTGGTATCACTGTCAACTTCATGTTCCATAATTGTCTCTTTTCGTTTTCCTTGATTTTCATTCTTTGAACCGCCGGAGCATCAAAGTCCACTATTTAGCGGGTTCTTTTTTTTTTGTTGTTGTTGTTGTTGACTATCACTGTATCTGGTCTTCAAGCCGGGATCAGGTGGTCTGTTTGTCTATTATTATTATTACGATTATTATTATTACAACTACTACTACTACTAGTCATTGAGAGTTTTTTTTTTTAAATCAGCTTTAGCTGATGGTTCTTCACTAGAGGTTGAGTGACAGCAAGTCTCCTCAAGTTTTCAGAACTCTTCTCAGTGTTCTTGCCGATCTCAACAATGCTGTAGTTTTGATGGTCTTCACTCGTCCTCTTATTTCCAAGTTCTCCAATCCCTTTAATTATCCTTCAGTCACAGTACTAAGAGCACCAATTACAATTGGTATCAACATCATTTTCATGTTCCACAGTTTTTTTTTAATGCTCTAGCAAGGTCAAGGTATTTGTTCATTTTCTTTCAATTTAACTCTGTGCTTAACCGGGACAGCAAAGTCCACAATTCTGCAAGTTCTCTTTTTTGTTGTTGATTATTATAAGGTCTAGTCGTCTGGCAGAGATTAAGTGATCCTCTTGGATGTCAAAATCCCATAGGACATTGTGTCTGTCATTCTCCATTCTGTCATTGGTTTGTGCATATGCTATTTGTTCGTATGGTCAAATTTCAATTTCTTGCACAATTTCCATTCGTGTCTTCTTCTTCTTCTTATTATTATTATTATTAAGTAGTAGTAGTAGTCCTTTAAGAGTTTCCACACCAAAGTTAGGTGATAGTCGAGTTTGAGTGACAGAAAGTTTCCTCAAGTTTCCAGGAATCTTCTCAGATTTTGGCCGATCTTAATAATGCTGTACTCTGGATGATCTTTATTTGTCCTCACATTTCCAAGACTTCAAATTCTATTACCATTCCGAGAATAGGTGATGTGTTTGTATCTTAAATCCCTGGCATTTTTATGCGTCTCATTCTCCACGATGGATTCTGGTTTGTACATTTACATTTAATAACTGTTTTACATAATGAATATGTTTTACATAATGAATTATGTTTTCTGTCATGTTATATACCATTGCATATATATATATATATATATATATATATATATATATAATTGGAATGTATAAATATAAAATTGTAATGTGATTGGTCATTTTTTGATCTTTCTTATGCAATCTTCGAGTCATGTCACTGTATCGATGCTATTTATCTTCAATGCTGGCCAGTCCTCTTCCTTCTTTTCTTGACACATACAGTCTATTTACGTCATCGCTGTGATATAAGGTTTAATATATTGTAATTAGTTTTCTCCTTTTCTAGTTCATTTGTTGAAGTTTTTTTCCAGTGTCCACTTTAAGAGTGGTCCTGAGCATCTTACAAGGGAGACAGTTTATGCGTTTATTACTTTGACGAAATTTCTGCTATTTAGTTTGGTTGGTTAGTTGGTTTTTATGGCATATCAAACTTTGTAGTTTATTTAATGCCAAATCATTTTTGTACAAATAACCAGTTCTATTTAAAACAATTCAGTTTAGCGTAAGTACAGTTTCAATGTCAAAAGCAGTTCCATGTCAAACAATTCAGTTTTTCATAAGTGCACCGTTTAATTGCCAAAAACATCTCAATTTCAAGCTATTCAATTTAGTCCAACAGTTCTAATTCAAATACTTCAGTTCAGTATAATTACAGTTTTTGTCCACTTGCCGTTAAATGTAAAAACAGTCTTATTTCAGATGATTCACTTTAGCGTAAGTACGCAGTTTAAATGTCCAAATAGTTCAATTTTAAATAATCCCGTTAAGCATAAATACGCACTTTTGTGCAAAAACAGTAAACACTCGAAATCATGGTTTAATTCTAGTTGACCAATAGATAGGATCCTATCTGGTGCTACCACTCCATTTAATGTTATATCTCGGACACTCGTTGGTGGGATCTTACTCCTCAGCAGAGATGCAGTCCGTGCGTTTTATAGCTCCAGCTGACTGGACAAATTTAGTTTGGTTTCGAGTATTTTTATCGTTTTCCTGAAGAACTCTTTTTTAATTTTTTTTTCTTTTATCTCCACTTGTTTGGTGCTGTCATCTTCCAATATTTCCAATTATTTGTAAGTTTCCTTTTCTCCGAGAGTTCTGATTTTTTTTTCTTGATTTGTTAGTTCTATTCCTTCCGTCATGTGTCGTTTTCCGCATCTCATTATAAGCATGACAAATTGTTCTATACTAAATTCCATCCCTATATCTAGGCAGTATATTCTCACTGCCTGATCAGGGTTTCTAATTCTTTTTCTTTTTTTGGCAGTTTGATGTCATCCATGAGTGTGATCTTTTCTTGTGTTTTAGTAAAGTTTGTAGCCACCGATACATTTCTTAAGTGTGTGATTGAACTGCATCATCGCCATTGAAAATAGTAATTGTAACAGAGCATCTCCCTGGAAATATTTCTCTGGATTTTCGCCTCCGCTAAACCTTTTCCTTCTGCTATCATTTCCAATCTCAATGTTTTGCTTTTTTTTAGTTTCCTCAATAAACTTTTTTGACTTAGTCTGCAATTTTTGAAATTTTAAGACAGCTTTGCGGGACGATATCGCTTGCCTTTTTGTAGTCAATCCACGCCATAGTAACTTTTTTAGTCTCGTTTTGCTCTCCTAGAAAATATGTTGATCAATGTACTGTAGATCTTTTGTCCCTCTTTTCCTGTTTAGCATCCTTTTTGTTCTTCTGTAAACAGTCCGCAGCTCATCAGCAAGTAGTAAATCTCCTACTTAATTTGTACTCTTAGTATTTTCCGCATTATCGGTAGGAACGTTATAAGTCCATAGTTATTGAGAGCAGTTCCTATTTGGGGTCTTTTTGGATCAGAGTGGTCTGGCATTTTCCAATTTGGTACACCTTTTAGTGTCGCTGTAATTGAATGGAAGTGTATTTTTGTGTTAGGGCTTTCTTCGAATCTTAGTAACTCTTTGTCCATATTGTTTAGTCATTCAACTTTTCTGTCATGAACGCCCGCACCCATATTTTGATAAAAAATTCTTTTGCTTCCTTTGCATCTGGTTGTTGATATGTCTTCATCCATTCTCCCTCTACTTTCACGTAGAATTTTTTTTCATTGTTTAGGAATATCCTGTTTTGTCTGTATTGTTTTAACCTGTGACGATATCTTTTTAGTGTTCATTCTTTTGCAAGAACCTTCTGATTTATTGCCTCGTGTTGAATTACTTGCTTTAACTGCTGTGTTGTTTTCTCTTTTCGTCCAAACATATGCCAGCGTTTTTCCTCGATGTTAGTACTTTGCTTGTTGTCCTTGATTTCTTATCTGCGTTTCCAGTCTGATTTTCCTTCCAGCTTTTGAGTTTTTGTTCCTGTTTTTTAGGGAAACACTGATTTTGTTGCTGACAAATTTCGCCTTTGCATTGATTAATTAGTTTAATTCCATGTTGTTGTTCGTTGGGTTACTTGTTAATAATTTGTTTATTTTTTCAGTTTCTATCTCGAAGGTTTTCTAGTCTTGGTTCCAAAGAGATTGTAATGTGGTCTTGTCTCAGACATAATTCATTTTTTCTTTCATTCATTTTTTCATTCATTCATTTTTTCTTCTTATGTTAGTGTTTGTTCTGTGGTGCTTTGGGCGGGGGGATTAATTACAATTACTGTGCGTTTCTTTTCGCTTAAATGTGCTTTATTTTAGTATTTAGCGTCTATTTTACTGTATTAGGGTCTTGTTGACACGTTTACCTATTTTCTTGTTGATGTCCTTTTTATATTTCAAGGTCAAAGAATAGATCTTTCTTTATTATTGTCTAAGCTTGGTCAGCAAGTCTTTGGCTTGTTTTAAATCTAACAAATTCTTTCCGAATTCCAATCATTCATTTTCTATACCCTCTTTGTGTAGGGTTACTCCTACATGACAGTGCAGTGCAAACTTGTTGTCTCTCTTGGTCTATTTTCTACGCTAGTGTCTCTGATTTGAGAGACTGCTTAGTTTATCGTTTGTGTACCTGAAAAAAGAACAGCCTACATTCGCAGTATGACAATTCGATCCCGTATCGGTTTCTGACAATCCTTCACTGGGTTTTTATCCAAGACCTTAGTTGAGAGAATATAATGATGATATTACGATATGTATTATATATTGCATTATATATTATATGCATTCATGTTTTTCCGTCTCTTTTGGGTGATATTTTTCAGTCCCATAAATAGTACTGTCCTAAGGAGATGATCAGTCCCGTAAAGTGAAAATATTTGTAACTACGATCGGCTGAAACTTCCGGGAATCTTCTTAATGTGTTTATCTATCTCCGTATTGTTTATACTCCGTGCTCGCACGATAAATGTGACGGGAGGTAATTTTTAGGTGTTAGATTTTTTTCGGTTTCTATTTCCAGGTATTTGTATTTACTTATTTGATTGATTTTGGCTGATTTGTTATTATCTGTTGCTACTGACACGTCACTAAGAAGGCATTTTTTATAGTCCTTAACCACAATACCTGCTCTTTTTTTACACGGATTAGGTAACAAAGTCCCGGTGAATTGTAGCTATTTTGCTCCTCTTATTGGTTCTGGTTTGTGTATTATCATTATTTTACTTTTTTTTTTCTAGTTTTTCGCACCACCGTTAATCGATGATATCTCAGAGGAGTTTGAGTGACTGCAAGACTCCTCAAATCTCCAGGAATCTCTCCAGTATTATGGCTCATCTCAGTATATGGAGGTGCCCGTGGTGTAATGGTTATCGTCGTAGGAAATGAACACGGCGACACGAGTTCAAATCCTGGACCTGACTGATTGCATTTCACATAGCACTAATACCCTTGGGAAAGGTATGAATCCAAAATATTCTCCCTCCAGCTATGGGTAAATAGTAGGGCAGACTAGGTTCTTCAGCCTAGATGAGGCAACTAGTCTAGAAGAAGGAAAACTCTGAATTCAAACCTGTTTAACTCCGCTTAAAAACTGACCTTGTGTCATATCCTGCCCGAGCGGAGGGGTTGGTAAATATGATCTCAGTATATGTGTAGATCGAATGTTCTCCACTAGGTCTCTTATTTCCATGTTTTCCAGTCCCTGAATTAACCCTTTGATGACTTACTAAGAGTACCAGTAACAATTGCTATCACCGTCATTTTCGTGTCCCATACTTTTTCAATTCCCTGGCAAGATCGAGGTACTTATCTCTCTTTTCGTTTTCTTTTAATTTTATTCTGTGGTCAACTGGCACAGCAAAGTCCACAATTTGGCAAGCCCTCTTTTTCTTGATGATTATTATTTGGTTTGCTCGTTTGGCCGTGATTAGGTGATCCATTTGTATCTTAAAATCCCAGAGGAGTCAGTACGTCTCATTTTCCAGGACAGATTCTGGGTTGTGCATTTATCATTTGTTCGCATGGACAAATTTCAATTTCTTTCACAATACCCCGTGGATCACCTTGCCCAACCAGTCATTTCCACTCTTATACTCATTCAGTGCAAGCTTACTGCATTTGCTAATTATATGATTGATCGTCTCGTCTCTATAACAACATAATCTGCATCTGCTGTTTTGTTGTCTTATCTATTCTTGCTTTGATATGATTAGTCCTTATGGCGTTGTTTTGTGCTGCTATTCGAAAGGATTCAGTTTTTCTCATGAGGTTTCCCTTTTTTAGTCTCGTCCATGTTTTTTCCTGTGGAATGCCGCTTGTTAGTTGCTTAAAACGTTCACAGAGTTGTTTTTCTTTCCATTGTTGTTTTCTGGTTATTCTTTCTTTCGATCTTCACGTCGTTAGTATTGTTTCTGGTGGCTGTAATCAGTCTTCTTCCGCGCCTTTTTATGTAGTCTTCAAGTTGTTTTATCGATGCGTCAACGTTATCTTATGAGATTGCAAGTCTTTTTCCACGTTCTTTTCTTGATACATATTGTCCGTGAACATCATCTCTAGGATGTAAGGCCTTATGCATTTCATGAGTTGTTTTGTTCTCTGGTCTATTTGTTTAAGGTATTCTCTGGTCTACTTCAAGAATGGTTCCTCTTATCTTATGAGGGGACATCCCATGTATTTAGCTCTTTTATAAGGTTCTAACTATATAGTTAGGTTTCGAGTAGCTTTCTCTTTCTCCTGAGGTACTCATTTTTTTATTTTTTGTTTCATCTCTACTTGTTTGATAGTTTCCGCTTCCAGTATTTCCAAGTATTTGTAAGTTTCCTTTTCTCAGAGCGTTCTGATTTTTTTTTATTAGGTTGTTCCATTCCTTCCGTCATATGTCTTTTCCGGCTTTTCATTAATAGCGTGGCACATTTTTCTCTGCCAAATTCCATTACTATGTCCTGACTGTATATTCTCACTGCTTTTATTAGGGTTTCCAATTCTTTTTCTTTTTTGGCAAATTGTTTGATGTCGACCATGTACATTAAGGTTGTTGATCTTTTTTTGTGATTTACTAAGTTTGTATCCACAAGTGGATTTCCTGAGAATGTGATTGAGTGGTAACATCGCTATTACAAATAGTAATGGTGATAACGCATCTCCCAGGAATATACCTCTCTGGATCTTTGGCTTTGCTAAGCTTTTTCGTCCTTCTGTTAATTTCACTCTCCAGGTTTCCAAGGTTTAAAATTTATGACTTTGTTGAGTATTTTGTACATTTTGAGACTGTAATATTCAGCTTTGGGAGACCATATTGTAAGCTATTTTGTACTAAATTCACGCCATGGCTAGATTTTTTCGTCCTGTTTTACTCTCGCTGAGGATGTGTTGATATATATATTAGCTATCCTGCACCTCTGGTCTCCTTGCAGTATCCTTTCTATTCCTCTGAGCAGATTCATCAGCTTTTTAATCTACTCCCTAATTTGTGCCCTTAGTATTTTCTACATCATCAGTAGGTATGATATGGGTCTACATATCATTATTTAATTACATTTGAGTTTCTCGTACCAGATTTAACTTGTGGTCTATCACTTGAATAAGAGTGAGAGCGAATCTATTCATCTCTCCAATACTCTTCTGAGTATTCTGGCGGATTTTAACAATGCAGCTGATTGTATGGTCTTGATTCTAATTTCCACTTCTTGTCTCTTTTCAAAGGATTTGAAGACACTTTCAAGCTCAAAAGCTATAATTGGAGTCATCATCAGCCTTATATTCACAGCCTCTTTTTTAGCTCGCTGGTAACATCCAAGTAGTTGTCTATCTTTTTTGTTTTCTTTCATTTTCACTCTACCGTCTTCTGCAAAAACAAAATCAACTCGATAACATATAATCTTGTTTTTAATACTAAATATGGCCTTCTGGCTGGGATCGGGTTTTTTGTTTCTATATGAAAGTCTCAGATTTTAACAATCTCCTTTTCTTGAACGGATTCTGTTTCATGCATATATTATTATTATTATTATTATTATTATTATTATTATTATTATTATTATTGTTATTGTTATTATAATAATTATTATTATTGTTGAAGGTGGTGTTAGTGGCGGTGTGTGTAATATTATATTCATTATGATATTGTACTTCATGAGCGTTGACGCTAAATAAAAGTAAATTAATTAACGAGTAAGTAACTTTTGCATTTTACAGATAGGTTTTGAATAGATTTTAGACTTTATAATTAAGAAATAAACCTTACATTCAAAACTTTAAACTTTTGTTATAAAATTTCAATGGATATTTATGTTATTCGAATAACAATGTGACCAGTGAATCATTTCGCTATTTTAGACAAAAAATTTAAATTCTAGCCAAAAGGGATATTTCATAATTGTACAAATTGCTTCTGGTTACACAGATATTAATAACCAAAATAGTTTTTTTAACTCTTTCTAAATAATACAAGGAAAATGTAAATTCAATTTTAGAGCTGTTAAAACTTTTTAATTTTCTCTAGAGTAAATATATATCCCAGTAGGATTATAAAAGTGAAAATAAAATTGGCGACAGTAGCTGAGTGCAACCTGGAGGCTTCCCCCTTGATTGTTCCACTTTACCCATGATATAATGCTGAGTATCAAGCAAAGAGGCATCAAGTAGCAATTTTGTACTCTTTGGTATGACTCGACCTGGGATTGAAATCCAATCTCACAGATTATGAGCAAACACTCCACCCACTTGGCCAATGAGCCGGCCATTTCCAATGAATATATAGTTTTGGTCTTTTTCATGTAAACCAGGTGCAATAAAATTGGCGAAAATTTAAAATTCATCATAAATATAACTCTATCAATGATGGAATTGTAATGAATTAGAACAAGTCTACGTCATCAACAGAACAAAATTAATTGATCCCTTCACACTTCAGACGCTTTCTTGTCATCAGGAATTGACTGAAAATCCTCTTGATTCTGCTAAAGTTGATAGGATCAAAATTAGATCATCTATCAATCAAAAATCACAAAATTTATCACTAATTTCGAAATAGGCCACTACTACACGTGAGCGTCATCGCGGCGTAACGGTTAAAGCGATGGACTGCGGAATTGTGGTAAGCAAGTTCGAACTCCGGTCTCACTATAACGTTTACTTTCGGACAAATACCCTTAGGAAAGGTATGAACTTCCTTATCATCACAGGTATGGGTCAAAAAGTACTACAATTCTAGAAGGATGGCTTTGGCATTAAATAACCTAGAAAGGTTGATATGCCATTAAACCAAAAAAACAACCAACTGTTACATGTAAGATGGCCTGTTATTCTGGTTAGTTTAAAAGCTAATACATTTCTACGGTCAGAATTGTTAGATTAAATAGTAAAAAGACAAAAAAGTATGTGTTAATTAGACTAGATCTTCTCGTTCTGCGTGGAATATGTTCGCAAATTGAACCTAAAAATCAATGGATAGAACTGCAAGTTAGCACTTGTCTCAATTTTACAAATTTAGCAAATTACAATCCAGTGTTCTGATGTTTCTTTAGGAATAAAAAAAAAAAAAGAAAACTGAGTGCACATTGCTCGCAACAGTGAAATGATCATGTGACGAGGCTTTCGCTCTCAGTTCACTGAATGTTCCACTTGTCGGAAATATCTTAGAATAACAAGTAATCATCTGCTATCTGCCCACGTTATGTTTTTAAGATCCGGACTAAGAATGAAACGCTAATCGGAGTCGTTGGTTGGCAAGTTGTCAAATCCCGCTGCACGAGTAGGTAAGAAAAAAATCCGCGCCCAGAAACAAAGAAAAACGCGGCAATGTTTAGTATATATAAAAAAAGAAATGCCATTCCAGAGTTATTACATTCGAGATTCTTACATAGATGGCAAACTCTGTCTGTTTTTTTTTTTTTTTTTGTCAAAAGCTTATTTTATCTTCTCTGCTTAGGTAGTTTGGTACAAGGCAATCTTTACGGCGGGTACGTTTATTTTTTTTTACAGCGTCGTATTTTTGACGACTTTCTCACTTTCGCTACTCAAGCAGCTTGGTACCATGTCAATGAAGTTCAGAGCTCGGGTTACTGTTTCCACCCACCTTTTCTGCCTACCACCGTTCTTAATACTAAGGCAATTTTTACTATGAGACAAAGCCTTTGGATTTATGTGTATCTCCAACTGGGTTAGTACCGGTGAGTGACTTCAAAGGACAACGAGCCTTCCGCTAAATTACACACCGAATTCCACTGATAAATTTAGATAATAAAATCGCTTTGAACTCATATTTATATCCTTGAAGTTTCGTCACTTTATTTTCATAATTACTTTTGTCCTTGAAATAATTTGGTCATTATGACAGTTCGCTTTTTCACCAAATGAATCGTTCATTCTTTTTCATAACAAAAATTCCTGCGTTTAAAAAACAAACCGCAATTTTTCCTGCACTAGCTGTCGAAAATCCAATCCTAATGTATTACTCTATTCTTCTAAAATCCATATCACTTTCTTTTACCTCTTGCTAATAGACCCCCTGTGAACGGTCTCTGCCCAAACACTAAATTAAAATCAAATGCACACAAGTTAACTTAACCTTTCCTCATTTCCAATAAACATTTATTTTAGGCGTGAAAGAAACTGTTTGGAGTTAATGTATTTTTCTGAAACAAAAAGAATTATATGACTTCTTTGTATTATTCTGTTTTTATAAGAACAAAAGCCAATGTTAAGTAAAAGCCTTTTACACGGTAAATTTATGTTTAAGAAAGTTTACAATTAATGTTTTGTTGGCTGGTTTTATGACATGTCAACCCTTGATCGGTTATTTGATGTCGAAATTAATCTTTCTTAAGCAGAGGTAAAAAATTCAAAGTGGCATCTTTCAGGGAGACACGGTCTCGGCACTGCGATTTGTTATAGCAATAATGTAACTCAGTCACATACTTGGGAAGTTCACTGAGGGCTATAAATTTTCACAATCACAAGAAAGATTGATAACTTCATGTTCACAGACGAATTTAAACTATTTGCAAAAAAAATGAAAAAGAACTGGAAACTTTAATGCAAACAATGAGAATTTACAGCCAGAATATAGAAATGAAATTTAACATAGAAAAATGTGCAATACTCAGAATGAAAAGTGGGAAAAATAAATTACAGGGGGAATGAAATTTCTTAATCAGGAAAGAATCAGAACCCTTGGAGAGAAAAAAAAGACTACAATTATTAGGTGATATTGGAAGCGGACAGCAACAAACAAGGGAAAGAAATTAAAATTTGACCATACTACCAAATGGTATTTGCACAAACCAGAATCCGTCGTGGAAAATGAGACTAAAAATCCTTTGGAATTTTTACATAAAAATATATCCTCTAATCCTGACCAGAAGACCAGACCTAGAAAAATTAACAAGTAAAAGAAAACCTGCTGAATAGAGAACGTTGCAGTTCAAGCGGACCCCGGAGTGATGATAAAAGAAAACGAAAAATGAGACAAGTTCCTGGACCTTGCCAGAGAACAAAGAAAACTATGGAACATAAAGGTAACTGTGATACGTATTATAATTGGTGCGCTTGAGACAATCCCCAGATGCATATAAAGGGGGCTGGAAGAGTTAGAAATCGGAGCACGAGCTGATACTATCCAAACACAGCATTGTTAAGGTCGCCCAGAATACATAGAAGAGTACAGGAGACCTGAGGAGACGTTTCATTAAAACTCCAATGAAAGACAATCAACTAACGTTGGTGTGAAAAACTTGCAAGGAGTAATAATAATAATAATAATAATAATAATAATAATAATTGCAGGCACCAGAAACAATACTAACGACACGAGAACCAGCGGAACGACAAAAACCAGAAAACAAAAGTAGGAAGAAACATAACTCTATGGACGCTTTAAGTGACTAACAAGCGACTTCTCACACGAGAAAAGGTACACATGGCTGAGAAGGGAAAACCTTATGAGAGAAGCTGAATCTCCCATAGTGGCAGCACAAAACAACGCCATAAGAACTTACCATATCAAAACGAGAATAGATAAGACGTAACAAAACAGCAGATGTAGGTTATGTGGTGATAGAGACGAAAGGATCAATCACATAAGCCAATGCAGAAAATTATCACAGAAAGAGTATCAGACTAGGCACAACTGGTGGGAAGGGAAGGTGATCCACAGGGAATCGTGCAAGAAATTAAAAAAATTGACTATACGAACATAGGGTATATGCACGACGCAAAATCTGTCCTGTAAAATGACACGCATAAACTACTTTTGGATTTTGACATACGAACAGATCCCCTAATCTCGGCCAGACGACCAACAAAAAGAGAGAACTTGTAGGACTGTGGACTTCGCTGTTCTGGCGGACCACAGAAAAAATGAGGAAAGAGGGATAAGTACCTCGGCCTTGCTAGGGAAGTGAAAAAGTTGGGGAACATAAAAGTGACGATTATACCAATTGTAATTTGTAATCTTGATACAGTCACCAGAGGATTGGTACAAGGACTAGCGGACTTGGAAATAACGGGACGAGAGGAGACTGTTCAAATTACAGCAGTGTTGAGATTGGCAAGAATACTGAGGAGAGTCCCGGAGACTTGAGGAGACTTACTATCACTCAAACTCCAGGGGAAATCCACCAGCTAACACTGATGTGAGAGAGTAAAATAATATCCAGGGTTTTTGTTCCGAGTAAAAATAAAAGAAAGCGGAACGAAAAATAAATACTTTGATCTTGCTAGAGAGCTGAAAGGTCTGTGGAATATGAAGTTAACTGGGATATAAAATATAACTGGTGCATTTTGAGCAGTTTATAAAGTCTTGGAGAAGATCTTGAGGGATTAAAAATCAGACGAAAAATCGAACCCGCTAGAATACTCTGAAGAATTGATAAGACTTGTCAATAATAAAAATACATTTTTGCACACAGTTATATAGGTTTAAGAAAGTCAAGGAATTGTATGATCCCAAATGTCTAATTATGATTTTAATCCCTTTTAAACAATTATAGCTTAAAGTAACCATAAAATTAATACAAATAATGGCAAAGAAAGCGAGACTATGGTTTTCTGAGAACCAGAACTGCAGCCTCACCAGGCTCATTTATAATACCAAGCATACCATTGTTCTGTGATAGGGAAGATCTTAAAGTTCTGCAAGTACTAATGTGTCAGAGCTGGTAAAGTTAATATACAACACTTTATTATAAAAAAAATCAACATAAAAACGAGAATTGCATGTTGAATGATTACTAAACTATTTCTATATCATTAAAAAAAAATGATCGATCATAAGGCAAACGTTTACGATCTCCCCCCTCTCTCTCTCTCTCTCTCTCTCTCACACACACACACACACACACACACCATTATATTTAGCATATAACGTATATTTTGATATATTATAAATGGAGGTGCCAGTAGTGTAACGGTTATCGCGGTAGGAAATATGCACAGTATCTCGAGTTCAAATCACAAACGAGGTGGTTGGCGTTTCATATCGAGATAATACTCTTGAGAAAGGTGTAAATCCTAATATTCTCTATCTATTTATGGATATACAGTTGAGAAGACTAGGCTATTTAACCTTAGTATGGCAACCAGTCAAGGAGAAGGAAAACTCTGAATTCAAGCCTGTTAAACTCCACTCAATTTTTTTCCTTGTATTGTATCCTGTTCCTGCTTTGTAAATACATATATGTCTTAATGAACAGAAAGAAATGCTGTTCAATAACAATGCGAATTATCAAATCCTAATGTTTCTTAGACATTGTTGACTCTTACATAATATCTTGCTTGATAATTCTATTGTCCGAAAACCCGAAATAAACTGCTGTCATCATTTAATGATTCATTCGTGCTAAGCTCTCATTATTCAATGCTTCGATCAATACGTTTTGCACATCATCCATCGTACCAGGTTCTGATCGATATAATTAAATTATTATTTGTTACCGATCCATCATACAAAAACATTCAGCTAAATTAATCAACTAGTTTCTTCATTGAAGGTGAGTCTAGATATCGTAAATTTCCTCACCGAGGTTTCAATATCGAACAGCTTTGTTGGATAAAGACTGGTCTGCTGATGAAGACTTTAGAACATGACAAAAACATTCTGTATCTAAACTTCATTCTTGGAACAAAAAATTATATATCAAAAAAATAATAATCAGTTCCTAGTTTGTTAATATAAAAATATGCTTAAGAAATAGAATGTATAATCATATCATCCAGTCATCATCATCATCCTCATCCATCTATCGCAATATCAGCCCGGATATCTCTGACCCTCTCTTGCCACCCCTCCCAATCGTCCATTGCTTCCGGCAGGTCTTCAGGGCTACATCCCGTATCAACACAGAGCTGCTGTATGTAGGTTCGAACAGGTCGTCCTGCGTTTGCTCGTCCATGTGAAGGGACCGATAGGAGTACATCACTTATGAGATCTCCCTACTTCTCCAGCAATGTCCCGCATGCCTGGTTCGTCTAATTTTGATAGTTTTCGTGATAGGTGGTAGATGGCCGTACAGCTGCTGCTTTGTCGGGTGCTGTCCCCAGGACTTGTTCAATATTGCTCGCAGCATTCTTGTGTAGTTGCCGTCAAGCTTTTTCTCCATAAGTTTAGTTAGCGTCCATGTAGTGCATCCGTATAGCAGTATCGACACGACTGCTGCTTGGAAGAAACTGCGCTTCATTTTATCGGTCAGGTCTAACTTCCATATGACCGTTAGTGCTTCTTCCAAAAAATCATTTTATAAGGTTTTTTTTTCTTTGTTTAATGCTATATGAACCTTCATGGTTTATTTAATCCTTGAACCATTCTTGTAGACTGAGTAATGGTACTATCTAGAAGCATAAGGTGGATCATTTTTTTTTCAGAAGGATTTTAGTCTGAAAGTGGACGTAAAAGCTCGACAAGAGTTCGAACTTTTTTAATGCGATATCATACTTCAGCACATTCGTACTGCGCCACGGAGACTCCCCTCCAAATAGTTCTGTGTTGATGCACATTATTAATTACACATAACGCTCATTACTATTTCGAGATTGGTGCTTTGAAAATCTCCAAAATAATATAATTAATAATGATATGTAACGTTCTTTGACATTTCGAAATTGGAATTTTGAAAATCTAAAAAATATTTTGCTTTATAATGCTATGCAACATTCGTTAACATTTCGAAATTGGAGCTTTGAAAATCAATAAGATATCTTAATTAATAATAATAATAATAATAATAATAATAATAATATGTAACGAACGTTACTCTTTCAAAATTGGAGCTTTGAAAATCTCTAAAATAATTTGATTAACAGTGATATGTAACGTTCATTACGATCTCGAAATTGGAACTTTGAATATCTCTAAAATAATTTAATTAATAATGCCATGTAACGCTCGTTGCCATTTCGAATTTGGAGCTTTGAAAATCTATAAGATATTTAAACTTATAATTATATGTAACGTTCGTTACCATTTCGAAATTGGAGCTTCGAAAATCCATAAAATATTCTAAAACGTCTGCTGGGATAAATGATTCGTTTCCACAAGAATGATAGAATTGGGTGCTTTTTTATCACTTAGAATATTCGAACTATTTTCTTCATATGTATGCTTGTTGTATAATCATAATAATCACAATAACAACAGTAATAATACAAATACAGACGGTACGAACGACTTTATTCCTTCCTACATTCAGTGCTTGATGACACAAGGAGAAAGACACAAACCATAAAAGTCTCTGCTAACCATACTATACTGACCCCCGCCCACGCGCCGTGCATATTTTGGTGTTTAAGATCTCTGCTGGTTGAGACCCAAACTGATATGATCTGATCCGAAAAACGGTCAAACGTCAACTTATCTGTCGTTTCAAAATCCTTAAATTCTCAGGATCATTTCTTCCAGGCATGATGTCATACACACACCCAATTCATTCCAACGGCCAGCCTCCCTGCCTGCCCCATATCCTGTCCGTGGGTTTATGATAACAGATGATGATTGTCATATACTTTCCGCGCGGGTGTAAGGCTGCACCATCTGACTATGCACCTGAACTAAGAGACACCGAGTAGTTCAAAGCCTTACCAAACTAAATGATAGAATATAATTGACTAAAAATTATTAATATAAAAAAAAATAATTCCTTGATTTTATAACATAGTCATACTGTTTCGAGTGATTTGTCCTTCAGCCTTCTTCAGATGCATTATGCCGAACTCGGGAGTCTCCACAGAACCTTGAACTGAACCCTTTATTTAATCCACGGTTGTAGAGTGTTCTAATTCCGTTAACTTTGACCGGGTACAAAAGTTAAACAATAGTAAGTGTTCTTTGTTATCTTACCTATAGTTGGGATTGAACCAGGAACCTCTTGATGGTTTTACTTAGAAGCACTTTCTAACCTGATATGTTCCGGGAAGGGATATATTTAATCGAAGTAGAAGAGTGGTTTGGCAACTGTAACCGGTGTAGTACAATCGAGTAGGTAGGTAATCTTACTGGTAGTAGATGTGTGTTCATACCGACACTTGATGTTCGTTGTCGTAGTCGTAGTCCATGTACCTTAACGTAGGTCTATATTTATGGCTGACACTGGCCAAATTCATTACTATGAGGAGGAACTTAGGTGTATGTATATTCATTACATCATAACCAATTCTTCCTCCACTGCGCCATAAGTCCTGCTGGACATATAGCTTAGAAGAAGAAAGTTGTGAATATAACAATATAGGTGAAAACATTATGAACTGAATTACCATGACCAGAAAATCCGGCGAACACTTACGCACGACATACGGAAACACTGGACAGCTGTAACCATGACTAGTTAATTTAGAGTCACTTACGAATATGAACTAGTTGACAGTTGTAGAGTTTCGGCTCTGCAATCTGTGGTCGCTGGTTTGATATCCAGTGGTGGAGATCACGATATACACTGCTGATGAGACATAATAAGGTCGAAGCAGCTGTCCAGTGATTCCGTACGTCGTGCGTAAGTGTTCGCTGAATTTTCAGGTCATGGTAATTCAATTCACAATATAATTCCTCTATTAAAAAAGAAAATGTAGATGAAAACACGAGTCCGAATATTTTAAGTGATAAAAATTATCAAGACTCGTCCTAGAAATTCAGGCAAATAGAATTCAATGTGTCTAACAGGAACATTTCCCAAAATAGTGCACTTATTCTTTTGGCTTTACTTCTCACTGTACATTCTCTTACAATTGATCATCGGGGAAAACAATGCACACATATTGTACTATCCCAATTATTCAGGAAGATCGGAGACTTATCTGATCAGGTGAACTTCTTTCATTGCTACCACTTCCAATTACGTCGTTGTCGCGACCACAAAGATTTGGTTTTGATAATGGACATTGTTTGGCATTGGACATTGTTTGGCATGTGTATTCTGAGTGAACTGCTGCTACGCAACACAGTGTTGTGAACCATACCTTCTTTCACCTTGATTTAACCCATCTGCAGTTTATGCCACATTAGCTCTTCTGTTGATTTCTGTTTGTCTGGAGAGCTTCCGTTCACTTTCAACATGAGTAATGGCCGCTTCGCTGCTGCAGATTTAAAGAAATGAAATATATGAGATAAGTTTAGGGTGCTATATATATATATATATATATATAAACCTTTCACACGAGCAGAATGCATTTTCCTTCTCCTAGACCGTTTGCTATACCCAAGTTAAAGATCCTTGTCTGCTCTAGTATTTACCAATAGCTGAAGGAAGGATAATTCCATACATTTAACAAGGATATTAGCGCGATGCGAAATGCAAACAACCTCGTCTGTGATTTGAACTCGGTTCGCAATCTCCGTTTCTGATGACGGTAACTATTATTTCACAGGCACATCGATAATTTATGCATTTATATATAGATGGACAGATTGAGAGAGAGAGAGAGAGAGAGAGAGAGAAAGAGAGAGAGAGAGAAAGAGAGAGAGAGATGTATTCTAATGGCGCTACTTGTCTTGCGAACCATATCAAATTGATTTTCTGAAGTGTCTTATCCCTGTCTGCCCGTCTCTCTCTCTCTCTCTGCCTATCTGTCTGTTCTCTTCCCCCTTTCTCTCTCTTTCTCTCTCTCTTTTTGTCTCTGTTATATATCTACACACACACACACACACACATTTATATATATAAATATATATATATATATATATATATATATATAAGGTAAAGGTGCCGACCATAGTCGAGGCTGATCCGAAAGCCCCCTTTTCAATAGCTACTACACCAAAGTGTAGGGGAGGGCGCTACTTCGTTCCCTGGATTGCTTCACTTTACCCTTGACCCTTACCTTATAGTGCTGAGTGCTAAGCAAGGCGGCATCATGTTTCATTTTTTGTGTTTTTGGTATGACTCGACCGGGGATTGAACCCTGGTCTCCGGACCATATATATATATATATATATATATGCACATATATAGCACTCAGCACAATAAGGTAAGGATCAAGGGTAAAGTGGAGCAACCCAGGGAACGAAGTAGCGCTGTCACCTCACGTAGCTATTGAAAAGGGAGCCTTCGGGTCAGCCTCTAATAAGGTCGCAACCTTTACCTTCTATATATATATATATAGAGAGAGAGAGAGAGAGAGAGAGAGAAAGAAAGAGAGAGGGGGAAGGAGAGAAACAGATAGACAGAGAGGATAGAAAGAAAGAAAGAAAGAAAGAAAGAAAGAAAGATAAAGAGGAAGGGGAGAGACATATATGCAGGGAGTGAGAGGGACAGACAGAGATAAGACATTTCAGAAAATCAAATTGATATGGTTCGCAAGACAACTAGCGCCATCAGAATACATCTCTCAATATGTTCTCAAATATTTTACAATAGAAACTTAAGTCAATAAAACAATCCAAAAACAATCCGGGATAATTGCCAAATAACCTCATAAAATATGCTTGAACATTGAATTGATTCGGCTAATAGAAAGGGAAATATTCATTTTCTTCCGAAACGGCCATTAATCTGATTAACTGTAAGAGAAATCATGCATTCATCATTAAATTATGGCGACTAAATTCTTCCCAAATGTGTATATCGGTTTGATAAATTTATAAGCTCATCATAATGTACGAGGTATCGATTATGGGAATGAGCTGGCGGAAATTTGAAAAGCAAAGATAAATCATCAACAAAATGCCTGTCTTATATAAACCACATGTTTGGATTGTGAAAAAATAAATATGAAACAAGGGATATTTTTAAGCTTTCAACAATATCTACAGTGAATGATGGAGTTTGGAGAGAATTCGGTTCTATAGGTCTTTTCTTCACACAATTAGATAAACCCAGATAATTGTTAATTCGTTTAAATTTCCTTCGTCGTGTAATTTTTTAAATTTATTTTTCGCGAAAGACTTAAAATGAAGTATTTGGTTTCAATAGACGATTACGGAATTAAGTATTCTAATCGCTGAATTATGCTTTATGAGAATATGAAATTTTGGATCATATTTGATTAAAATTTTTGCGTGATTTCTGGAGAAAAGTTAGGTACATATATTTTTTTATTAGAATTGTTATGGCCTTTTTTTTATTTGAAATGTTGTAATAATAAAATGGAAGTGCTTGACAAACTTTTGTGGAATATTTCCCTGGAATTGTAATCTCATATTCAGAAAAAGACTATTGGATAAAGAATTTTTTTTATGTAAGTCTTCTACTTTTGATTCTCACGCGAGTTTGCGGCGATGTTTTTTTTATGTTTTATCTTTTGCCAACACTATTCATTGCTACATAAAAGCTGTCTCTGCTTAAAGGGATCGGTTTGAGATAGATTCCAACCTTTCTCATTGTTTGGCTTTTGTTAGAAGTCATTCCAATGAATAGGTAAACAGGAAACTGTTTACGCTGAATCAGAAAGGGGAAAGATTTTAGGAATGGACAACAAAATCATTGGAATAAATAGACTATTTTCAGTATAGGCTCCATTGTCAGTCATCCTTATTATTATTTTACTCTTTTGATAGTTTTCTCAACAGAGTTGACTGATGTTTTTTCACTGGAGTTTGAGTGACAGCAAGTCTCCTCAAGTCTCCTGAACTCTTCTCAGTATTATGTTAGATCTTAATAATGTTGTAGTCTGGATGGTATCTACTTGTCCCCTTTTTCTAGTCCCTTTATAAATCTTTTTGGGATTGTTATAAGTGCTCCAGTTAGAATTGGTATCAGCCTCACTTTCATATTCCATAGTCTTTTTAGTTCTCTCGCAAGGTCCGGATATTTATCTTTCTTTTCTTTTTCTTTTAATCTTATAGTATGGTCCACCGAAATGGCAACATCCACTAATTGGTAGGTTCTATTTTTTTTTTTTTTTTTTTTGACTATCACTAGTTCCAGTTGTCTAGCGGAGATTAGGTGATCTGTTTGTGTCTCAAAATCCCAGAAGAGTTTGTGCATCTCATTTTCCAGAACGGATTGTGCATATTCTACCTGTTCGTATGGTCAAACTTGAATTTTTTGTACAATTCTCCATGGGTTGCATTCCCCACCCAGTTGTGTCTAATATTGTTATTACTACTCGTTGAGAGTTTTTCACATCAGCCAACGCTGATGGTATTTTACTTGAACGACAGCAAGTCTCCTCAGGTCTCCAGGACTCTTCTCAGATCGCAATATTACAGTTGTTTGGATGGTCTCCACTCGTCCTCTTATTTTCAAGTCCATCAGTCCCTTTATTAATCCTTCGGTGACTGTACCAAGAGCACCAATTACAATTAGTATAAACGTCGCTTTCCTGTTCCACCGTTTTTTTTAATTCCCTAGCAAGGTCAAGGTATTTTTCCTTCTTTTCACTTTCTTTCAATTTTACGCTATGGTCGGCCAGGAGAGCAAAATCGATAATTTTGCAAATTGCTTTTTTTCCTAATTTTTTAATGTCTGTTCTTCTAGCTGAGATTAAGTGATCTGATTCTTTTTCAAAATCCCAGAGGAGTTTATGTGTATTTGTTTGTTTATTTTTTGTTTTGTTTTGTTTTTTTTTTGGGGGGGGGGTTGTGACATATCAGCCTTTGTATGTTTTTTAAAACCAAATCAATTTTTATAGAAATAAGCAGATCTATTTCAAACAATTCAGTTTAGTATAGGTACACAGTTTAATTATCTAAAACATATCTATTTCAAGCAATTCAGTTTAGTCAAACAGTTTCTATTCAAACAATTCAGTTTAGTTGAACACGGTTAAATATCAAAACAGTAATATTTAAAACGGTTAAATGTCTTTAAGTCCTATTAATTTAAAATGCTGAATTTTTACAAAATGTTATGCTGTATTTTGTTTGTAAAATAATGCTTAAACTATGCGTTTTAAATGTAAAGACACGCTTACTCTACTGTAAACCCAAATTGATTTAAAAGACTCTCTCTCTGTCCTAATGTCAGCGAAAACGACAGAATGTTTTTGAATCTCTTCTATAATATAATTTAAAAATTGGTAAAGAAAGCCCTAACAGTAGTTTATAAGAAAAAGTAAAAGCCTAAAACGCCAGGGGAGAAAAAAAACAAAAAAACTAAAAAGCCTAGGAAAACGTCCCAATACCGCAAAAAAAAATTTCAGTACCAGTGAAAGTCATTCGAAAGTACCTTGATCTTGGACTTTAACTAAGTTAAAACTTATAAAAAAATAAAAAAATAAAAAAAAACTTCAATCATATTTACCCCAGTTTTTATTTTTTTATTTTTTTTTTATTTTTTTATTTTTTTTCATTTCTTTTTATATAAGTCCACATGGGAAGCAGCATGATGTACGTAAAGGTATTTGAATAAACCCATGGGCGACCAAACTCAATACCTAAGCGGGTCCTGGACGTGAGTTTGACAACTTTACGCTCAGGATCGTTAGCTCGATCGGGGAACTACTGCTGCTCCTCTATAAGAGTGGCTTCTATAGAAGAGAATAAAACAGCCATCGAAATATAACCATGACCCACACTCAAACCACATACACAAACCGCATCGCTCTTCGCGCGGGTAAAAAAGGGGCGCGTCCTGCTGAGGTTGGAGCCCTGGCCTCAGTGTTCGAAAAATCAGCTACAGAGCTCAAACAATCAAAACTACTAAAATGCAAGCAAACACTACAAATAGCCACATTTAACGTAAGAACCTTGAATAGAATAGGACAACTACCAGAGCTAATCGCATCGGCCGAAGAACATAAGATTGACATAATATGCATACAAGAACACAGATACACGCACACCGAAGATATCAAATATCACGAAACTGGCAATGGGTGGTCGCTCGTCACCGTATCCGCATGGAAAAACTCTGTCAACGCTGCAGTAGGAAGGGTAGGATTACTTATAGGACCAAGAGCAGTAAAAACGATAAATAGCGTTGAGAAAATACAACCTAGAATGATGGCAGCTACTTTTAACGGCAACCCCAGAACAACAATCATCTCATGCTACAGCCCCACCAATGTTAGTGAAGAAACTGAACTAGTCACCTTCTACGATGAGTTATCCTCATTAGTGCGTAGCATCCCGAAACACAACATGTTAGTCATTGGCGGAGACATGAATGCCCAAATCGGGAAAAACGGAAACAACAAATACAGCCTCCACAACACGTCAAATAGGAATGGGCAACATCTAACAGATTTCATGATAGAAAATAGCATGCCTCAATACAAACTACCAAAAAAGGGAGGGAAAACTATGGACATACACGTACGCAAACAATACTAAAGCTCAGATAGACTACATCCTTATAAACAAGAAATGGAAAAATAGTGCAATGAATTGCGAGGCATACTCCTCTTTTTAGGGTGTGTCCACCGATCACCGAATAGTCACGGCGAAAATACGGTTAAGCCTACGAAAAAAACGCCAAACGAACAGCGACCACCAAACACTATGACTGAGCCCTATTGAACAACAGAGATATAAGAGATAAATACGTATTAGAATTAAGAAACAGATTCGAAACACTACAAGAAAAGACGGAAAAAAGTACACCAAACGACGAATATGAAAATTTCGTCAATGCACACCTCGAGGCAGCAGCGAAATACATTCCAACAAAACTCAAAACTAAATATAGAGTCCCTTGGGAAACATTAGCGGTGAGAGAAAAACGTGCACTAGTGAAAACAGCCTCCAAAAACTATCGAAAAAAAACCAACAAACACAAATGCCTTAAAACTAAAAATGGCACAATATCAATTAGCAGGCGTATATAAAGGAACAGACAGAATACATTCAAAATCAGATAGATAAGATTAGAGACTCGGTGGAAGATAGACAATCTAGGATAGCCTAGCAAACAATAAACGAAGTGAGTAGAAGAAAGAACACAGCCAAAGCAAAACTAAAAGCAGCAAACCAACAAGAAAGAATAAAACTGTGGAAACAGCACTTCGAAAACTTACTAGGAAACCCACCGAAAATAACACATGAACCAATCACCAGAATAATTAGCAAACAATTAGACATTAAACTAGGACCGTTCACACAAGAAGAACTCAACTCGGTTCTCAGAAAAATTAAAAATAGGAAAGCTGCAGGGCTGGACGAAATTCCCCCGGAAGTATGGAAGACCAGACAATTCGACGACATACTGCTCCGACACTGCAACGCCGTATACAATCAAAATCCGATAGATAGATGGATGAAAGGATGCATACTCCCCTTCCCTAAAAAGGGGGACCTCGGATTAGCCAAAAACTACCGAGGCATAACACTTACATCCATAGCAACGAAAATCTACAATGCCCTACTACGAAACCGTAGGAACCCGAAATCGACAACATACTTAGAAAAAACCAAAATGGCTTCCGAAGAAATAGATCCACGACCTCACAAATATTAACCATCCGTAGAATCCTTGAAGGTGTACGGGCAAAAAACCTACAAGCGACATTAATTTTTGTTGACTTTACCAAGGCTTTCGATTCCATTCACAGAGGAAAGATGGAACAAACCCTACTAGCGTACGGCATACCTAAAGAAACCGTAGCGGCAATAACGATTCTCTATAGAAACACTAAAGTAAAAGTACGATAACCAGATGGAGACACAACATACTTCGACATTGTAGCAGGAGTACTACAAGGGGACACGCTGGCTCCGTACCTCTTTATCATTTGTCTAGACTACGTACTTAGAACATCGATTGACAAAATCAAAGAGAATGGCTTCGAACTGACGAAGAAAAGAAGCAGAAGGTACCCCGCAAAAACAATTACCGACGCCGACTACGCCGATGACATAGCGATACTGGCAAATACACCTGACCAAGCTGAAACACTACTGCATAGTTTGGAACGAGCATAGGCCTCTATGTCAATGCACACAAAACGGAATATATGTGCTATAACCAAACGGGGGACATCTCCACTCTAGAAGGAACCCCTCTTAAACTAGTAGACAAATTCACTTACCTAGGAAGCAGCGTCGAATCAACCGAAAAGGACATCGAAACGAGGTTAGCGAAAGCATGGACAGCTATCAACAGGTTATCGATTATTTGGAAATCAGACCTAACCGATAAAATGAAACGCAGTTTCTTCCAGGCAGCGGTCACATCGATACTGCTATATGGCTTCACTACATGGACGCAAACAAAACGGCTGAAGAAGTTAGACGGCAATTACACAAGAATGCTACGTGCAATCTTAAACAAGTCCTGGCTGCAACACCCCACAAGACACCAACTGTCCGGCCACCTACCCCCTATCACGAAAACTATTCAAGTTAGACGAGCCAGACATGCAGGACACTGCTGGAGAATCAGGGACGAACTCATAAGAGATGTACTCTTATGGACCCCCACACATGGCCGTGCAAAAGCAGGACGACCAGCACGAACATACATTCTGCAGCTATGTGAGGATACGGGATGTTGTCCTGAAAACCTACCTAGGGCGATGAACGAAAAGGGAGGAGTGGCGAGAGAGGATCAGGGATATCCGTGCTACCAGCGCGATATGATGATGATGAAATATCAAAACAGAACTATTTCAAACAATTCAGTTTAGCACAAGTACCCAGTTTAAATGTCAAAACAGTTCTAATTCAAAAAATTCAGTTTGGCATAAGTACACAGTTTAGCTCTATGTGACCCATAGATATGGCCCTATCAGGTGCTACAACTCCGGGCCAAAGTGGACCTTGTAGCGATGGCAATGAAGAGTTATTCTACCTTTCCCAAATCTCTGGACCCTTACCATCATATCCAGGACACCCGTTTGGGTCGGGGTTTTACTTCTTTGCAGAGAAGCAGTCGGTGAATTCTGCCGCCCCAGCCGACTGGGCAAAAAAAGTTTGAGTGTGTCATTCTCCAGGACAGATGTTGAGTTGTGCATATAGCATTTATATTTGACTATACGAACAAGTATGGTCAAATTTAAATTTCTTGCACAATTCCCAGTGAATCACTTTGCTCACCCAGTCGTGTCTAGTCTTATACTTTTCTTCCTTTTCTTCCTCTTCTTCTTCTTGTTATCATTATTAATATTAGTATTATTTCACTCCTTATCGGTTCATCTTAACAGTGTTAGCTGGAGGTATTTCTCTGGAGTCTGAGTGACAGAGATCCCCCACTGGTCTCCACGAATCTTCTCAGTATTCTAGCCAATCTTAACAATGCTGTTGTCTGGATAGTCCCGATTCATCTTCCAATTTCTAACTTTTCCAATCCTTTGGGGATCGTTCCAAGTGCACCAATCACAATTGGTATCACCGTCACTTTTATATTCCAGGGAATTTACATCACTGGTAAGGTCGAAGTAGTTGTCTCTTTTTTCGCTTTCTTGATTTTCACTCTGTGGTCCATAAGGACATAAAAATCATCTGTACAGCATGTTTTTTTATTATCACAAAGTCTAATCTTCTGACCAGGGTCAATAAATCCGTCGTTATCTCATTATTATTATTTACTCATTAGAGTTTTTCACATCAACGTTAGTTGATGGTTTTTCACTGGAGTCTGAGTGACAGCAAGTCTCCTCAAGTCCCCAGGACTCTTCTCAGTATTCTGGTCGTTCTCAATAATGTAGTAATTTGGATGGTTTCCATTCGTCCGCCAACTTCTAAGTCCTCCAGTCCCGATAGTAACCCTTTATTTACTGATCCAAACAATTACAATTAGTCACCTGCAAGTTCCATAGTTTGTTTTTTTTTTTGTTTTGTTTTTTTTTAATTCCCTAGCAAGGTCGCGGTACTTATCCTTCTTTTCACATTCTTTCAGTTTTATTCTCTGCTCAGCCGGGACAGCAAAGTCGATAATTTTGCAATTCTCTTTTTTTGATTATTATTAAGTCTGGTCTTCTGTCCGATATTAGCTGATCCGTGTGTATGACAAAGTCCCATAGGAGTTTATGTGTGTCATTTTCTAGGACAGGTGCTGGGTTATGCTTATACCATTTATTTGTATGCTCAAATTTAAATTTCTTGCACATTTCCCAGTAGATCACCTTGCCAACCCAGTCGTGTCTATTCTTATATTCCTTCTGTTCTAATTTGCTGCATTCGCTTATTATGTGATTGACGGTTTCATCTCAGTCAGCGCATAGCCTACATTTTCTATTTTGCTGCGTCTTATCTATTCTCGCTTTGATTTGGTTGGTTCTTATGGAGTTGTTTTGTGCTGCTTTTAGAAGAGATTTTGTTTCTCTCTTAAAGTTTCCTTTTCTTAGCCATGTCCAGGTTTTGTCGTATGAGATATTGTTTATTAGTCGTTTAACACGCCCATAGAGTTGCTTTCCTTCCTATTTTTGTTTCCTAGTTATTGTCATTCTTTTGTCCATCGTGTTATCAGTATCGTTCCTGATGGCGGTAATGAGTCCGCCGTCGTGTTTTTGTATACAGTCTTCGAGTCGTTGTATCGATGCGTCAACGCTGTCTTCGATGCTGGCAAGTCCTCTCCCTCCTTCTTTTCTTGATACATATAGTCTGTCAACGTCATCTCTGGGATGTAGTGCCTTATGCATTGTCATTAGTTTTCTTGTTCTTTGGTCCATTTGTTTAAGTTCATCTCTGGTCCACTTGAGAAGAAAGCCGGAATATCTCACGAGTGGTACAGCCCAGGTATTTATTCCTTTGATAAGGTTTCGGCTAGAGAGTTTTGTCTCGCGTAGTTTTCTCGTTCTCCTGAGATATTCTTTTTGGATTTTCTCTTTCATTTCCACTTATTTGATGGTGTCAGCCTCCAAGATACCCAAGTATTTGTAGGTTTCGTTTTCTGCGAGCGTTCTAATCTTGTCTTGATTTGGTAGTTCCATTCCGTCCGTTAGATATCGTTTACTACTTTTCATTACAAGCACGGCACATTTTTCTATGCTAAATTCTATTCCTATGTCCTGACTGAATATTATAACTGCGTGTATTAGAGTTTCCAGTTCTTTTCCATTTTTTGCAAGTAGTTTGATGTCATCCATGTATATTAAATGATTGATTTTTTCCTGTGATCTACTAAGTTTGTATCCGGCTGTGCATTTTCTGAGTATTTGGTAAAGTGACATCATGGCAATTATGAATAGTAAGGGTGATAGAGTATCTCCTTGGAAAATACCTCTTTGGATCTTTGTTTCAGCTAAGCTTCTTCTTCCTGCTGTCAATTACACTGTCCAGGTTTTCAAGGTTTTGTCGATAAAGTTTATGACTTCAAGTGATATTTTGTACATTTTGAGGCTGTTTATTATCCTGCTATGCGCAGCCATATCATATGCCTTTTTGTAGTCAATCCAGGCCATGGCTAGATTTTTTCGTCTGGTTTTGCTCTCATTTGGAATGTGTTGATCTATGTAAAGTAATTCTGCAGTGCCTCTGGATCCTTTGCGGCATTTTTTCTGTTCTTCAGGGAACAAACCATGGCTTCTTAACGAGTAGTAAATCTCTTCCCTTATTTGGGCTGTTAATATTTTTCACATCATTGGTAGACAAGTTATGGGTCTGAAATTATTTGGGGCGGTTCTTTTGTTTGGGTCCTTTTGTATCAATGTGGTCCCTCCTTTGGTCATCCATTCGGGTACATGTGCTCGTTGTAGGCATTTATTCATTTCTAGAGCTAGTCTGTCGTGAATGGAGGTGAATTTATTGAACCAGAAACCATGTATTCCATCATGGCCAGGCGTTTTACAGTTTGATTTTTTTAAATATTTTTTTCTTTTATTATTATTATTATTATTATTATTATTATTATTATTATTATTATCTGTTTATATTTGGTTTCTTCTGTCCAATGGCAAATCAAACTTCGTGGGTTGTTTAAAAGCTATCTTTGTTGGAGAACAGCAGTGATACTATTAAGCCTAAGCTAGGCAGATAAGAGGATTTATACATTTCCCAAGGTTATTAGTCTAAAAGTGAACGTTATAGTTGTTTTCTGTTTGGTACAATTCCTTTGCGATTCTTTACCCTGAACTTAGAATAAGGGAAAGTAGAGAATAATAGCATTCTGCTTTTAAAAAATTCCGATGTTGAGTGATATTTAGTATATACATTATTCAAATTTCCTTTACATTATCAACATTCATTTGAGTAGTTCTACATTGAGTCCTTTTTCAAATATCTTGTAAATAAAGATAAGAGAAATCTTGTGCGTACCTTTTTGGATCATACCAAAGCTCCACTTTTAATAGGTATAAAATGGTTCAAACATTGTTTCAATTTTAGTTTCAAGCTCTTTCCATTTATTCACTTACCTATTTCATTCTTTAGTTTAACAAGTATATGTTTATTTAATGGTGCTGTCTAAGAAAAGGCAACGTTTTGCTGGTGATCTTTAATTACTATACCTGGTTTATTAGCTTTTAAAGGTATGTTTATATGAATGGTAACTTCTTGGGATTCTATGTATGGTTCAGTGAGGTATTCATACCATTTTTCGCACATCTTCCAATGAACATCTTCCAATCATGACCATCGCTGCATTCCTTTTGTGAAAGTAAGTTGAGTCCATTGACCATTTATTATCCGTGTTGTGACCTAACAAAATGTAACTGAATGAGAAATAACCAAAACGGAGGTTAAGAATGAAATGGAAATCTTTATATCATTAACAAAATACAATACTCACCAACGGCGTGAAGAATGTAAACTACTGCTCGTGGTAACAGCTTAGTTAGCATAATTACCCACTAACAATTGTTTCCAACGTATTTATAAGGAATGGAACATACCTATTTGTTATGGTCAAGGGGAGGTTCAAATGATAACACGGCTCGGAAACCTGTGATAAGAAATATATTGAAAGAAAATAGTATTTACATAAACGATAGCAGGGAGAAACTCCTCAGCTTAACACAATCATGAATATTACCGTTCTTGGTGACGGCTCGCCTAGTCTGCGCAGAAGAGAGCTTAGCCGGTATATGCCCCATGAGGGCGAGTCCATCTGTAGGGAAGACACCCCAACACTATTAATGTTCATCGGTTGGGTATATAACAACCCGGTGGTTCAATCTGGACAATATGATAATAAATCTCACAACCTGACATACAAAAGATCTCAGGAAAAAAATCAGCGAAAATTGTCCACAGCTGCAATATCCATAAGTACTTCCCTATCGTAATGATGGACTAGCGGAAAAAAGATAGCTGGGGGTGTAATCCAACCATTAGGAGGGAATGCAAATAACAAACTGAGTAGGTGTCCTCGTGGCGTTGTGACTGCGACACCGTAGTAAGAGAATTAGAATTCAAGTCACACTATTAGGTTAATTTTCAAATTTGTACCTTTGTGAAAGTTTTAAGCCTACTTGTTCCCCCGGGTAAAGGTAAATAGTTCTACTAATATTTTTTTTCCGATGATGGGTTTTGACATTTAATAACTTACAAAAGTTGATAAAACTAAGAAATAGATAAAACCACAAGAAAGAATAAAATCCTGGTATCTTTTGTTTAGGTGATATTGTACCTCGTAATATCCATTGTGATTGTGCAATATTCCACAAGAAATACGCAGCTGTAGGCTGAATAGTAACTCTACGGTTCTTCTACGAGGATGGCTCCGGAATAAATAACGCAACAAATGTGATATGCCATTAAATAAAGAAACCAAACAAATTAAAACAAACTTTCTATAAATGTATCCCTCTTATTTTTATTAAAATAATAATTGCAAAGAAAACACTGAACCCTATATTTTTTGAAGACTTATAAATCAAGAAACGTTTATGGTCTTCTGGTGGCTATTATTAGTTTTATACATTAAAGTACAACAATGACATCTTGAATCTTGTTTTTCCATTAACAAGGAAAAAGTCGAGAGAAAAATCGATTCTTTGATTTCAAAGTAAATTTTTTTGCTTGATATCTACTTTATACAATTGAATAAAAAATATAAATTCGCTTTAGCTAATTTAACAGATACAAGGTAATGTTCTACTTTAGCATTGTAAGTAAATTATATATCAAGCATAGTCTGAAAAATTATATACCCAGCCTTGTGCAAAAAAACACCTAAGCCTTTCGGAATTCTAAAAAATTAATAAAGGTAAATAACTGAAATAATGCACTGTTACATATTGACCCTTGACCGAGCTGTCAATCAAAGAGACATCTGTGTAAATAAGCAGAAGCAGTCGTGAAAGTTTTGGGCGTTATGAAATAATATATGTAGATGCCCACAGCCGTTAAATCAGATGGAGTCAGAGAAGGCCGAGTCAGAGCTAGCTTGCAGAGCCAGCTTGGGACCGGTGGCCCAAACTAGGCTTTTGACCGAGAATCAGAAGAAGTGCTGGTGGTCCTGAAGTTAACACAGCTTGTTATGGTCAAGAGAAGAAGTTATGGGTCAATATAGCAATCTGTCTTGTCTCCTTCCGTCCGTTTGTCTTACACCCTCAGAAGCTTCAACCCCTTTATAAAAGAATAAAAAGACGTATATATCTTTATACCCAAGTGTTCTGGCCATTCTTCATATATGTATATCCCTGATTATTAGCATAAACTAGCTCTAAGGTCATGTTAGTTATCACAAAATAATTTTGGTCACAGCCCGAGTCATACTTGAATTATATAATGAAAGATAGATAGTCCGAAAATAAAAGTATGATTGTTAATTTATATTAACTTTGGTATCGTTTTTATTCGATTATTTCTGATAATGGTTGTTGAAATTGTTTTCAGAAATACCGCCTGAAGGAGACTAAAAGACATTCCTATTTTCGGATCAATTATAAATATTAACGACATCAAATAGTCTTTTGCCGTTCATCTTGTTTAATCTATTAAAGAACAAGTAATTTTCACGGAGTAGGGGAGATGTCAACTTCTTCTGAAAACACACTTAATAAATTAAGTTCTTATTTTGTTAAAATATTATCCTAAAGAAAAACAACATTTTTCTGTTCACATAGAGAAGCTGAAGTTATGAAGGTGTAAATCATTGAGAAATATCTATGGTTAAAATTCTATTTGATCAGTTCTTCAAAAATTGAATTTTATTTCTTCAGAACTGAAAAAATACCCGCTGCATTTTTTATTTAAATACAAGTTTTATTTATCTAAACTAGATAACTGCGATATCTATAATGTTTTAAAATTATACATTAAGAAATAAGTTTTGGGTATTTTTTGAATTTACAAATTTTAGTTTTGGTTATTTTACTTAAAATAAATAGTTTTCAAAACAAATGAAACATACTCTCCATATAATAATTTTATAAAAATTATATTTTGTTTGAGAAGCAAAAAATTAACTTGGTAATATTTCCAGATATTTAAACATATATATTTTTGTTTGTTCTTGTTTGTTGTTTTTTTTTGTCTGTTTTCATTCATTCATTATCATCAATAAATTTGTATATTCAATATATATATATATATATATGTGTGTGTGTGTGTGTGTGTGTGTGTGTGTGTGTGTGTGTGTGTGTGTGTATGTGTGTGTGTGTGTGTGTGTGTAAGGTGTTGAATTTCCACCTGTACTGATGCTAACCCTCTAATTCCATATTTAACTACATCTCCACACCAACGGAAAATGTTGCACGATTAATTTAACATGGTAGAACACACTTTTACGAGTCCACTAAATTGCATGTAATTATTAGAATCCAATTCTGGAGATTTTCCAATTGTGGTGTACAACTTCATTGCCATTACTTCCAGAGTGGAAGTACTTTTCTGAGGGTTAAATTGAAATGTTAAATCAATTATTAAGGATAATTATTATCAGTATTATTACGGTTTATTTGAGACCATCCAGCTACCTGCAAGGTATTTGCATTTGATAAGACAATTTGATGAATAGAATTATTTGTGTTTAATAGAAATACTATCAAAATATGTGTAAACAACTGATCGCTTAAACTTCGATTAAGAGAGCTTGCAAATCATGTACAAAGAAATAAATGTTTCTCTCTCTCTCTCTCTCTCTATATATATATATATATATATATATATATTAGTTTATATATATATATATATAATAGAATAGATACTTATCTGCGACCACTGGTTTCATGCTGTCTTATTACGACAATCATCAGGTGGAGAAGGCAATAAGTAATAAGACGGTATGAAACCAGTGGTCAGAGATAAGCATCTCTGCTATTAAATATATATATAAATTAATATCTATTTATTTATCTATTTATTATTATTATTATTATTATTATTATTATTATTATTATTATTATTATTATTATTATTATTATTATCATATAAAAGCTTTATCACACATATGGAGCACTCTTCAAATTATACTGCATTTGGTCTGTCACAAACTTACCAAGTGAGATAGGGACAACCATCTACTATATATATATATATATATATATATATATATATATATATATATATATATATATTCTTTAGCGTATAAGAACTCTCAAATATTCCCGGTACCACAGATACCTATACTGAGTGTACTGATACCATTGCTCTGTTATACAAGATGGAAGTGACAATTCTCCTTATTGCTACGGAAAATATACTTGTCCGTATATATAAATATATATATATATGTATATATGAATTTCCATGGTTTAGATGTTATAGTATAAATGTTCATGGGAATCCTTTAAAATTTGACCAATAATAATAATAATAATAATGAAAATTATTGACACACAGAGGAAATCGTACATGAGATGACCCGAACATGGATTAGAAAGGTAAATATCTAGAAAAGTGAATCTCTATTGATAACATTACAAAATAATGTTAAATTGACTGCTTATGCCTGAGTAAAAATTTCTAATTCACAGAACAACAATGAAGGAAAAAGTTAATTACATTAGAGAATGCAGAAAACTAATATAAAAAGAGTGCATGAGTACGTTGAATTGGGTAAGGAATATGATCCACTGGGAATTGAGCAAGAGATTAAAATTCGTTCGTTTTGACAAATGATATATACAAAAAAAAAAAACAGAATCTATCCAAAAGAACAAGACGCATAAAATTCCCTGGGAATTTGAAATATAAATAACAGACAGATAACCAGACAATATTATCAAACAAAAAATATCTCTCAATCACGTGGATTTTGCCGTTCCAGAAGATGATGTTTAAGTCAAAAACCTGGATCTTGCCAAAGAAAAATGTGAAACTAATTTTACTCGGAGCTCGGTGAATGATACCCAAAAGTCAGGAATATAGAGGGGATTTGAGATTGGAGGAAGAATCGAGGTTATTCCGATAACAACATTCTAAAATCAGTTAGAGTACTTAACAAAGTACTGGAGACTTGAGACTCAATGTCATTCAGACTTCAGTGAAAAACCGCCCGTTAAAACTAGTATGAAAAACTTATAAAGAGTAAAATATATTTATAAAGATTCATTGCTAAAACATTTTGCTGAAGCAGTCAGTTAACAATATGAATTTGTTTGTATCGGATTTTTTATTTCCCAACACAAATTTGTTATATACTTCAGCATGAAAGAGTATTTCAATTCTGAATATTTTTTTTAAATATAGGGTCTGCTGAAATATTACAAAATTATGAGAATTTATTAAAGGATTTTCTTATCATAGGAATTATTTGCTTTGTATTTTAATTTATTTTTATTTTACATTGAGCTCACTTTTGTATTCTGGATTACATGGATATTGAAGAAAGAAAACCCTAAAATAGAATCGTCCCACCATCGGCTAACTTAGCGTTGGATAATATATATATATATATATATATATATATATATATATATATATATATGGAGAATAATAGAAAACAAAGTAATCTAAAGTGAGGAATTTAATATGAAAGTCGACACTAAAAGATATCGGTTTTTATAAACCTTCCTCAGGACTTAGAAAAGATGGCATCGAATGTCTTAAATAACCAGTAGATTTTTAATAAAATACAAACAAGTGAGGTGATTATATATATATATATATATATATATATATATATATATATATATATATATATATATATATAAAAGTGGGGGTTTACCGTTTAATCAATAATTCAACCTTCATATTTTAAAAAAATATAATGTGAGTGTGTCAGGCAATTATGTAAAACAAATGTAACCATAAACAGATAAAACGTATTAAAATAGCGAAAGAAGAAGAAAAGAAATTCTGTACTCTATGTACATCACATTATTATTTTCAACACAACATGTTTTATTTTTAAGCCGGTGCAATTTCACCTTGTCGATCTGCCAATAATTGACAGCATTTTTACAATATTTCACCTTTTCTTGGAAAACTTGTCTTAAACAGCGACAAAATATTCAATCTTTAAGTGTTTAATTATTTTCCATAAGTATTTTTCACTTTTTCTCTCCATTAAACTACATATACTTATTTCTTGCTCACCTTTTTTTACGTATAATCTCACGTTCCCTTTACAATTCAATTCTCTTTCCTTGGAAGACATATTTAACTGATTATTTTTATGCTACATTCATTATTCAAAACTTCACCCACCTTTCCCTTTGCAATTTTTTTTCTATTTCTTTAATTTATAGACATGTCAATTCACATACGGTTAATTTTATGATTTAACCCTATTTACTTATTAACGTATGATACGTCCTAATGTTTCTTTTTCTTCTTCTTTTCTTTCTTTTTTAATCCATTATATCTCTTAATGGTTCAATTTGTTTTACATCATTGCCTTACCAAGTCATATATTTTTTGAAATACGGAAGCTGATTTATAGATTAAACGGAAGGTTCCCTTTTCTCTGTATATAAAATCTCCTCCCTTGTTTTATATTTCATTAAACATCTATCGATGATTTAAAGACACTCGATATCATCTTTTCTAAGTCCTGAAAAGGGTTTTTTTTTTATTTAAACCGAAACGATATAGTGCCGACTTTCTTTCACTTTAAATTCTTCACTTTGGATTGCTTTGTTTTTCCATTTTACTCAATATCGTTGGATTCTTTTCCATTATATATATATATATATATATATATATATATATATATATATATATATATTCCATTATATATATATATATATATATATATATATATATATATATATATATATATATATATATATATATGTGTGTGTGTGTGTGTGTGTGCTTTCCAGAAAATCGAATGAGGTCAAAGACTTAGAGGGATTACGTTGGATTTCTATTAAGGTTCATTGCTTATGTTTGTTCTTTTTCTCGACTACTGATCTCTGCTGTTCACCATAAAGCACTTATGTATTCGGTTTGACAAATCGATTGTTCTTTGTATTCATATGATGTTATTTTCAAATTCCCGTGTTATTTACAAAGGTGGGGTGAAAAGTTCAAGAGGTGAAAAGATCATATGACGATATCATATCTCTTCATTTGGTCACTTTCCATTAGAGAATCTTGGTTAACCTATGAACTTTTCAGCCGACCCTTGTAGACCCATCTCCACAGAGTTGGCCAGGTTAAATGATTTGGTTCATTTTTGGTATAGATTCCAAACAAGGAATAAGTCGTTGAGAAAAAACTTATTTACAATTGCGAGATATTCTAATTTTTGTTTTCGTTTTGATGTAGATTATAAAGAGTCTGATTGTACATCAACTTTTATATGACGTTCACTTACAAAAAAAGAAATGTTGTAAATATAGTCATTTTCATCAAACTTTTAAATGTTTTGATTTTTGGCAAGTTATAAACGGTACTGATTTGTGCGAAGGTTTCTAAGAGGGTGACCATGATTTCTTATTCTTATAAATATTGCTCAAAGGAGATTTTCAGTCTCTGGTTGAAGTTTTCTCTTAGAAAAAATGTTGAATTTATTCTCAATATGCGAAAGAAATATTTTGATTGGCTTGGATTGGTTTGGTCTAGTTTTATGGCATATCAACCATTTTAGGTTATTTTATGCCAAATCCATTTTAGACATATAAACAGTTCTATTTCAAACAGTTCATTTTAGCATAAGTACTGTTTTTTTTGTTTAAATGCGGTTCAATGTTAAAACAGTTTTATTTCAAACAATTTAGTTTTGCGTAGGTAAGCAGTTTAAATGTCAAAACAATTCTATTTTAAACAATTCAGTTTAGCATAAGTACACAGTTTACCTCTATTTGACCCATAGATAGAATCCTATCAGGAGCAACAACTCCGAGCCAGAGTGAACCTGGGAGCGATGGCAATGAAGGGGTAAACTGTATAACCCAAAGCTTCAGCATTAGTGGAACCTCACCATCAGATTGTTTAGTGTCATATCCGAAACACTCGTTTGGAGACTTTTACCCCTATGCAGAGATGCAGTCGGTGTATTCTGCAGCACCAGCCGATTGGGAAAAGTAAAATATTGAAAAAACTGTGCAAATTAATTAATATTTCTAGAGCGAAACTTTGGTTTGCCTTTAGATTAATCTAGTAAATCGAAAAATCCAAAAGCCAAATGTAACTGCAGTTCATATGTATTTTTTCTCGATCTTTGAGTCACCATGCCGAGAAAGTTATCATTCATAGCATTTCTCACGGTAAATTGACGGTTGCCTGACGACGCCTGTCTTCTCTCCAAGTAACATGTTATAGGTTGTACTGAGTTACATGATACAAATAACAAAGAAATAACGATAACAAGTAAAATCAAATGACAATCAAATCAATAAAAGGAAAATGTTGCCATGTTTTCTGACATATCATTAACATTGAACGAACATTGGGGAGAACGAGTTCATTTCTAACTTAAAAAAACAAATAAGGGAACTTGTAAGCACAATTGTGCAAGCATTTTATTAGAGACTAAATGTGTTAATCCAGACCAAAGAACAATTAATATCAGCTCAATATTTGGAAGATTCCTGGAGAGTTAAACCGATTTGCTGTTATTTAAACTCCTGTAAAAAAAATACCAGTTTGTACTGATATGGAACCTTCTCAAGGAGTAAGACAATATATTGCTGATGGTTTAACACAACTAAAAATTCACTGTCAATGAATGTAAAATATTTTACAAAGGAAATGCCATCAAGAATTTTCTTGAGATCTGCGAAAATCCTGAATTGTAAAAGGGAATATAGGGTTCAATATTAGCAGAAGGTTTACGGTTTTGCAATTCGATCATCCAGAAGACGATAGATTGAAAGACAAAGTATTGAAATTAGAAAGATATCTTTGTCCTGGATGTAAATTGAACATAAATGGAAAATATGTCACCCAATGGTTTGGTTTGGTTTGGTTTGGTTTTATGACATATCAACCATTTTCGGTTAGTCAATGTAAAATTCTTTTTATACATATATATTAAATATGATTCCTAAATTCATTTTGTAGATAACATTTTTGAACGAAGCTAAGCTCATTTTTTCGCAGTTAAATGGTTTCACTTATTTCTACTTAATACAAAAATCCTATTTAGTATCAATCATTTTGTTAGCACATAGTTTAGTGTTTTCAAGTATTGCTATGTATCACTAACAATTCAATAAATATCATTTTATTGTTTCTACACAGTTAAATGATCAAACTGTTCTATTTTTAACCATTCAGTTTGGCATACGTACACAGATTAAATATCAAATAGTTCTATTTGACCCATAGATAGTACCTTATCAGGTGCTACCACTCCGGGCTGAGTGGACCTGAGAACGATGACAATGAAGAGGTACTTCACATTTCCGAAAGCATTACTGAAGCCTCACCATCAGATTGTTTAGCATCATATCCAGGACACTCGTTGAGGAAATCTTATTCCTTTTCAGCGATGCAGTCAGTGTATTCTGCAGCACCAGCCGACTGGACTAGTAACACAATTCTATTTTTTCTCTAAAGTCTAAGTAACAGCAAATCTCTTCAACTCTACCGGAATCTTCTGAGTATATAAGGTTATTTTAATAGTTCTTTGTTTTGTATTAGCTCTAGGTCTAGTTTCCTTTAACCATTAGTCAGTATCGTCTAAATTTAATCTTTAGCACAACCCTTGCATAATGCTTGCACAGTTTGCTTGGAAAATTTCCGAAGAACTTTTCAAAGAGATTAGGACTGAGTATCTAAGAAATAATTGAAAGTATTCAAAAAGGAAGATTACATAAGTCAGTTAGAATAATGAGGGGGGTTATTGAGAGTTGGGGAGATTCGTTGTCATTTAAAGTAAAGTAAGTCCCACATGACAAACATGGTTTAAAAAACTCAGGTTGTAACTGATTACAACCGATGATGCTGTTTATGTGTGGCGACAGTGATGATTCCGTTAATCATATAAGCGAATGCAGCAAATTGATAGAAAAGAATACAAGTCGTAGAACGACTGGGCATTAAAGGTGATCCACTGGGAATTGGGCAAGAGATTAAAATTTGATCATACAACCAAATGGTATATTCACAAATCAGAATTCGTCCAGGAAAATGAGACGCATAAAATTCTCTGGGACTGAAAGATACAAAGTGATCATCCATTCCCAGCCTAAGACTAAACCTAGTGTTAAAAAGAAAAAAAAAATTTCTCATCTAGTATATTTTGCGATTCCAGTGGACCGCAGTGGGAAAATGAAAAAAAGCAAAAAATTCAAATACCTGGGTCTTTCTGAGAACTGAAATTTCTATGGAACATGAAGGTGACGGTTGTGTGTTTGAACCAGTTCCCTAAAGCTTGGAAAAGAAAGAGGATCAGTAAGAATACCGAGAAGAGTTCTGGAAACCTGAGGAGACTTGCTATTATTCAGACGCCAGAGAAAGACCACAACTTAAAGCTGGTGCGAAGAACTTACACGGAGTGAAATAATGAATTAACACAACAATTTACGTTGATCTGATTTGTATTTTTTAGAGATTTTCAAGTTTTTATTGTTATTTAGTAAACATAATTACGTTGTTCACCTTTTGCTCATTACATTTGACAAACATTTTGTAAAAATGAAATTTTTGTTGATTTTACAATTGATTTAGATCATTCTTTTTGAGAGATTCAGCAGATTTTGCTGTAGCAGAAGTGAGGATTACAGGAAAAATGAATATTTTTCTTTTTCTTCAATTTTCTTATAAAATCCTTCGCTTAACGTTTGGCGACAAAGGTATGATCAGCACATCATTGAGAGAGAGAGCCAACAGTTTTTAAAAAAGAATGATTTCATAATGTCGCCCTGAAGGACACATGCTGTGGATAACATTGTATTTTCGCCATGTACTTCTTCGGCATGAGAAGATAATTTTTCCATTTCATTTCTACTTCGGTTTCCCTCCCCTTTTTTTATCCTTAAGGCACCGATGCAATTTTTTTCGCTTAATTTCTTTTCTTCTAAAAAAGATTTTAAAATTATTTAGACGCGAAAAATTACACTTTGCTTCCTATTCTTTTCACCTTTCTTTCAGTTTGGATTTAGTTTTAACTTATTTATATTGTCGGATACTATTTTGTGCCTTTTGTTTCATTCTTTCTTTTTAAAAAAAAAATTTTCATTCTTCCTTGCTTTTTTGTTTTCATTTTTTCCCGCCTTTGTCAACAACTTTGTTTTTTTTTTTCATTTTCTCTCTTCTTTCTGATTTCTTTCTTTTGTTTTCATTTCCTCCCGCTTTTGTCAATTATCTTGTTTTTTTGTCTTTTTCTCTTTTTTTTTTTCAGATTTCTTTCTTTTGCTTTCAGTTTTTCCCAGCTTTTGTCAACTATTTTGATTTTGATTTTCTCTTCTTTCAGATTTCTTTCTTTTGTTTTCATTTTTTCCCCCGCTTTTGCCAACTATTTTGATTTTGATTTTCTCTTCTTTCAGATTTCTTTCTTTTGTTTTCATTTATTTCCAGCTTTTGTCAACTATTGTTTTTTATTTTCATTCTCCTTTCAGATTTCTTTCTTTTGTCTTCATTTCCTCCTGCTTTTGTCAACTATTGTTTTTTTTTCTTTCTCCTTTCAGATTTCTTTCTTTTGTTTTCCTTTATTTCCAGCTTTTGTCAACTATTGTTTTTTTTTCTTTCTCCTTTCAGATTTCTTTCTTTTGTCTTCATTTCCTCCCACTTTCTTCAACTATGTTGTTGTTTTTTATTTTCTCTTCTTTCGGATTTCTTTCTTTTGCTTTCGTTGTTTTTTTTTTATTTTCATTTCCTCCGTTTCTATTATTTTCCTCATTTATTTGTTTTTCTTCCTTTTTCTCTTCCTTCAGCCCAATTTCATCTTTATTTAGCCTTTTTTTTCACTTACTTCTGTCTTTTATTTCCTTCAATCTTTCTCCCACAGAATGACGTTTTTGCTTTGCTCAGAGCTTAAGAAATTCATAGCGTTTCAAGATGAGCAATCACAATGGGCAACTTTTAATTCAATCACTGCTATTGTGCCATCTACTTGCCTATTCACACGTACATATTCAAAGATAAATATTCACAGAATCTTATATTTCATACTCAGTGAAAAAAACAATTTCTAGAGGCAAGCAATATTTTTAAGAGATGTATATATCCAGTGTACCGCTACTTTAAAAAGTTCTTTGCCAATAACCACTGATATTGACTACGAATTTTTTTGTTGGTTTTTATGGCATATCAACCATTGTAGGTCATATCATGCCAAATCGTCTTTTAACATATCATATATGATTTGTAAATGCATAGTTTGTTGATGACATCTTTAAACAAGCCATACCAAATTGGTTTGCAAACAGTTAAATGGTTATATATATGATTTTCTAATCAATTGTTTGTTTCAAATATTCTAACATGAATAGTTCTAGTTGGTATTTATTATTTGTTTGAACTCACTTAAATGGTTTCAAATATTGCTAACATAAAAAAAAGTTGTATTTGCTATCTGAAATAAAAAAAGTTTTATTTATTTATTTTATTTATTCAATTTAGGCACAAAATTAAAAAGTTAAGGAGTATTTTTAATAAACATTGATATTTCTATTCAATATTACTCATTTGTTAGAAACAGATAAATTGCTCCAAGTATTGCTATCTATCACTAACAATTCAATTAAAAACCAGTCATTTGTTTACACAGTTAAATAGTCGGTTCTATTTTTAACAATTCGATTTAGCATAACTCATTTGTTTACACAGGGTTTTAATCCCAAAGACTTCTATTTGACCCATACATATGACCTTATCTCGTGGACTTGAGAGTAAAGGCAATGAAGAGATGCTCCACATTCCTTAAAGGTCAAGAGCTAGAGCCTCGCATCACATTGTTTAATTTCATTACAAGTACACTCTTTGGTGGTCTTTGAAGAGATGTAGTCGGTGTATTCTACAGCCTCGGCCGACTGAATTGGTACCAATGTTTAAAACTAGATTGAAAAACTTTACACGGACATGATAACATATATATACAGTTGTTTGTCTTTCCAGAACTGCTGAAGTTTTATGAATTTTAGCTCACAACTCAAACAACAAGAAACGTACTATCAAACATATTTTGATGAAATTCAGGTCTGATTTTTTGAAGGGAGATAGCAAGTGAAATATTTGCAATCTTCACATTGATAACTGTTATGGGACCTATCCTACCATACCCCAAAGGTGGACTCGTCCAACCTAAACAGATTCTCCGAGCTTAGCTCGCTCGGAGGAGACAACTCCTCGTTCCTTACGAGACATTTGACAGACGGACTGCAAGTCGAGCACGGCTAGTACTTCCTTTGTATTACTTCCTTTTTCTGCCAATACAATAACGTTTACCTATCACCTGTAGTTTGAATTGTTCTTCCACTGGTCTTATCTGAAAACCACAACAATAACAACAGTGGAAATTGAAACTTTTGACCCTTTTAATGAAACGTATTTTTAGAAGTTTGATTTTTAATATTTATTATTGATCAAGGAAACTTAATTTATTTAAAGAGAAAAATAATGTCTGTGTTGATTTGCAGAGTTGGGGATAAAAGCGTTTTCTAATGAAAATAGTTAAAACTCCTTATATTGATTTAGCTGACCGGCAAACAGCACATCTGAATATTGCATAAGTCTTGATATATATCCGATGTATATCGATTTTCTTCAATGTTGAGACATGAGGTGAGACATAAATTGACAAATAAGCATTTGAATTTTCCAAACACTGCATATATTTCTGAGCTCAATCGCAAAATGCATCAGTGATAGAATAAATAACAACTTTTATGAAAGAATAAAACGAACTAAATCATCTTAGCAAGATATAAATGAGATAAGAGCGCTCTTGAATGGACATCCAAATCACACTCATGCTTATAAACATAGCCTTAAAACACTTTTCTTTCTCTAATATACATATTATATATATATATATATATATATATATATATATATATATGTATGTATGTATAATAAAAATGAAGGATGAAATTCATATTTTCATGTCAGTTTACTAAATAACACAATATCCGTCAATTTCTGGTGCGCATACGGTTGTAAACTCGATAAATTGTCCTCCCAACAATTTACCTTACAAATTCTTAGGGTTAAATGTTTGTATTTACCAAATTCCACTTAAGTTCTTCGCATAGTTTCTGTGTCTACTGTCCGAATGGAAACCTACTCACACACACGTATACACACACTTATAGGAATAAAATCACAAAGTTTTCTCATTTCAAATTCTTTTCTTTTTTTTTTTAGTAATTTCATCTTCACGTTGAGTTTGTAAGCGACATATTGATTATTAAGTATATGAAGACCATCAAATTGGAAATTTGGAAATTTGCTTACTTCTTCAGAAATGACTTTTCCAGAAAATATAAGATATCTGTATATCGTACATATACAGATATCTTATATTTTCTGGAAAAGTCATTTCTGAAGAAGTAAGCAAAAAGGATAGAATTTTCAAAAAATAAAAACGAGATGATTTTTAGTACTATCTCCAAGTCTGCTATACAAAAAATAAACATATATGAGGGAGATATATTTTGAATCATACCTAGAATATAGGTTAGTAATTGTTATACCGCAGAGTCCATTTTGCATATATATATATCTTTAAGAAAAAACAAAGACCGGTTAATTTAGGACAACAAATTTATTTCCATCCTGTTTTTCAGTTTCTGGTGTAAACCAAAAACACGAAGAAAAATATAACAGGACTTCTTCAGATCCAATGGACAAATAAAACAGAATAGACACGTGGGGTGGAGGGGGAGGAGGAGGAGATTAAGGAGTTACCTCCTCGTTTTATTGAATTTCCGTTTTTTTTATTTACCTATTTATTTCATTTTCAAATTTCTTCCGTCAGTTATAATTACGGTAATTTAACTTTTTTATTTATTTGTTTAATTTATTTTCTTTTCATGTTAAGTTCAATAATTAACTTTTAAGAGAAATATTAATGCTTATATTAATTTCGATACCATTTATTTAGCTACCTATTTTTTCTAGTGTGTATATTGGATACGTTTTTTCCGGGTTTATTTCTATGTTTTTAAATTTTTGTCTATAGTTTAAATTTAGTTTTATGTCTACATCTAGCTATTAATTCACTTCTCTAATTTAATAACTTATCAGGCCATTTATGTATTAAAATATGTATTTACTCTTCTAAGCACAAATTGCATCTACCGTCAAAACTATTTGGAGTATTTGATTTTTTCAAAATAGACCAATCTCAGGCCCAACTCTGGTTTAACTGGACCAAATAATACACACACACACACACACACACACATATATATATATATATATATATATATATATATATATATGATCGCTTTGATATATTTACTGATATACTTAAAGGATTAAGAATTATTAAAAATTAGACTTGTGTAAAATAATCAGTGGAGTTTCTTATGAATATTTCATAATTCAAAAACATGGATTAAAAACTTTCTTCTTTCTTCTTTTTGATCTTCTATTTTCGCTCTTCTTCAATTCCGTTTTAAATCTTTTTTCTATCGTCTTCTTTTCTTTCTCTTCTAACTCATTTCCTATATTTTATTTTACCCTCATCTTTATTTTCCTAACTTTCCTTCATTTTTCTTTTCAACCAAAAAGGAACACGATGATTAGAAGGAAATTCTCAGGAGATAGAAAATGATATTAAACCCAAGTTTGTTTTTTTCGTCTTTCTTTTTTTTTTTTTTTTTCGCTAATGACAAAGTAGAAGACTACAGACAGGGATTAATCGAGAGCAGACACTTATTAGGGATATTTTATTCAAAACCAGACCATAAACACACCTTCTTCGATATGATAAAAACATGTTTTCGCTCTGCGATGTTGACAGATAAATAACAAAATGACGAATGCCAAGATATGACGCGTGACAAGTTTGCAAATTTTACGCTTAGAAATATGGCATTTCTATTCACAAATGCATCGCGACTTTCTCCGCCCAGCAAGACTTATACTGTTCGTATGCCAATCAAAATGGTTTTATCGCGGGAAGCCAGATTTACTGAACGTTTTTACCTGGGCAGATGATGCTGGATACATTTTTCACACTGTCTAAATTTTACCATAAACCATTTTTTGAAAAGCTGCTTTCGAAGAGACAAACAAATTTCCCGAGGTTTGACACTTTATATGAACGTATCTCCAATAAATTACTTTTCCACCTCACCGAGAAGCTGGAAAAACACGTTTATTCAGATGTGTACCACCGAAGAAGTAGTGGAATAATTTAACTGAAATTCGAAACTTATATTTTTGACTCCAGGATTTTGATTGACTAATTAGGATAATTTTGTCTTTAAATAGAACTATTTTTCTTAACATATCTATAATAGAAGAATCATCAAATGGAGTTACTTATGTTACTACTTTTGCTAAGTAAATCATTAATTTTTAAGTTTATATTTACGATAGTATAAGTAGAAATTTTATTTATTGTGAGTTCACTTTTTTCGGAAATTAATGATTTACCTCTGAGTGTAGACTATAGTATTTGATTTAAGAAATATACTATAAATAATTGTCATTAATTCAAACTAATTAATAATGAATCACCCTGTTAATGTCTCCATATTCTTTCAAGAAATCATTATGAATAAACAACCTTTAATTTCTCTTTAAAATATCTCGTACGTGACATGGGAGTTGACGTGCTAAAATATGACATCATCTTAAGCGATTTTGAACTCTAGTCGCAATATTGCGTTCATTTTCGGACAAATACCCTTGCAAAAGGTAACAATGGCCTTAATAACATCACTACTGTTCTACGAGGATAAATTTGGCATTAGATAACCCATTAAGATTGATATGACATTAAACAAAAAAGCCAAACCAAACCAAACTTAAAATATCTTCGAGAAGTTGTTTTTCCCTACACCATACATATCTTATCAAAATGTCTTCTGATCCATCCAATCGAGAATCCTGTTAAATTTATTCTTTGAGTCTATCGATCAGATTCATTCACTTATACGAAAAATGAAAAAGATTTGATTTAGAGAATATAAAGTTTGTGCAAAAGTATTAAATTTTAAAATGCGTTTTAATTTTTCATTTATGATACTGCTTTTCTCAGATATATGTAAATGAAAAATTTGAATAAATGAGTTCCTCCGATGCAGTTAAAATAGCAGTAATATTCCAGTAGTGTTGGTCTACTTGTGTTGAATCAGACCGAAGAAAATAGAAATCTCCTGTCTTCTTTTACCAGTCTGAAAAACCTTTTCATATTTTAGTACAAAACCATGTGTATTATTTAGATGAGTCTTTGCTCACTATTTCCGTATTTTCATCAATCATGAAAAAAGAATAATGTTGAAGTTTAGTGACTCAGCAAATACATCAAGAATTAATGTCAGAGAAATGTCATTCTGATGTGCTCTACAATCATGAATGGTTATAACAAGCCGTAGCGTAATGGCAAAAGGTTTGGATTTCAACAAGTTCGAACTGCTATAGCTCTATCACTTTCACTTTCGAATAAATACATTTTGGGAAAAATATGACCCCCCCTCAAACCACTCCAAAATTATAGGTTAAATATTATCATTGCGGAGATTTATATTTGATTAAACAAAGAGACCAAGCCTAACAAACCGTTTTGCAAACTGAAGTAAATTTCATTTCTTTCTAAATTATTTGTTCTTTTCATTTATGTCATATGATTATAAAAAAGTATCACACAAAAGAGAGTTGTCGGTTGAAACATTCTATGGAGTTAAGGATCAAACACTATTTTATTTAAAGATCTTGTTTTTGGTGTTTAAAGAGTTGAACAAAACACCTAAGAATGACTTGACTATCAAGATAATTGCGAACTGAATGTGATAAATTAAGTTAAAAGGGTTTAGTTTTGTTACTTTGAGTTTAATGGCACACCAGCCTTCGTGAATTATTTCATGCCAAAGCGATCCCAGTAGAATAATATCAGTGATACTATTTAACCCATAGCTGGGAGATGAGGAGGTTCACACTGTACTAATCCAGAATTAAACGTAATTGCACGACTGGAGTTCGAACTCGATTACTTCAAGGCTGCAGCATAGCACTTTCGTCATTACACCACGGGGACTCTCCACTCTAAGTTGATAAAGGAATAAAATTATCGAATAAGACCATACCTACAAGGAAACTGACCAGAATATTATATAAAGACCAACTCTGAGCAAGTAAATTAGAATATATTTCATCAAAGTCAATATATACGTAACATACGCTGACTAAGCTATTCTATTAACAAATTGTATAAGCTAATGTATTCTATTATTAAATGATAAACTTATTCATTTCTTTGCCAAACATATTTATAAATAACTTTTGCAAAGAAACGAAGGAGCTAATAGTTCTATACTAGGATGTCAAAAATATAGAAGTAAAACGACATAAACTTTAACATCAATGGGTAAGAAAGATGAGAATTACTGTAAGCTTGTATTAATTTCAATTATGAAAACTCGCCTTATAAGGCAAAACCAAAATCTCTCCAAATGAAAACAAAAAAAAACTATAGAATTATTGACCTTGAAAATAGATTAGTCAGTGTAAACTAAAAAAATATGTACTGGATATTAGATGTCAATGTCCAAAGGAACGTGTCGTAAAATTTAGAGAAAATGAAAATATTTAGACTTGGTGAAACTGCCAAGTGTGCCCATCATTATTGATGAGCTGAAAACAATCCTGAAGAAGTTTACACAAATCTTGGAATAACAGCCATCCAGACAATAATATAATGAAAATCATCAGGAAGTCTGACGGGAAAACTGGTGAGAATTGATGCCACCTTATCTCAAGTGAGAGCTACCAGATACAACTGGTGTGCGAATTTAGATAATAATCAAAATGGACAATACTTAAGAGATTTACTGTTATTTGATCTGATTTGAGCCATAAGTTTGCTCTTGCATATATTTTTTTTAAATGCTACTGATTCTAATTGTTATTGGCGCGCTTGTTACGGTCACCAAAGGATTCGTACTTGGAGGACTTGGATATAAAAGGGCGAGTGGAAACCATCTCAACTATAGTATTGTTGAGATCGACCAGAATATCGAGAATATTCCTTAAGACTTGAGGAGACTTGCTTTTATTCAGACTCAATGAAAATTTCCGATAAATCCTATAAATGAGTAAAATAATAATCCAAGGATTTAAAGGAAATTTTCATTGTACATACTACAGAATATTTATTTTTATTAGCATAATTTCCGATAGAAAATAGACATACTGTAGTATGCTCAATAGCTTTAGAATGGCTTTAAGTGGAGTATATATTATAAGCTCTAAATAAAAAAAAAGGTCTTTTTTCGAATTTAATATGTATACCCTACTTAAAGCTATTTTATAAAAAAAGGTTTATGGTGTTTTTTTTTTAAACCAATTTTGGTTTCTTTTTTTTTTTTTTTTTTTGCTTTTTTTTATTTTTGCTGAGGGGTACGATTTGTTCGCCATTTAGAATCCGGTTTATCAAGAGAGTCAATATAAAGACACAAGATATGAAACTGTCAGGCCAACAAAAAGTTTCATCGAAAATTTCCTATAAATCCTTGGATTATTATTTTACTCATGTGGAAGTTTTTCACACCAGCGTTAGCTGATGTTTTTCCATTGGAGTCTGAGTGACAGCAAGTCTCTTCAAGTCTTTAGGACTCTTCTTAGTATTCTGGTCGATCTCAACAATGCTTTAGTTTAGATTGTCTCCACTCGTCCTCTTATTTTCAAGTCCTACGGTCCCTTTATCACTCCTTTGATGACCGTACAGCACACAAATGACAACTGGGATCATCGTCACTTTCATGTTCCACAGTTTTTTCAGTTCTCTAGCAAGGTGTAGAAATTTATCTTTATTTCGTCTTCCTTGTGTTTTACCCTACGGTTAGCCAGATCGGCAAAATCCAATATTCGGCAGTTTCTCTTCTTTTTTTTCTTTTTTTCTTTTTTTTTTTTTTGTTGTTGTTGACTATCACTAGGTCTTGTCGACTGGCCGAGATTAGATGATCTGTGTGTATCTGAAATTCCCAGAGAAATTTGTTTGTCTAATTTTTCAGTATGGATTCTGGGTTATGCATATACCATTTGTTCATGTGGTCAAATTTAAACTCTTGCACAATCCCCAGTGCATCACCTTGCCCCCACCCCAGTCGTGTCTAATCTCTCTGGGTTAATTTACAGCATTCGCTTATTATGTGATGGATCGTTTCATCTCAATCACCACATAGTTTGCATCTATTTTGTTGCGTCTTGTCTATTCTTGCTTTGACAGTTTTTATAGCGCTGTTTTGTGCTGTTATCAGTTTAGATCGAGTTTCTCTCTTAAATTTTCATTTCTAACCCATGTGTAATTTTTCTCGTGTGAGATTTCGCTTGGTTGTCGCTGGAAATGTCAATACAGATGTTTTCTTTTCATTTTTTTTTTTATTTTGTTATTTTTGTTCTATTGATGCTTGTGTTTTCTGTGTTGTTTCTGATCGCTGTCACCCCTTTCCTCCATGCTTTTTTATGTAGTCTTCTAGTCCTTGTATGGATGCATTGACGCCTTCTTCAATGTTGGTAAGTCTTCTTCCTTCCCTTCGTTTCATATAGTCTGTCTACATCATCTCGTCATGAGTTCCTCTCTGGTTCACTTTAAGAATGAGCTTTGTGTTATGTAGTTTAGTTTTGAATAGTTTTCTAGTTCTCTTGAAGTATTCTTTTTATTTTTTTTATCTCATCTCTGCATGTTTAATGGTTTCCGCTTCCAATATTCCCAAGTATTTGTACGTTTCTTTTTCTCCGAGCGTTCTGATCTTGTCTTGATTTGGTAGTTCTGTTCCTTCTCTCCTGTGTTTTTCTCCGATTTTCTTTATAAGCATGGCACATTTTTCTTTGCCAAAATCAATCGCTATATTTTAACTGTATATTCGAACTACCTATATTAGGGTTTTCTGTTCGTTCTCATTTTTGGCTAACAGTTTGATGTCATCCATGTATTTTATTATCATAATCATTATTATTTTTTTGTTGTTGTTTTAGTTACGAATTGAGTATTTAGATAATACTAATGACTCGAAGCATATTTACATCCCTTGATTTCCTGATAGAACCGTTTTTGTGTTTTCTATTTTTGATAATTCTAATTTTCTGTGTGTTTCTCGATTATTTCATTTGATTCCCTCAAAAGAGGAGTTTGTTTGATGTACATATTGCTGTTCAGGTGAACATTTACAATAATTTCTGAATAACAATTGAATACATTTTAATACAAATAAAGATTGATCGTCTTGTACTTTTTGATTTTCAGATATTTCCATATTAAACTACATAACACTTGTGAAACTTCTTCACATCTAGTCTCGCAAACATTTTTCTATTGACTGTATTTCAATCAGATTTTGAAACATGAAATATTGAATAAAAAATTTATGATTCTTGTTATCAATTAACATACTAGGTCAATAAATGAAATTATTGTGGTCCGGTGGAGGAATTCCTATCTGATTTAAAGTTGAAAATTTTATCAAATAGAAAGTTTTCAGAAACTGGTATAACATTTCGAATTACCGTAAAGATTACAAGGAGATGTAATCACTGTTACATGAATTAGTTCCGAGAGTTACTATTTTCATATATATTCCAAATACCCTTGGTCACTAATAAATAAGAGGAATTCTTTTGAAAAAAGCAAAATATTTTTTCAGAATCGTTTTCCATAAATGTAAATTCTGCATTGTTTGGAATTGGATTATAGTAAAAATTATTTTGATCTCGCAAATATATTTCTTTTGAGACTTTTCCAAATGTTAGAAAACCAAAGAGAATTTTCAAAGCTTTAAGAAGGGTTTGTCATCAATATTTTGGTGGCTAAGATGTGTGAACCATGTGAAATGTACCGAAGAATATGCGATGTGTAGGGAGAAGCATTTTTTATTCAAAAACATCTTTACTAATGGGTTAAATAAGACTTTGCCACAATGAACCTGGGTCAAAAAAATTCCATTGAGTGGAACCCCTCTGACTCTCCGGTAAAGAAAAGATTACAAGGAGGAGTGGTTATTTAAGAAGGTAATGCTGACAAGGCTTTTCATATCTCAGAAGAGACTTCTGAGATATGAAAAGCCCGATCACAATCGACTTCTTTGAAAAAGCTGAAATTGTAAACAGTCCGTCCAATTGCCAACTCCTAAGACAAAATTCAACTTATTTATTGAATGACCCACGTATCTATTCGTTTCGTCAGTTAACACTTCGGCTGATATAGTCTTCAACCTCACGCGATTGATGATGTAGCAGAAAGTTCTTCCATATACTTATTTTCACAGATGCCTAAACGAACAATGGAAATGATAGTGCTGTCGAATGATTCAAGCAATGCCGGGTAATCTTGAATGGTTCTTCTCAGAGATGACACTCGCAGTATGCTAATAAGACAAATCAAAAGTATTTTAATATTTTGGTAAATCATATTTACCAACCCCTCCACTCGGGCAGGATATGATACAAGGTCAATTTTTAAGCGGAGTTTAACAGGTTTGAATTCACAGTTTTCCTTCTCCTAGACTAGTTGCCTAACCAAGGCTGAAGAACCTAGTCTGCCCTACTGTTTACCCATAGCTGGAGGGAGAATAATTGGATTCATACCTTTCCCAAGAGTATTAGTGCTATGTGAAATGCAATCAGTCAGGTCCAGGATTTGAACTCGTGTCGCCGTGTCTATATCCTGCGACAATAACCATAAGACCACGGTAAATAGTAGTTGGCAGCACATATATAAGGTGATCGAAGCAGTTCAAGCCGTGGTAAGTACTCGCTGTGGTTGTTAGTAATGTGGTAGTTAGTACACTGGCATGATATCCACTACTTAATTCGGAGTGTGATTTGAAAGTCCCAAAGATGAACGTGCAATGTATTCTAATTCAGAGACTTATCATTCCCGAGTTCAAATTGTGCTATAACGTGACCAAATCAACCAAAACCTTTTGCAGTGCAAAAGATTAAGGTGTTGTTGATCACAGTACTTAAACCTGCTGGTGAAAGAAATGTCGCTTGGTTTTTAAGAACTTCAACGATCAGGCGAGCTTAAGTAGACCTAATATCGTGGGATTATCCGTGGTCGTGATCCAAGCCATTGTGACAAATCTAGTGGGTAGCACTTGAAAGGTGTCTGGCAGGTTCGGCATCTCACATTCCAGTGTGATTAGTCAGTTTCATGAGCACAGCAAAAACATACCGAACTTGGTGAATTGTGCCTAACGTTTTCAAAATATTGCAAAACTTTTGACTCACTACGAGTATCTTTTTAAATGGATCACAAACTCCAACAACCTAACATCTTGATTTCAGATTACTTTCTCATTACTTTCCAATCTCGTTATAGTCTTAAAAATCTTGTGAGATTTTTAAAATCTGATTTCTTTATAGAGTATGATTATTTTTTCGCAACAAAAGAATATCTACTTCTATAAACTTAATTTCTTGAAAGTAACGTAATTTTTCTAAAACATTTCTGATTGAATTGTTAGTTTTTTACTCCTATTTTCTTTTATGCAAGACATTCTCTAAGAGAGTTCCTTAAGGAATTGACGAACCATAAATTTATTTTAAACGAAAATATGTATTCATTGCAAGGGATCTTTTTTCATCAGACATGTTTCAGGAAATTTTTCTTCTATTGTCTCAAGTAAGAAATAGCAGAATAGCGCATTTTCTGATGTTTTATTTTAGTTTATGAAGAAAACATAAATCAATTTCTTTTAAACATCAGCACACAAATATCAAAATACAATCGAGACGAAAGATTTAGGTTTTATGAGAGAGCACATATTATTCTAGATTTTCAGATTTTACAAGATTGGTTCTGATAGATAAATGTTGGTGAGTTTCTACGTTGATCATTTTGAATTTTCACATGTTTTGAGTAAAATTCAGAAATCAGCATTGCAGCTGTTAGTTTCAGCGACAAATACGAATTCTTTTTTCAAATGTAAACACATACAAAATGAAGAAATGTGTTTTTCTTACTGCAAAAAAAGGTTTATCGTAAAAGCCGAATTTACAGATATATAAGAGCAAATATCCGGCTTGAACGAATGTAATGTTTGAAATTAGTTTGGTTAGGTTTCTTTTTTTAATGGCATATTAACCTTTATGGGTTATTTAATGTCAAAGACATTCCTCTAGAAGAACAGTAGTGGTACTATTTAACCAACAGCTGGGAGGATAAGGGGGTTCATGCCTTTCCCAAGGGTTTATGCCCGAAACTGAACGTAATTGAAGAACTGGAGTTTCAACTCGCTTACTACAATTCCGCCATCCATCACTTTAACAATTACAACACGATGACACCCACCCTCTAAATTCTAAGTGAAAAAACTTAAACTCATAGAAATATTTAATCGTTAACATAACTTCCAATGCCACCAAGAACCTCATTTCATCTGCTAATAAGCTTATAAATGTCACACTTGTAAAATTCTTAAGATTTTGATGCAAAATATGAGACCACTTCCGTTGGTATCACCCTAAGACCATCCAAATGATTCTGTAATCCTCTGAACAATTGATAACTAGAAGGATCAACGTCAGAATAATATGGAGGTTTAAACTTTTTTTTTCTTACGCAGTGAGTTCCCTAGCAGTAGTAGCAAGATTTACTATGAAAACACTTTCCATATTTTTGGAATAAACTTTTCTTGGACTGCCGTTCTTTAGACTGAAATCCTCATTTCAAAAACTAGAAGAACACTTTCTGCACCTTATTTTTTATTCAGTGTATCATCCTTGTAGTTGCTCTGAAAGGATTTTACTTTTGTACTTAAATTGACACCTTTATGAAACTGATTGAGTAACACATGTCTTTTATATTTTTGTTGAAATGAACATTGGCGTTAATACCAAAAATATTTAAATGTTTTTATGATCTAAAGAAAAATATGAGAATAACTCATAGTAAATGTCATTCCTAAACGATAAATAAATGTTGTCTAAAGAGATAATCTAGAAAACCTTGAAAATTGGACATTACATTCGTTTCAACTTGATGATAAGTACAAAATTTTATTTCGTCTGCCTTAGGCCAAAATAATAGGGCACTTACTGAGAAATGAATAATCCTTTATTTCTACTGAAACATCAATATCGAAACATTGTCTTGGAGTAATCACTTAAAGATTAAAATTTAGTAAAACTTTTTTGTCTTACTAAACTTTAATCTTGAAATGTTTTTGGTTATCATTTGATTTTAATGTATTATGACATTGTGAAACATTGAATTACTGACTAGATAGACATATATTAAATAACTGCTACGTAAGAATATGTGCATTTTATGTTAGACGGGATTTTCCACGTGTCGCAATGGCTAACGTTCTGGACTGCGACATTGTTGTGACTGAGTTCGAATTCCCGTCGCTATATTACATTCTTTTTCGTATAAATATCTTTGGGAAAGATATAAACCTCCTTATCCTCCCAGCAATAAGGTAAATAGTACCACAACTTTTTTTCTAGAAGGATGGCTTTGGCATGAAATAACCCACGAAAGATGATTTGTCCTTAAAAAAAAGCCCTTCCTGAACGAACATCAGGTTTTACAATATAAGCGTGTTAACATGATTAAATCATGTGGTAGATGTACGGCATATTAAGGCACATGGGTAATACTTATCGTAACGTTGGTCAAAATATGTATGTCCATCAGTCCTTTTAAATATCATTGTCGATAAGTCAGTCTTTATTTAAAGTTAAGTTAGCAAAAGTTTGTAAACTTTTGTCTGTACTTGTCATTTAGACGGTAGAAATATTACTGCGTACTTGAGATATATTTACCGATTAGAGCGAACAATTTCATCACGATAATTTCTCTCTATAAATGCATCAAAATATTAAATATTTATGTAGGTTATTATGTGTATATATTTAAGTATGATATATATTTGCTGCTATGGCTGAGGAATGAAATTAAAATCTTTCATACTAAGTTTTCACAAGTGGTATGTTTCTTAGAAGAAATCTCGCTTTCTTGTATATATAGCTTCTGAATTGAATATAAATTTTGATATAACAGTACCAAATAGACGTTTGTAACAGTGCGTCTACGCATAACCATTTATATAATCATGCGCGAACGGTTGATGGCTGTGTCGCTATGTCATAAGTAGTAGTCGGACCCTGTAGTAACTTTGCCATAGGAAATGTTCACGAACACACGAAACGCTGTCTTAGTTCACTAACACGAAAGTTTATTCGCAACTACACTTGGTAAGAAGTCGTCGGGAGAAAGAAAGAGAATAAAAGCTAAGTCAATAGCATTAGCTTGACAACGAAACAAGAAAAAGAGAGGGCAGACAAAGGTTTTGAATGTTCTTCTTTCTGGTTTACTGTTGCAGTTCTAAGGAGTTTGTTCGCAGGCTTCACCTTCACAGATGTGCGTCTGGTGTGAGAACCTTTTTCAGATCCCACCACAAAATGGGGGCCTTAATATTTGTCTATCTGTACATCTTCCTGGCTGGGGTTTAACTACCTGTCTTTATCTCACAACGTCTTCTAGTTAACTAACCTTCAAATCGGGTCGTCTCCTTACTTCCGCCTGGTCTCGCCAGGAGGAACATCTGTTTCCGCTCGTTCCTCACTAGCACAGACGATTTTGGGCTTTCGGGTTTTTTTCTTGTCATTTTTAATTACCGTAGTCATTTACTCGTGAGTGGGTGGTCGTTCCCGAAGACTCTATGTCTGCTTTTTTATTCTATTTTCCTCTCTCTCTCTCTCTCTCTCTCTCTCTCTCTATCTATCTATCTATCTATCCTTCCCCAGAAATTAGCTTCTCGTTCTCTTTATAACTTGGACCTACCATATCATGTTACAATATCTAAAGAACAATCAGTTTATCAAAACCAGGTACTTTATGTTACCTAAAGGTTCATTGACTATTCTCATCTCTTGGTACCGAGAGACAAATTGATCCGATATGTTGATTATTTTTCTTTGTCATGAATGCTTTCGTATTTTCGCTTTTAACCAAGAGGCTAAAAAAAGTTTATTTACCTCGGAAAATTATTTTTTAAAAGAGTAATTTTGATTTTAAAAAAGATCATTTTTCATACATTATTATCATTTTTGCTAAATATAAAAATCGGAGGCAGTAAGACACTGCATTTATATAATCTATATCTATATGCCTACAATGGATTTAACTAATCTCTGATAATCCTAGTCGACTGGGGTGGCTACAAAATAAACTGACTGCATCTATGCAGAATGTAAGCCCCTCTCAGTGAGTGTCACGGATATGAAACTAAACAATCTGATGAGGCTTCACTAATGCCGAAGCTTTGGGGAAAGTGTAATAGCTTTTCATTGCCATCGTTCTCACGTCTACTCTGGCCCGAAGTGGTAGCATCTGATGGGCTACAATCTATGCGTAAAAAACACTGATATTTAAACTGGGTGCAAACAAATTACTTACGCTAAATTAAATTGTTAGAAATGGAACTGTTTGATCCTTTAACTGCGTAAAAACGAATAAATGATGTTTAATTTAATTGTTAGTGATACATAGCAATACTTGGTACCATATAACTGTGTGCAAAATAATGAGCTTAGGCTCATTTGAAATCTTTTTAATAAAATGTGTTTACTAATCAAATATACTTAATATATGTGTATAAAGAGTGTTTGGCCTTAAAAAACCTAAAATGGTTGATATACCATAAAACCAAGCTAAACCAAATTAATCTTTGGTGGCTTTTTACCTGTTGATGTTTCGTACCTCTTATAAGTTACTACATATAAAACGTTTTGGAACTTAAAAATTCAAGTACCCGTTGGCCGCTGTGTTTTTCGGGACATGGTTGTGTTGGCGACGTCGGCCAAGGTCACATGAAAATGTGTGCTGTGGAAGCTGAGCAAGTGTGTCGCGTGGCAAAGACTGACACTCCTTTGTCCTCAGTTGGCCATCTCCCAGACTTTCACCGGCTTCAGCAGGGTTAGGTTTATTGCCTGATGCCTGAAGCGCCCCTTTTTAGGGGAATGTCGACGAGACCAAGGCGTTTTTACATCCACGGCGTATCTGAGCTACGACTCACGTTAGGGTCCCATCATAAAAAGGCCTTGTGCCACACCCTCTCTTGGTGGAGATACAGACAAATGCTCACACTTGGCCGTAGTGTTTGTGGGAACACGGTTCGGTCTGGTGGTGTAGGTAAATATATATTCCATAATTGTTACATAAGCAGCAATTATTAGATATACATAAAAATGTAGTAACGTCACAAAAGATCAGTTAAGTAAGTTTATTTCAGAATATACACACATCGTAGACTATATTAATGCAAAGACTTTATACACTCACGTCATCCATTTGATAACAGTGATAATAGAATGATATTTTCCAAATCAACAGATATCATGTCTAAACATATAGCTCCTTTTTTCTAAACTCCTAACAATCTGTTCCTTCTCTAAAACTTGTTGTCTCTCCACTCACTGAAAAGTTTTGAGATTTTACAAAAGGGAAACCGTTTTTAACAAAGAACATTAATGGAGATACAAATATGAATTAAGAAAACAGATACAAATCCAATTGTCAGTGACATCACATTTTGCTGTACATATAAGTGTACGAATCTAACGAAAGAAAATGGGTGCCCTCGTTGTGTAATGGTTAAAGCGCTGGACTGTATAATCGTAGTAAGCGAGTCCGAATTCCAGTCATGCTATTACGTTCACATTCTGAAAGGTATGAACCCCCTTATCCTTCGAGCTACAGTTCTTCTAGAAGACTGAATTTGGCATTAAATAAACTACGAAGGTTGATGTGCCATTAAACAAGGACAGAAACCAAACAAAAGAAAATGTACAACTTCAGGTAGAGAAGTGAGCAATTCGCTTGTTTCATACCGGGTGCTTGTTCGAGCTTATATATGAACTGGAGTTTTGAATTTCAAGTCTATTTTCTACTTAGAGACAGGCGCAAAATATTTCTCTTAAGATCATTTGTTCCTTTATTAGTGTCAAGTTAAAATAAGCTATGGAACAATTTGCACAACGGTGAAGCAGTTAGCATATTTTTTTAATAGTTTTCTATTTGTTTTCATAATTGGTTTACAATCCGTTCACGCTGATAGCGCCGGTGTCCGTCTAAATTCCTTAAGTAGCTATTAACCTGCTGAGTATCTATCAGATTGATCACTTAGGAACAGCAGGTATTGGAAGCAATCTTAGGACTGTGAGTCCGATCAAAGAAAGACTTGTTGCTGAATTAAGAAATATCATTACGTTAGGAATTATTTGTAAATAGTTTAAGTGGAAAAAAAAAGATCCCTGATTGTTTTATGCCATTAATGTGATCCATCACTCTGAACGAATTTTAAAAGCATGTGCCTGTAGCAACAGTGATAAACTACTCGAAAGTAGCAAAAGAACCTGTCGGCATAAAAAAAGTTTTAAAACTGGCAACATCTTGCCTTGAATTTCACTTTGGGCTAATACCTTTTGGAAAGGCATGAATGCCTCTCTTTTCCTCCGTCTGTTCGTAGATAGTACGGCTGACTGTGTTCATTAAATTTCGTTAAGACACTAGTATGAGAAGGAAAACTCTGCATTCAAATCTAATCAAAAATTCACCTTGTATCACATCGTGCCCATGGCAGAGGGGTTGGGGAAGTTAAGTAAAAACCTAACGCATTCGAGTAAACTTGCTAATCAGAGTTTCACTCTCTTCACTCAATTTAATTGAAGGATGTGTATAAATAATTGATCAGGTACTTTTCCAATTGTTAATTTGTGAAATTTTTATTGGTGTAACGTATTTACAGTCAATTATCATTTGACTGAATGTTCCTATATAACATTTTTGTGGTATTTCAACGTCTGCAAACTAATTTTCTTTATAAAGCCCTCTCTGTAATCTTTAAAGTAATAATGTTTGGTTTGGTCGAGTTTTATGACATATGAAGTTTATTTAATGCCAAATCCATTTTTATACATATAAACAGTTCGATTTCAAACAATTTAGTTTAGAATAGGTACACAGTTTAATTATCAAAAACATTTCTATTTCAAACTATTAGTTAACCGTAAATACAGTTTTTGTTTGCATACGGTTAAATATAAATACAGTTCTATTTCAAACAATTCTGTTTAGCATAAGTACACAGTTTAGCCCAGTTTGACCCATAGATAGGAACCAATCAGGTGCTACCACTCTAGGACAGAATGGACCTGGAAATGATGGTAATAAAGTGCTACTCCGTATTCCCCAAAGCTCCAGCATTACTGGAACCTGACCATCAGATTGTTTAGTGTCATATCCAGAATACTCGTTAAGGGAGTCTTATCCCTCTGCAGAGATGCAGTCAGTAAAGTAATAAAGGTTCCAATACCTAATCTTATGCAGATAGATAGATAGATAGATAGATAGATAGATAGATGGATGGATGGTCATGATTATATGCTATGTTAGTCTTTTTTTAATACAGTTTATTACGTTGATTTTGATTTGCCTGATTGTTCCTATATAACATTTTTTGCGGGGGGTGGGGCGTTCGTCCCCTATATATTTGGTTTTCAGGTTTAGCTGCAATGGTTTCTATGTGAACAAATATATTTGTGTAATTTTCGGAGAAAGGGTACCTACGACATGATACCATAGTGTCTTCTTAAATGAATTGAAATTTTCATACTCTTGTTTGCTTATGAAGCTGAACAAATCTTTCCTTTGATTATTCGACGTCGTTTTTTGTTTGTTTGTTTGTTTTTTGTTTTTTTTTTTTCGGTGAGAATACTTCAAGATGAATTGATTGTAATAAGTGACGCTAAAAGATTTGATCAAATATGCTTATTGATATCTGTACAGTGAGAGTATATATATATATATATATAGGAAAATTGAATCTGTGTGTTTACGTGTGTCTGTATGTTTGTATGCGTTAGGTAACTACTTTATTAAAAAAGAAAACTGCCTCGAAGTGATAGAATTTTATTTATTTATTTTTTGATGATTGGATCCACGTGGGAAAACCATTTTGATTGATATGATAAAAAATGCAATTATTATCTGTAGCGTAAATTTGAGAGGTTTCTGCTTCTTTGGATTATTTTTCTTCAAGATTTCCGTCCATTAAATTAGAATATATGAACAATAAATCAACATAATGGCTTGCCTCGTGGCTACTGTATCTTCCTTGTATCCAGGAATGCCAATAACTAGAGTTCAATCTCAGATAGAAACCTTTGAATGCTGATTTTCAAGTTAAGAAGGTATATAAAAAAAATGGTGCAGCATAATCTTTTCTAGGAATACTTGTTTGTTTCTTTTAATGGTATGTCAATAATCTGGAAAAATTTAATGCCAAAGCTAACTTTGAAGAACTGTAGTGGAATTAGACTTGGTAAAGTTATGTGACCCTTTATCCATCCATAGCGGCTGGATAAAGGGTCACATAACATTATCAATTTTACGAATTCAAAAGTTAAGGCAATATTACTTAATATCGCAGTCCAATACTTTAGCTCTACTTTCTATGAACGGTTGTTGTGTTTTATGGCATATCAATCTTTGTAGATAATTTAATGGCAAATACTGTAACTATATATATATATATATATATATATATATATGTGTGTGTGTGTGTGTGTGTGTGTGTTTGTGCGTGTGTTTGTGTGTTTGTCTCTGTGTGTGTGTGTGTGTGTGTGTGTGTGTTTGTGCGTGTGTTTGTGTGTTTGTCTCTGTGTGTGTGTGTGTGTGTGTGTGTGTGTGTGTGTGAGAGAGAGAGACACGTGCGTAGTTCGTAAATGGATAGTTTATAAGTAAAATTTTTAAACGAGTCAGAGCTCATTTGTTGGTAAACCGTTAAATGGCTCTAAGCATTATTAGTAAGTAAAAGTAAATTTGGCGACCTTAGTCGAGGGTGACCTAAAGGCCCCCTTTTCAAGAGCAACAACACCGAGGTATAGGGTAGGGTCCAGCTACATTCCCCGGATTGCTCCACTTTAATCTTGATGCTTACCTTGTAGTGCTGAGTGTTAAGCAATGGGCATCAACAACAATTTTTTGAGTATGACTCGGCCTGGGATTGAACTCCGGTCTACCGAACCATTGGTGAACATTCTACTCATTAGTAGTATTTAACACGAATTCAATCATTTTTTTGTGGTCTTACCTCTCTGCTGAGGTGCAGTCGGTGTAATCAACAGAGTGACTTTTTATGAATCTCAACTTAACAGCTACCAAGTCGTCTTCAGTGTAGTCCTTAAAATAAGAATATTGACAAAACGATTTAACCTAAGTATCCTTGAAGCTGTATTTCAATAAAGAAAAGAATCTATTACTTCAATAATATTTGACAATGCATTGACACAGCAAGTAGTTAAAATATGAACCTTAATTTTAGACGAATTGGCACAATCATTTTTCCTCGGGAATGTATTCAAGATTATAGATTACAACAGTTACAAAAAATGAACGATTATTGTTTAGGAAGTGTTTGGGAACGAACTTGAACTTCTTTTATACTTTTTCCCTCTTGAATCAATTGTTTTGAAAGAAAAGGCGAACAGAAAGATGGAGGAGTGGAAAAGGTGAACAGGAAGAAGGAGGAGGGAAAAAGGAGGAGGGAAAAAGACGAACAGGAAGACGGAGGAGAGAAAAAGACAAACAGGAAGAAAGAGGAGGGAAAAAGACAAACAGGAAGAAGAAAGAGGGAAAAAAGGCAAATAGAAAGGATGAGGAGTGGAAAAAGGCGAGCAGGAAGAAGGAGGAGGGAAAAAGACAAATAGGAAGAAGAAAGAGGGAAAAAAGGCAAATAGGAAGGATGAGGGGAGGAAAAAGGTGAGCAGGAAGAAGAAGGAGAGAAAAAGGAAGGAAGAGGAGAAAAACAAGGTGAACAGAAAGAAGGAGGGGAAAAAGGCAACCCTGGGAAGACAAAATTTACCCCCTCTTTTGTTGTTTTCTTCTGAAACTGTTACCGTGAACTGGTCCCGTGTGTAATCTTTACAGGAGAAATTGGGAAAGATTTCTACTCAATTTATTTACAGGCGGATATATCAACATTAATATCTGATTGGTTGCTGTGATGGGAAGTTGCCATTTAATATTTAGGGTTTTGCCGCGTTTTTATTTTTCGGATGCCAAAACGTCAGTAGGCGTAGCAAGTTCATGGTATGTACAGCGGAGTCCGATCAACATAAACGAGGTCAGCAAAGTGAAGGAGTCTGATATTGGAAGACCGAAACTCCTAAGAACCTTTTGTGATACATCTCTAAGGATGTATGCCACAGCATTATTAGGTATCTCACACCTCACTTAATTTGATTTATCTCCCTTTGATTTGTTTTGCATTGATTTATTTTTTAATTATTTCATCTATAATATTAGACCATTTTTTGCAACGGTTTATTTTTTATATTTAATAGTGTAGGATTGGCTTTTATATATTCATATAATTATTCATTATTGATTCCTTTTTGATCAATTATTCTGTTCTTTTGCTAATAAAACACACGTGGTGTAATGGTTATCGTCGCAGGAATTGGACACGGCGACACGAGTTCAAATCCTGGACTGATGGCATTTCACATAGCACTAATACCCTTGGGAAACGTATGAATCCAATTATTCTCCCTCTAGCTATGGGTAAATAGTAGGGCAGACTGGTTTCTTCAGCCTTGGTGAGGCAACTAGTCTAGGAGAAGGAAAACTCTGAATTCAAACCTGTTAAACTCCGTTGGGTTGGGTAAATATGATAAAACGCACAAATGAAAAATAGCCTTCTGCGGGATTTTAATTGCATTTTCATTTCTAACAAAATATATATCAAATTCTCTTTTATTAATTGTCAATAAGACTTCACAAAAATAAATGAATAAATAAAAATAGATCGAAATAAAATAAATTCGAACTGAATCTTTTGCCATTTCTCCAGATTGGGAACAAAAATTGATAACTGATATTATTATTCAAATTTAGAATTCATAGAAAAAATGTTGTCCCCCAAAATATCAAATGGTGAAATTATCAACTGCTTCATTTATGGTTGGCCTAGTGGGTAGAGTGTTCGCCAATGGTCCGGGAGACCTGAGTTCAATCCCAGGTCACGTCATACCAAAGGCTTAAAAATGGTACTTGATACCTCCTTGCTTAACACTCAGCATTATAAGGTACGTATCGAGGGTAGTGTGGAGCAATCCTGGGAAAGAAGTAGCGCCCCCCATGCCTCGGTATTGTAGCTATTGAAAAGGGAGCCTTCTGGTTGCCCTCGACTACGGTCGCCAACTTTTTCACATTTATGGTAATGTTAATATTCCCACCTTACTTACTTTCAAATAAATCACTCCTAACTGCCACCCAGAGAGTTCTCACTTGGAAAAATCTCACATATATTGACAACCTTGACAGGAGTAATGTTTTAAAATGTATCTCCTCGGATACAATATGTGAGATATAGACATTGGAACGATGAGGCCAATCTCATTGATTTGGAATAAGGATTAGCCTCATACTCACGACAATTTCACGAAGATATCATATTACTCTGATTCTCTCCTTAACTGCAAAGTAGTGATCATCACAACCAGAATTGTCTCGCTTATTTGCATCGTCTTGTATAAAGACAAAAATACGACTGACAGAACAGATACTTCACTTTAACTATAGTTCAAAGACCGTGGGGGTAAATGGTTGGTTTCTTTATTTAATAGCATATCAACCTTTGTAGGCTATTTAATGCCAAAGCCATTCCCCTAGAAGAACATTAGAGGTACTATTTAACCCATAGCTGAGAGGATAAGGGTGTTCATACCTTTACCAAGAGTATTTGCCCGAAAGTGAACGTAATAGCGCGACTGGAGTACGAACTCGCTTACTACGATTCCGCAGTCCATCGCTTTAACAATTACACCATAGGGACATCCCCCCGTTGTGGTGGGGGAGGAGATTAACAAATGTCATCATTTACTTTAAAAGATGTCGTACTTCGGTTTTCTGTGTTTGTTTCTCTCAGATAATGTTTTGATCGTCTATAAAAATTACTTATTTTGTTTTTCATTAATTCAGGGAAATTACAAGTAGCGAAAGATAAAAAGAATTTGAGGGTTGAAAACATCTACAGCGTTGTTCAAACATCATGTGCATATTTTTCAAAATATTTAATTTTTTTTTTTTTCATAGATATGAAGAGGAAATGTTTAATCCTTTGTTTTTCCAACTAAAGAAACAACTTTTTCAAGATTACGAAATATTTTAAAATTCACTTTCATTTCACTTCATTTTCATATAATTTTTCGCAATAAAAGAAAGTCAACACTTGAGAAACAGTTCATTTCAAACGAGAAGAACTATTCTAGAGTCCGCTTATTAAAATTCACCGTTTCATAATAGTAGTTTCTTGCATGCTCACGAGTTCAATAAACATTTAAAGAAATCAAGTATACAATTTTATCGATTTTAATTACCATTTTTCAATTCACACAATACATGCGCAGACGGAATGTCAATCATGAAATACATCAGAACCTGAATAATTGTCAAGCAGCGACCAAAACACGAAGTTCCATTTGTTTTGTGAGCTGAGCCAATTGATTGGTAGGATCCATTTGGTTATTTTAATCGATAATAACTAAATGTTTTTTAATCATTAAAACCCAGGCATGAAATATCCATTAAGGAACAATCTCACTATAGTCGTTAGGAGTTCGACTTGCAACGCACTGCTCATAATATACCTTTGAATATGAGATGACAACTCAAGCCTAGTGAAAAGATTTTTCCTTCAACAAAGTCGCAAGTCAAGTGCTTCAAAATAGAGTATGCATTTACCCAAACCCTCCACCAGGAGCAAGATACGACGCGAAGTCATTTTACGCGGAGTTTAACAGGTTTGAATTCAGATTTTTCCTTTCCCTCAACAGGGAATACCAAGGTTAAAGAGCCCAATTACCACTACTATATTTACCCATAGCTGTAAGAAGAGTTGAAAATAACGTGAGTTAAAATGCAAACAGCCACGTTTAGAATTTTAACTTGGGTCGTTATGTCTTTTTTCTCCTCCAATCACCGTTAAACAACTAGCGCCTTAAATTTGAGTAACGGTAAACAATTCAAATATTAGTTCCGTTGGGAGTCACTCCTTTCTGGAAATTTCCTCTTGTGTCCTTTTATTTCTGTGGGGAGTCTCTCGTTACCGCAAAATCACACTTGTGTTCTGTTATTTCTGTGAAGAGTCACTCCTTACTGGAAAATCACAAGTGTGTCCTCTTAGTTCTGAGGTCAATCATTCCTTACTGGAAAATCACAATTGTATCCTGTTAGTTCTTTGGGCAGTTACTCCTTACAGGAAAATAACAGTTGTCTTGTTAGTTCTTTGAACAGTCACTACTTACTGGAAAATCACAATTGTGTCCTGTTATTTCTGTGGCCAATCATGCCTTACTGGAAAGTCACAATTGTGTCCTGTTAGTTCTGTGGGCAGTCACTCCCTCCTGTAAAATCCCAATTAGGTCCTGTTCGTTTTCTGGGCCATCACTCTTTATTGGAAAATCACAATTGTGTCCTGCTAGTTCTGTGGGCCATTACTCCTTACAGAAAAGTTATACTTGTGTCCTTGTGCCAGAATTGGTTAAGAAATTGAAAAGACGATTGCGTAAATACTGATTACAAACTATTGTCGTAATCTATAATTTGACCTCAATTTTTTAATACTAAAACATGTTTCTGGATGAAAGAGAGAGAAAGGCTTACAGTTACATTTATTAATTTGTAATAATTATATGAACTGTTAATTAATAATTAATTCAAGGAGACATTTTGGTTCGTTGCATTTGAAACTTACTACAATTTATGCAAAGAAAAACTTCTAAGAATAAATGAAATATAGAAAAAAGAGCTATGGCTTTCTGATTATATTCCAATTATTATCCATATAAATTTTCTCATCTTAATTGTTTTGATTATTACCTTTCTGTCAACACGTTTTCCTGTTTTCCTCGGGGTTGTCTGAAGTTCTGTCATTTATTTCATCAATAGTTTGGAGTTGTCTCAACCCAGAGTAGAGGTCTCATAGACTGATACCAATTTAATATATTTGACCTTTACTAAACACTTCATATTTGTGACCTTGTGTCAGACTAAACTAATAAAAAAGATTAAAATGTAATTTCCTCACTATGATTTGTTCGATCAGCTCACAAACATTTGTTTTCCGATGATCTAGTTTTGAATAATGTTACTATTGATATATTCATAAAGCTTTGCTTAGTCAATCGCAGACGTACTGCTTCTGAACCGTGTCTGTCAGTGTGTTTTATAATACATAGACTCTGTCTCCCTGTTGAGGTATAAGACATTTCCAACAAAGAGGGTCCTAAATATGACATTGACGTAGAGTTTATTGTCTCTATCCCCTGCTGAGGTATAAGACCCCTTATACAATTGGTGTCCAGAGTATGATATAGGCTAAGAATGGATGGGTAACACCCCTAAAAAATGGAGTCCTGCGTATGACATAGGCTAAGAATGTATGGGCTCTATTCTCCAGCTGAGGTCTAAGACCCTTAAAACAAAGAGTGTCTGAGAAAGACATTGACTTAAAATACATTGATTTTATACCTATGCTTTATAAGACGCTCCAAACAAAGGAGTGTCCTGAGAATGAAACTGGCTTAGAATATATTCACTGTATCTCTGCTGAGATTAAAGACGCCTCAAATAAAGAGTTTCCCCATTATAACACAGGTTTAGAATATACTGACTATATCATATTTCCCAACCCCTCTGCTCGGGCAGGATATGACACAAGGTCAATTTTTAAGCGGAATTTAACAGGTTTGAATTCAGTTTTCCTTCTCCTAGACTAGTTGCCTCACCAAGGCTGAAGAACTCAGTCTGTCCTACTATTTACCCATAGCTGGAGGGAGAATAACTGGATTCATACCTTTCCCAAGGGTAGTAGTGCTATGTGAAATGCAATTAGTTTCGTCCAGGATTTGAATTCGTGTCGCCGTGTCCATTTCCTACTACGATAACCATTACACCATTACACTATATTCCCTGCAGAGGTGTAAGACCTCTTAAACGAAGTGTCTTGATTATAGCGCAGGCTTAGAATACATTGAGTGTATTCCCTGCTGAGGTGTAAGACCCCTCAAACAAAGACTGTCCAAAAAATGACACATTGAAATAAATTGAATTTATCCCTATACTGTATATGACCCATAAATCTAATGGTGTCCTGAGTATGACACTTGTAGAGAAGAGGAAAATTTCGTATTTTGGTTTGGCGCGCAAATCTAATTCGACACTTAATTTCACCCAATCAGGATGACTTATCCTATTCAGCCCGGACCTTCATTTCCGGCTAGCAAATCGGATAAGCTGCCAAACACTCTCTCTTTGGCTGGAGAACGCCGACCAGTGCTGACGTCACACTAGCCGTTCTTCAATAACGATGCTTTTTAGCTGGACAATGCCTCCCAGTACAGACGGCTCACTGCGGCTCTAAAATACCAACAGCAGCAACATGGACACACGAGGGAATCCATCTAATTTATGGATTCCTTACGAGGAATCCCAGTTGAATATAAATTAGATGTATTCAACATGCCTCGCACAGGCACAACTTTGTGTCACCCCAAAATTGGCTATGTCGATCTGAGCGTAATCCCGCTCTCGACACACATGGAGATAACGCCTATTGTCCCCAAATACCAGACACGAAACTCACGGTGACATCCAAAGTTCAATTCCTACAACTGCAACATGTCTTTCGTCAAGAATGCAAAAAACACAATCCCTCACACGTCCGACGATACACGCTGCCATCACAACCTTCTCAACTTCTCATAACTCAATTTCGTCTCAATAAACATAACTTCTCCACGAGTCTTGCAGCACCAAAAGCAAATCCAATATTCCATGCTGCAAATAAAAACCTTATCCTAAAAACACCTTTCGACTATCGCCATCTTACTTCTTCATCCTTCCTTTTATTTCCTAACAACTATTAGCGAGGGACCTTACAAACTCAGCGAGGAAACAACACAACGTAAACACACATACGTTACAACCTATCCTCGCTAACAAACAAACTTCCCCCTCGCTACCAACTACAAAACAATAGGCTAAACACGAAACTGTTGCCAGTACTGAGAACCCTGTTCTTCAACTCTGAGAAGTGCGGAGTTACCTCTTCGATATCGTCACCCCCAAGGTCTACTCTGACTCTGAATGGTATTAAATCTCAACACCCCATCAATGTATAAAATAGAACTATTTGACAATTATAAATATAAAACAGAACGCTTGACATAAGTGTGTGCAAAATATTTGTATTAAGAATAGTTGTTTACAAAGCATTATTATCATTAATTACTTGAAACTATATAATAGTCTGCAAATTATTTGTATTTTATAGGAATACTTAAAATTATATATCTCCGTGAAAATTATTATTATTTGATAGGAATACTTGAAACCCGATAAATATACGCAATCACGTGATTTTTATAAAGTAGGAATAGTTACTTAAAGCAATAATTATATACAAAATAATATTATCAATACACTACTTGAAACCAATTATTTGCTTGAAAAGAAAAAGTTTGGCTTCGGTATTAAATAACCCGCCAATGTTCGATATACTGTAAAATAAGCAAGCAAATAATCCCACTTTTCAAACTTTATCGTCAATTTTACAGAAATGCTGACTTTATAAGTAAAATAGATGAGCATCTCACATAAACTTTTGTAGTAAGTATGGGTGATTATAACAACCACTTTTTAAAAAGCGTCCGTCAACAGTTTCTTTAGAATATGCGAAAAGCCTTTCTTTTGTTTTTCAATACTCTTGTTCTCTCAATTACTGGTTCCTGCGTGATACGTATCTCAACGCTAGAATTTTTCTGCTTGTCAATAAACATCTATTGTGTCTTATTCAATAAGCATTTCTTAATCATATATTATTTCCACATTTATCATGGCCGGTCGGTGAGGCTTAAAATACACTCATTGTAACCCCTGCTCATGGATTATGCCTCCGACCCAATAGGGATGTCCTTGGTATGACATGAAACTCTATCTGAGGATGAGGCTCTGAAGATTTTGGGAGTGTGAAGTACTCTTGAATTGTCATTACTCCAAAGTCCACTCTAATCACTTGGGATACTACAGCTCCAGTCCTATGGTTCAAATATATCTGTTTAAATTTTTATCGTATTCGATAGAACTGCGAGAAAAAAATCTTTTAAGAAAGAACAACACAAAAAATGTAAAAATGAACGAAGAATCAACACGATTCTCTCACCTCTAAGCATAAACTGACCAAAGATTGGTTGAAGTGTCATTAAAACTAATCAATCATTTTTGAATTCATCGCTGTGTACCAATCCGTTAAAATTTACAAATCTTGAGCTTGGAAAAGTTCTAAATTTGCGGGATTCCAATGCGGGGGACAATACAGCAAAAATGAGTAAATACTGATAATATGACATTTGCTACTATGAATTGTAACATTGTATTGTATAAATCAACAGAAAAAACACCTTAAGGAATGTATTTCTTCACAAACAAATATTAATTCTGCGCTGCATATTGCAAAAAAAAAAAACCCTCAACATTTGTTTTAAACGCTTCTTTTTAATCGTCTTCTTAAAAATCTATCAGTTTAAAAAAATGGCGCCACGCGTGATAGTTTACTAAAAGGATAGAAAATGCTAGCGACAAAGTTGTATAAACCTATATGGATAATGTCGTCGTGTAATGGTTATTGACGTAAGAAATGGATCCGGTGACCCAAGTTCAAATCCTGGACTAGGCTGTCAGCATTTCACATAGGGTTAATGACTTTGGGAAAAGTACGCATTTAACTAATCTCTCACCATTTATGGGTAAATAATAAGAGCAATTTGACATCTTTAACCTTGTTATAGCAACCGGCCTTGGAAGAGGAAAATTCAGAATTTAAACCTGTTAAACTCGGCTTAGAATCGACCATGTATCGCATCCTGCCTGTGGCAAAGAAGTTGGGTAAATGCATATATATATATGATGTCATTATAATGCCTTCTCCATCAAACTTATAAGCTAAGATTTCTGTTCTAATATCAGATATTTGAAGAGAAGACAGCGTTATCGACTTATTGAAGACTTTTTTTTTATCTATTGAAGATCGATGAATATCAGTGGTTGTTAATTCTAATACGAGTTTTGATTTAAAGCGCAAAGAATTCAATCGGTTTTTCTTTCGATTCATTCCATATCTTCAGATATTCAAAATACGTTTCTGTTCTTTATCTAATCCATTGTTTTCATAACAAAACCCCTTTTTATTATGTATGTGTGTACAAGCACGAACGCCTGTGTTAATTTGTGTTTGTATGTATATGTATATGTGTAACACGGTAAGCGACTTTTGAAGAAGTTTGTTATATACTTGGAGAGCGTTGTAATTCTAACAAGGCGACGATCGGACGGAATTTTGTAGGATTAGATATTCATTTTCCCTGAGAATATTTGACGAGAACCTAGTTGTGACCTCAAAGTTGAACAGGTCAATAACACGGTTTTGATGTCGTTTCTGATGAAGATGTCAGCAAGATATGTTTTGATTTTTTTAATTAAATTTTGTAAAATCAAAACATAGGAAATGGACATGAAGTTATTTTTACGTTGGAAAAATTTGATAGGTGGGCTGAGAATTACGTGTATAAGAAACCATTTTTGTCTGCGTAGGGAGAAGAAACGGCCAGCGTGCTTTGCGAGAGGATGAAGGCAGACCGGAAAACATATAAAAGCCTTACACTCGGAGAAGACTTTGGCATTTGCTGACCTTCTGAGTGAATTTTGCTGACATATTAGATCAGATTCCAGATTGCTGTCTTGTATTCTTTTGTGCAATAGATTGCCAACATATTTTCGCGGGTAGATTATTTTCAGTAACTCATTTAATCGTTTATATATAATGAAGACTAGCATTCTTATATCAGCGCCAAAACTCCACTTATACCAAGCAAAGAAGTCATCACAAGAAAACATACACCGGTTTCGGAAGGAGGCAATATACTTCGTCAGTAAGAATCATAACACTATCGACGACAAGCCAAGTAGTTTCGAATTGTGAAACACTCCTATTCAGGCAGCCGTACAGAGATTGGAATTTTCATCATTCAAGGTTTTCAGACTATTGTCTTCATTTTTATTGTTATATTTATAAGGTTTCTGCCAAGGTGTCCTCTGACCTTCTTCATGCATTTCTTATTGAACTCGGGAGCCTAGACTGAACTTTGAGCCACGTCCTTTATGTAATTCACGAGAGTCACTTGCTCTGATTCCGTTGACCATAACCGGGTAAAAGTTTTGAGCATTTCTGTATTGTTATTCGCCTGCCGTCAGAATTGAACCTGCAGCTTCCAGATTATTTTCACTTAGAAGCTTGGGGAAAAAATGTCAAAATATGAGTTCAGGTAAAAAATCATACATAGCAGTAGTAATTTATAGTGATATAAGACCATTAAGCTCATAAGTCCCCAAAATTCACTATGAATTGTCCAGCAGGACACATGGTAAAAGGGTTATAGAGGTTGATTCATTTTTTTTTTATTTAGATGATCACAGTTAGTTCTAATGATTAAAATTTTCAACTTCAAGCCAGAACAAGCTGGGATAAGTAAAACAAAATCTTTGCAAATGGACTACATATGGATTTGCCTCTATGAGCCTGAAGTGAAAAGACGGACCATAGACTAGAAATACATTGACTCTCCGATAAAGAAAAAATTCCGGGCGAAGTGGTTTATAAAGAAGGTCCTAGTGACGATCTTCTGAGAGATGAAAGAACCAATTACTACAGTTTGCTTGAAAGGGTGCAACTGTAAACAATGCTTCCAAATTGTCGATTTCTAAGGCAAAACTCATATATTTCACTAAATTACTCTCGTAGAATAATTCGAAATATATTTTTCCCATTCAAATTACATAACATTTCCAGTAAGGATTTTTTTCGATAATTCTTTCCTCTTTCACAGAACGAATAATTCTGATCAATTTACAGTCAACATCGTGTAGATATGATCTGCTACAGAAATAACATTCAATAATTACTGGCATTAACACCCTTATCCACCTACCAGCTTTAGATTAAATAGTACCTCTACTGTTTTCCTAAAAAGATGGCTTTGGAATTTAATAAGCCACAAAGGTTATGTCATTATACGAACCACTTACATATATATATATATATATATATATATATATATATATATATATATATATATATATATATATATGTGCGTGTGTGTGTGTGTAATAGGTTTATTCAATAGTTATTCAGACATTTTTTTGCATAGGAATTTATAATTCGTGTAGACTCTAGAAAATTCAGTATGTTATTGCTATACATTTTATGAGATGACTGACCATTTTTTATGATTTCAGGTTCAAATGAACAGATACAGCAACAACTGGAATACACCCTACTAAAGCCTGATTTTCACAGCTGCTGAATTTCAAAAATGCAATCTGGACATGAGGACACTTTAGAAGAACTATATGCTATAAAATTCTGTTTTAAACTTGGAAAAAATGCCACAGAAACGTATGAAATGCTTCCGACTGCTTTTCGACCATCTTGCATGAATCGAGCATCAGTTTTTGAGTGGCATAGAAGATTCAACGAAGGCAGGGATGATGAGAGGTATGGGAGGAGTAAGGAAGTCAGTACACCAGAGTTGATTGGCCAAAGGGTTAGGGTTAGGGTTACTATGTTGAGGTTTTAAGGAAGTTCAGCTAGAGATTCCATCGGAAGAGGCCAGCACTCTTAAAATTGGGTCAGTGGCATTTCCCCCAGGACAATGCACCAGTCCACAACTCCATCCTTGTCACAGACTATTTGTCCAAGATAGGCATCAAGACAGTTCCTCAACCTCCCTATAGTTGAGACCTTGCTCGCGGTGACTTTTGGTTATTCCCTAAGCTCAGAGGCTGTCGTTATAAGGCAATTGAGGAGATGAAAGAGGCTGTGACGAAGGTCACTGACACGCTCACACAAGAGGACTTCCATGGGGCCTTTCATAAGTTGTTGGAACGGTACAACAAGTGCATTACAGCCGGAGGAGATTATTTCGAAGGGGGCTAGAGTTTCACGTGTGTACTATCAATAAAAGTGCCCAAACGAAAAAAGTCCGGAAACTTATTTAATGATTTTCGTATATTATATTGCACTTGGTTTGACACAAACCCACAAAGTGATTTAGTGACAACCAACACTGTTCTAATATATATATATATATATATATATATATATATATATGGAAAATCATTTGATTTCTATTGTAAAAAAAGTGTTGATTTTTAATCAAAAATAGGCTCAAGAAGTTATACTTTTTGTATTTGTATTTTTGCATTTATTAACCAATGAACGCCTTTGGTTTGGCCCGATAGATTTTGTTTTATTTTATTTATTTCATTTTATGTATTTATTTATTTTTATTTCTATTTTTTTTTTTTTTTTCGAAGGATCAAAACTCAAAATTATTTAAGAAATCTTTTGCGTCCTATATTGTTAAATGTACATCTCTTAACCAATTGAATCATTGATAAATCAATCCCCATTTTATTGAATTTGGAAGCTATTTAAATCTTATAAATAAAGCGATGAAATAGATAAAATCTTTAGCAGATATAAATTGATTTTCTATTCTTCTTAAAATTTGCTTGTGTATTTTTCTTGAGTGAAAATCAAACATTCTGTTACTTCAAGTATGCACTTAATTTCAATATTACGGAATTGTTTTTCGTGGGCAAAAAAAAAACAAAAAAAACTCTTGTTTACTTTTTCTTGACAGCAATACTGCTTCAAATATTACATTCCCTGCTGCCAATGATCAGGTATTTCACACTTACTTATTCACAAATAAATATACTTTCCCACTACATGATAACATACTCTCACAAAGATCTTTTACAAACATAGAGTTTATTATCTAGATTTACAGCAATGCAAACTGCTTCTAACTTGGTTCTTTTTAAGCCTATAGAGGGGTGTAACTACTAATTCCTTTTCTAATAAGAAAAGACATCGTAACTTTTGTTTATCAACAAACTTTTCACTGAATTTAAAGATATAAAATCTATTGAATTTCATGAACTGTGTTTTATACAGTCATTTAGACACTCTTCCGATATATATATATATATATATATATATATATATATATGTATATATATATATACGTGTGTGTGTGTGTGTGTGTGTGTGTGTGTCTAAGACGGCAGCAGGTAGAATGCTACTGGTACCATGTAACTAAATGCAATAGCCGAGCGATTGGCGACTTAAGTAGTTTTTGCTTTCGGCTTATGATGAGGAAGGACAGGGCACTTGGCAAATCAAAATGCAGTCGTGTTAAAGGACAGCTTAAGATCCTTGAATATGCAAGAGCTATTTCGCATATACGTTAAAGATCGTGCCTTATCAAGAATGCCCCCAAGTTATCAGTTTGTAGATCCGACATGCGATAGTATGGACAGGTGAGAATTCCGAAATGCATAGTTAAATAAGCAGTCATAAACCCATCGGCGGTAACATATTAGAGTGAAAAGACATGTATGCAGGCACAATTTCGTCTCTATACGTTGACAACATGAGGACAATAACTGCTTGGAAAGATTCTAGGTTAATTTGGCTCGGTTAATTCATCGTCTTTAAAGTCATTGTCGGTAAATTCATTATATGGCAAATTCATCGTGTTAAATTTATCGTATGGTAAATTTATTGCTGGTAAAGTTATCGTATCAGATCTTAATATAAAGGGGCTTCTCTACACTTAATCCTGACCTTTCGGCTCTTTCTATTAAATTCTTGAATGCAAGGATCAAATTATGAATTGAGACACAAGTAGATTTACCTAGAAGAAATTGAAAATACGACGAATTTGATATATGATAAATTTACTGATAAAGAATTTACCACGCGATGTATTTACCGAATATGGCTGGAAAACAGTATCTGAAAGGGGCTCTCTTTTGTAAGAGTGATCTTTATGGGTTGTTATTTTTAGTTTCTGCTCTGTCGCTTATCGTTGAAAATAAACCTAGACATATTCACCATTTTCTTAATTTTCTCTGGAGTAAGCTATCAGTCTAACAAGGGTATCACAGCCATGCTGTTATAATATCCATCATAAATCAGATTTCTCCAAGAAACTTGCGGCGTGAAAGATGAGGACTTTCAGTGATGCGGACAGAACTCACAACCTTATCATATCGGCCTCAGTAAGACTCGACTGATAATCTACCAAAAAAAAAAACCCTCACTTGAGTAAGAAAAGGTGATCCTTTTATTGGAAGGGCTTACCTGAACCTTGTTGTATACCCACGATAATGATAATCATAATGATATCAATCGAATGGTACATATACAAATGCAAATATAAAATACAAATACATGCAGAAACGGGTGGACTCTTTTGTTCAGGTACGAACGCATTTATTAACTTCTGACTTCGGTTCTTCGACACGGCGAGAGAGACACAATTCTCAAAATTCTTTCGTATCATACCATGCTAACAACACCCCAAACGTTCGGCACATCTCGTGGTAATTTCGATCTCAATTCATCTTCGCTGGTCCGGGCCCGCAACGGTAGAAAACTCACCTGTCTGCTTCCACGGTCCAATGTCAAACTTCAACTCCATGGTCAGACTTCAACTTCTCTAAACCATGGTCAGACCCCAACTTCTCCACACCATGGTCGGAACTCAACTTTATGGCAGAGAACTCCATTCTCTGCCCCAATGGCAGAAGCTCAATTGTGTGCCTGCATCGTCCAAAGTCAAATACCAACCGACTCTTTTTCAAAATCTTCAAATTCTCAGAACCAACGCTTCCGGGCATGACGTCATTCACACTCCAGCTCCATTTCCTATCTGGGGTTATTATGACTATTGTGATTGTCGTATCCTTTGCGCACGAGCGTGAATTGTACCCAATGTTATGCACCTGAACTAAGAGCTGAATAGTTTAAAGCCCAACCAAACTGTATGATAAAATATAATTAATGAAAAATGATTAATAAAAAAAAGTCATTCCTAAATTATATAACAAACCGACCAAATAACACGTGGGGTTAGTTATGCAATTGATACGAACTTCTTAAGCAAATCTTCGGAGATTCTGATCTGGAATTCCAAAATACTTCATACACACAAAATCTCGTTTATCAATAGTTGCTCTCTTATTCTAATATGTTAGAAAGCGTGGACTGCTAACAATAGACTATCGATTATACAGAAATTTGATCAATCAAATAAAGGAAAAGAAGATTTACTCCAAGCAGTTGTTGTGTCAACAGTACTCTGTAAGTGTACCGTATGGAAGCTGACAAGACACCTAGAGAAAAAAGCTAGACGGAAACTGCACAAGACCTCTACGAGCTATACAACTCAAATTCTTGAAACAACTCCTCACGAAGGAACAGCTTTATGGCCACATTCTTCACATCTCAAAACCATTCAAGTAAGACGAATATGACATGAAAGACACTGCTGGAGAAGCAAGGACAAACTCAAAAGTTGCGTTCTCTCATGGATTGCTTCATATGGACTTGCCAGTGATGGCCGACCAGCAAGAATTTACCAACATCAGCTCTCTGTCGACACAGGATATAGATTGGAAGACCTGCCTGGAGTGATGGATGATTGGGACGGATCGAGAGAGAGAGAGAGAGAGAGTCAGGGAAATCTGTTCTTACAGAGTGACTTGAGGATGATGATGATGATGATGATTACAGGCCCGTAAGAACAACCTTAGAGAAGGAAAAGATTTTTCTACTCGATGACTCCAGCGCTAGAGCAGATTTGAATCATTAAGTCTAGGAGAAGCATTACTGTACAAGGTGAAATTTGAAATGAAAACTGAAAGTGACTTTGTCTACTCAATCGACATGATGACCACGATCTACACATCAACATCACTTTTAAAATCTTTAATGCAAAACTGTAGCTAAAATGATATCATCAATACCAGTAACTATGACCAAAGCGTCTTCATCATCAGAGAACTAAGTGTTATTCTGACCATGAGGCGTTTTGCATAGGTATCAAATATTTCTTTTGATCGCTCCTACTATTTCTACGAAATAAAAAGGAAAAAGAATAGAATTGTCATTCTTGAACAACTCCCAAAAGACTCCCTAAACAATGAGGCAAGCTCACTGAAGCCAAATCGCCGATCTGCCTTTTTGGAAAATCAAAGAAATCTCCAAGAACGGATACGTTTTGCTTCTCTCTCTTCCCCACCTCTCTCTCTCTCTCTTTCTGTCTGCCTGTCTGTTTCTCTCTCTCTCTCTCTCTCTCTATATATATATATATATATATATATATATATATTGTCCAGTCCGCTGGCGCTGTAGAATACACCAACTGCAGTTCTGCAGAGAAGTAAGACCTCTCCCCAAACGAGTGTTCTGATATGACACTGAACAATCTAATAGTAAGGTTCTAGTACTGCTAGAGCTTTGGGGAATGTAGAGTACCCCTTCATTGCCATCGTTCCCAGGTCACTCTGGCCAGGAGTGGTAGCACCTGATAGGGTCATATCTATGGATCAAATAGCACTAAACTGCGTACTTATGCTGAAACGAATTGCTTAAAATAGAATTGTTTTGACATGTAAACTGCGCACTTATGCTAAACTGAATTGTTTTAAATAGAACTGTTTTTAACATTGAAACTACGGCTCTAAACTGAATTGTTCGAAATAGAAATCTTTTGACATCTACCTGTGTGTTAACAAAAACTATACTTATATTAAACTGAATTGTTTGAATAAGAACTTTGACACAAAAGAATGGCTTGAAATATAATTTTTTTTTTTAACTGTGTACTTATACTAAACTGAATTGTTCCAAATGGAACTGCTTATATGTATAAAAATGGATTGGGTTGGCATTGAATAACCAACAAAGGTCGATATGCCATAAAACCCAAACCAACAAACATATATATATATATATATATATATATATATATCATCATCATATCGCGCTGGTAGCACGGATATCCCTGACCCTCTCTCGCCACTCCTCCCTATCGTTCATCGCCCTAGGTAGGTCTTCAGGACAACATCCCGTATCCTCACATAGCTGCTGAATGTACGTTCGTGCTGGTCGTCCTGCTTTTGCGCGGCCATGTGTGGGGTTCCATAAGAGTACATCTCTTATGAGTTCTTCTCTGCTTCTCCAGCAGTGTCCTGCATGTCTGGTTCGTCTAACTTGAATAGTTTTCGTGATAGGGGGCAGGTGGCCGTACAGTTGGTGTCTTCTGGGGTGTTGCTGCCAGGACTTGTTCAGGATTGCACGCAGCATTCTTGTGTAATTGCCATCTAGCTTCTTCTCCAGCCGTTTTGTTAGCGTCCATGTAGTGAAGCCATATAGCAGTATCGATGTGACCGCTGCCTGGAAGGGACTACGTTTCATTTTATCGGTTAGGTCTGATTTCCATATAATCGATAGCCTATTGATAGCTGTCCATGCTTTTGTTAACCTCGTTTCGATGTCCTTTTCGGTTGATTCGACGCTGCTTCCTAGGTAAGTGAATTTGTCTACTAGTTTAAGAGGGGTTCCTTCTAGAGTGGAGATGTCCCCCGTTTGGTTATAGCACATATATTCCGTTTTGTGTGCATTAACATAAAGGCCTATGTTTGCTGCTGCTCGTTCCAAGCTATGCAGAAGTGTTTCGGCTTGGTCAGGTGTATTTGCCAGTATCGCTACGTCATCGGCGTAGTCGGCGTCGGTAATTGTTGTTGCGGGGTACCTTCTGCTTCTTTTCTTCGGCAGTTCGAAGCCATTCTATTTGATTTTGTCAATCGATGTTCTAAGTACGTAGTCTAGACAAATGATAAAGAGGTACGGGGCCAGCGTGTCCCCTTGTAGTACTCCTGCTACAATGTCAAGGTATTCTGTGTCTCCATCCGGTGATCGTACTTTTACTTTAATGTTTCTATAGAGAATCGTTATTGCCGCTACGGTTTCTTTAGGTATGCCGTACGCTAGTAGGATTTGTTCCATCTTTCCTCTGTGAATGGAATCGAAAGCCTTGGTAAAGTCGACAAATATTAATGTCGCTTGTAGTTTCTTTGCCCGTACACCTTCAAGGATTCTACGGATGGTTAATATTTGTGAGGTCGTGGATCTATTTCTTAGGAAGCCATTTTGGTTTTTTCTAAGTATGTTGTCGATTTTGGGTTCTATGCGGTTTCGTAGTAGGGCATTGTAGATTTTGGCTGCTATGGATGTAAGTGTTATGCCTCGGTAGTTTTTGGCTAATCCGAGGTCACCCTTTTTAGGGAAGGGGAGTATGCATCCCTTCATCCATCTATCTATCGGATTTTGATTGTATACTGCGTTGCAGTGTCGGAGCAGTATGTCGTCGAATTGTCTGGTCTTCCATACTTCCGGGGGAATTTCGTCCAGCCCTGCAGCTTTCCTATTTTTAATTTTTAGAGGCTGTTTTCACAAGTGCACGTTTTTCTCTCACCGCTAAAGTTTCCCATGGGACTCTATATTTAGTTTTAAGTTTTGTTGGAATGTATTTTGTTGCTGCCTCGTGGTGTGCATTGACGAAATTTTCATATTCGTCGTTTGGTGTACTTTTTCCCGTCTTTTCTTGTAGTGTTTCGAATCTGTTTCTTAATTCTAATACGTATTTATCTCTTATATCTTTGTTGTTCAATAGGGCCCAGTCATAGTTTTTTGTGGTCACTGTTTGTTTGGCGTTTTTTCGTAGGCTTAACCGTATTTTCGCCGTGACTATTCGGTGATCGGTGGACACACCCTCAAAAGAGGAGTATGCCTCGCAATTCAATGCACTATTTTTCCATTTCTTGTTTATAAGGACGTAGTATATCTGAGCTTTAGTATTGTTTGCGTACGTGTATGTCCATAGTTTTCCCTCCCTTTTTTGGTTGTTTGTATTGAGGCATGCTAATCTATTTTCTATCATGAAATCTGTTAGATGTTGCCCATTCCTATTTGACGTGTTGTGGAGGCTGTATTTGTTGTTTCCGTTTTTCCTGATTTGGGCATTCATGTCTCAGCCAATGACTAACATATTGTGTTTCGGGATGCTACGCACTAATAAGGATAGCTCCTCGTAGAAGGTGACTAGTTCAGTTTCTTCACTAACATTGGTGGGGCTGTGGCATGAGATGATTGTTGCTCTGGGGTTGCCGTTAAAAGTAGCTGCCATCATTCTAGGTTGTATTTTCTCAACGCTATTAAGCGTTTTTAATGCTCTAGGTCCTATTAGTAATCCTACCCCTCTTACTGTGGCGTTGACAGAGTTTTTCCATGCGGATACAGTGACGAGCGACCAGCCATTGCCAGTTTCGTGATATTTGATATCTTCGATGTGCGTGTATCTGTGTTCTTGTATGCATATTATGTCTATCTTATGTTCTTCGGCCGATGCGATTAGCTCTGGTAGTTGTCCTATTCTATTTAAGGTTCTTACGTTAAATGTGGCTATTTGTAGTGTTTGCTTGCATTTTAGTAGTTTTGATCGTTTGAGCTCTGTAGCTGATTTTTCGAACACTGAGGCCAGGGCTCAAACCTCAGCAGGACGCGGTTTGTGTATGTGGTTTGAGTGTGGGTTATGGTTATCTTTCGATGGCTGTTTTATTCTCTTCTATAGAAGCCACTCTTATAGAGGAGCAGCAGTAGTTCCCCGATCGAACTAACGATCCTGAGCGTAAAGTCGTCAAACTCACGTCCAGGACCCGTTTAGGTATTGAGTTTGGTCGTCCATGGGTTTATTCAAATACCTTTACGTACTTCATGCTGCTTCCCATGTGTACGCGCGCAAAAAAGGGGGGGTATTTTGATTTAAGTTTTCTTAAGTTTTAACTTACTTAAAGTCCAAGATTAAGGTACCTTCGTCAGACTTTCACTTGTACTGATTTTTGCTTTTTTTTTTTTTTGCGGTATTGGGACTTTTCCTAGGCTTTTTAGTTTTTCTTTTTCTTTTTTTTTCTCTATACTACAGTTGGGAACCTAGTAGGCTTCAGGAATTATAGAGCTTTAATTTTTTTTTTTTTTAAGACTCTTTCCAAATGTCAGCGAACAAGGCAGAATGTTTTTGAATCTCTTCTATAATATAATCTAAAAATTCGTAAAGAAAGCCCTAACAGTAGTTTAGAAGAAAAAGTAAAAGCCTAAAACACAAATATATATATATATATATATATATATATATATATATATATATATATATATATATATATGTGTGTGTGTGCGCGTGTGTGTGTGTGTGTGTGTGTGTGTGTGTGGTTGCGATATGTTCTCTTAATAGATATTTAGTAAAGTCAATATTTGTATTGATTATTCAGAATACATAGATTATATTATTGAATATAAAAAACAAACATTAATTTCACAGAAAATTAAGAATCAAATGTTATCTTTATTTTGATTATATTTTTTTTAATTAAATCTCAACTCAGTAGTAACGCCTTTCAATATTCGCCTGTTTTAAAAATAAATAGTAACTTAAATTATATGTAACGAGTTCTTAAAAAACAAAAAGGAGGAAAACATAAACGTTATATTTATTAACATATAATGATATTTCCAACGAATAAAAATTGTTTTTCTCTTCTCACCGGAAAGAAGGTAAGACTGTCTACATCGTATTCAAAGCATAAATGTATTAAATACCATCTGATGAAGGTCATTTTTGTAGACCTGAAATGAATTTATAATGGAACAGCTGAATTGAATTTTTTTCGTTAAATCTATAATACGTACGTACCTACCTACCTACCTACATACATACATACACACATTTATATATTTTTTCTCTTTCTTTATTTGCGGTGCTACTATTTAACAATAGTAATTCATTTTTCAAATCTTTGGCTTAATCTTTGAATTGACTCTGTTAAAGTTATTTTTGTTACCGTAAATCTCAAAATAAACATGAGTTATTCATAAGAAACATATTTTCTATATACTTCTTTTTTTATCTACAAGAAGTCTGAAAAAGAAAAGATAAGTTGAATACGTTCTTTTTTATGTCTTTGCCAAACTGATCTCGCTTTATTCGATTCTATCTTTTTTCAGATAATGTTAGCGCCTGACTGTGGCCGGCGGCAAACTTAAATGTTTTTCCCAACCAATGAAAAGCAGTGAATAGTTGTTAACATATTTAAAATTGTTACTTGACGAGACTTCTTTCTCCACTTCTAACGCAATTCTAACATGGCAGAAAAAATGTCTTCTTAAAATCATCAATGTTGAAATCAACAACAACACACCTCGTTCATACATCCAACTCACACACACTAACACATACAAACACACACACCCTCACGCACACTCATGTACACACACAAATACAGTCCTGATCATAACTATTGGTATTCATGAATTTTCAGTACATAATGTTAAATATCTCCTGAAAAAAAAAAGAATCGAGTGAAACAGATTTGGTATATTAACAATTTATGGTTGATAAAAAACAGCCACTGATGAAAACAAGTTAATCTAAATAGGCTATTGGCCTAATGAGTAGAGTGTTCGCCAATTGTCTGGGAGAGCGGGTTTCGATCCCTGGTTGAGTCATACCAAAGACTCAAAAAATGGTACTTGATGCTACCTTGCTTAACACTCAGCATTATAAGAGGAGGATCAAGGGTAAAGTGGAGCAATCCAGGAAATTGAGTTGCTCCCTCCCCTACACTTCGATGTAGTAGCTATTAAAAGGGAGCCTTCCGGTCACCCTCGACAAAAGTCACTAACTTTGCTTCATGAAAATATAGCAAAAAATTAAACGGTATAAATATCGGTGACCAAAACATTGTACACAAACCTACATAAATCTTTATTAATTTAAAGAATCTACTGTTAATACTTGCTCAACAAGATAGTTTTGCATCACATTACGGTCATACATAGTTCGATTCTCGTTACATTTAAGTTTCATTTCGTTCATATGTAATAAGCAGCAATTATGGAGTTTTATTTCGCGTTCATATCACAGTTAGTATATTTGGTTTTGTCCCAATCGTTCCAGATTTATGGCTGTGTGCCAAACTGAGCTAATCTATATGAATTGCTGACATACGTAAAAAAAGAAATATCTTTTATTTCATTGTTATGAATCATTTATATTTGAGTCTTGGCTTAAAACCTGTGGTCGGATCAGTTTTGCAAACATTGTATCTGCTATGAAGAAAATTGAAATACCTAGATAATAACTAAAGCTATTTTGGTTTCTTTGTTTAATGGTACATTCGTATTTTATTTAATGCCAAAGAAATCCTTGAGAAAGAACAGTAGTGATACTATCTTGCCCATAGCTGGGGAATAATGAGGTTAATACTTTTCCTAATGGTATTTGTCCGAAATGAACGCAATATCAGTCTTCTGGCCGATATAATTTCCATGATTTGTTTATTTGTTTCTATGACCATCTTTTTTTAGTTCAGTTCTCTCTAAATTTTTGAGCAATGTTACATTATGTCAAACTAAAATGACTTTAAATGGAGTTCCCGTGACGTAGTGGCTAACATCTTGGACTATGATATCGTAGTTAGCGATTTCGAACTCCAGTTGTACTACTGCCTCCATTTTCGGACTAAATCACTTGGGAAAGTTATCGCTTAAATAGTGACGCTACTGCTCTTTTGCAGGAATGACCTTGGCATTGAATAACCCACAAAGGTTGATAAGTAATTTAATAAAAAAATAACTAAACAAGCCTTTTAAATATAGATGACAGGCGTATATGAATCTTTCCATTCCCACTGTTCCACATTTGGCCTTGTGCTTAAACTCACTTTAGTAAATATTTTTATTGGCCCTTAAAAATGCGATTATCAATTGTTTAATTTTCCAGATCAATTCACCACTGTTACCAGTTCAATCTTCACGGAGAAACCAAAGAATGGGACATTTTCTCTGAGTAAATTTAGGCGTTCGCAAAATATTTGTATAGCACTATAGACAATTCAAATATTAAATTACGAAAACAACGTTAATGAAGCGCTTATGTGTCATGATATTGTCTTTGACTTCCAAAATGAAGACACAACTTTCTTCACTCGGTTGAGAAATGTGTTCCAATTTAATGCTACCAAAGTATAATTGTTTTATGAAAAGAAAGCAATTATGAAAACTTCTAAAAATAAATCAGTTTAAGTGCAAATTGCACAAACTGATAAAATTGAAATAAATATTGTTAAAGAAAATTTAATTGAAATTATTTGCAAGTGAATAAACATATCTAAATACTTTAAGTCAACTTAATCAGGAAAAAAATTGTTTCGACAGGAAAATAATTAAAAAGGGATTTTATTTTTTGTCTAAAAATGCAGAAACACTTTTATGTGTACTCATAGTTCAACTTAGATAATCAAATTAGAATATTCGTTGACGACACACACACACACACACACACACACACACACACACACACACACACACACATATATATATATATATATATATATATATATATATATATATATATATATATATATATAGAGAGAGAGAGAGAGAGAGAGAGAGAGAGAGAAAGTAGTCAGAAAGAGAGAAAAATAGATAGAGAAAGAGAGCCAGAAAGAGAGAAAAATAGAGAAAGACAGAGAGAGAGTCAGAAAGTGAGAAAATAGAGAGAGAGAAAGAGTCAGAAAGAGAGAGAAATAGAGGGAGAGAGAGAGAAAGAAAGAGGGTCAGAAAGAGAGAAAAAGAGAGAGAGAGAAAGAGAGTCAGAAAAAGAAAAAAATAGAGAGAAAGAGATCGAGTCGGAGAGAGTCAGACAGAGACCGAGAAGGTGAGAGAAATAGAGAAAGAAAGTCTGATAGAGATTTAAAAAACAGTGAGTTAAAGAAAGAGAGGCTGCAGCTGGTGAAATGTTTAACTCTAGAGAATTGGAATCGGCTAGACATCTTCAAATTGTTGTTGCCACAGTTGATGTCAACATAGTCTTGAGAAGAAGCGTGGATTTTTCTCTCCCTTATCATCTGTAGGATTATAGAAGGGTAGCTTTGTTTTTCTATTTGTTTTTATATAATCTTGGACAAAGATAATCTTAATTTAAAACCGAGTTCCTCTAGAAATTATAAAATGATGGTGTTAGTTTAGAAGAAAATTAACCACTTACAAGCGATATTGTATTCACCTCTACAGATAATACACAAAGGTTGCACACTTTCTGTGATGGTTACAGCGTAGGAAATTGATATGATGACTCGAGTTCAAGTCCTAGACGAGGCTGATTGTATTTCATATTGGACTAAAACTTTTGGAAGAGGTATGCATTCAACTTTTCTCCCTCCAGCTATTGATAAATAGTAGGGCAAACTGGGTTCTTCAACGTTGGTATGGCGACCCGTTTAGAAGATGAAAAACTCTGAATTTAACCAGTTAAACTTTTCTTAAAAATTGATCTTTTGTCACATTTTGCTCGTTCAGAGGGGTTGGGAATATATATTCTGACAATCAGCTGTAAGCTCACACCTTTGCTGGGAGCAGCAGTGTGTATATGCCGGGCTATGTTATACCGTGTAATCGTGTATGAACGCAAAATAAGGGGGGTTAACTAATAATCGACTCATTATCTGAATGTACCGTATGTATAAACAAAGGATTATTAATTTTGAAAGGCAGAAGAGTATCAAATTACAAATTCCGCTAAAAATGACCGAGGACCTTTTCATTATTTTACAAATTCATGAAATATCTTTATTATGCGAAGTTGTGTTCATTAAATATGTTTATTATTGCATATGTTTAATGCTTATAATTAATTAAAGTATTTTCAGATTTAACCAAATAATTATTTTACTTCTCTTATTTGCGATATAAAAAATTGGTTTAAATCTCAGTTCTTGCAAATAATTTGAAGTTTGAAGATGAAAGCAACTGTTTCTATTAAAGCTGTTTTGTTTCAGTTTTACTGTTGTGTCATTGAGGCAATGTATAGTCGTGGAGATTGTTTAAAAAAAAGGCCCAGTTGAAAGAAACTGTAGAATAGACAAATTGCACCTTTGCAGAGAGGTAAGACGCCCCCACCAATGAGTGTCCTGGTATATGACACTGAACAATCTGATGATTCTGGCCCGGAGTTGTAGCACTTGAGAGGGTCCTAATCTATATTGCTAAATAGAAATCTTTAACATATAAACTGAGTGCAAAAAAATGACTTATGTTGAATTAAATTGTCAGAAATAGAACTGTTTGATCAGTTAACTGTGTGTAACTAAATAACTTGAATTGCTAGTGATACATAGCAATACTTGATACCATTTAACTGTGTGCAAACAAATGAATAGTGTTAATTAGAATGATTAGTGTTAAATAGCAATATTTTCCTGAAAAAATTGAACTGTGTGCAAAACAATGAGCTCAGGCTTGTTTAAAAATGCTATCAACAAAATTATTAACAAATCGTTCATATTTTATATATATATATATATATATATATATATATATATGAAATATAAACGATATACACACATATATATATATATATATATATATATATATATATATATTTATATATATATTTATGTATATATATGTATATATATTTATATATATATATATATATATCTTTAAGAAAAACAAAAACCGGTCACATTAGGATTATAAATTTATTTCCATCCTGTTATGTGTGTGTGTGTGTGTGTGTGTGTGTATGTATGTGTGTTATGTAGATTCGGTATTAAATAAACTGCAATGGTTGTGTGGGGATTAAAAAACGAAATAAAACAATAGAATAAATAAATTCAAAAGGATCAGTTTTCCAGGAGCCTTCGGACAGGAATCAAAATCTGTGCATGCCTGAAAAGATGTGTTATCTGGCACCGAAGAGAATTTTTTTCTCAGTAAGCATTCAGCACTGGACGGACCTATTTTTTTCTCTGCTATTGGTTGAAAAGCACCTGTCTCCTGAGCCACGGCTTAACAGGAGGTTGACTCTTCCGCCAACAGCGGCCTATGCTTAACACACCTAATGGACACACGATGACTTTAAAACGTATAACTCACTTAGTACCTCAACCACTCAAGGAAAATCAAAACTCTAATATCAAATTAGATTTACTCTTTTGTCACATTTTGCCTGTGGAGAAGCTGTTGGGTAAATATGTAGACATATAAAAACGGGGAGAGAGAGAGAGAGAGAGTGAGAGAGAGGGTAGAAAAGTTGTCTTGTTTTAAAGAGCAAACGCTTATGCACTCAGTCCACTTGTTTCCCCATCAATTATCGTGATATAACAGTGATGAGATGTTTTGTCAGAATATCTGTCGATGAAATAGCACACAGAAACATAGTATACATTTTAATCCAAGATTTTAATTTAGAAGTATAGCAATATTTTAATTTACGTACGCAGTTAAAGAGTTTCAAGTATTGATATTCAACTCTAATAATCCTATTTAACACTTCTCATTTGTTTGCACACCGTTCAATAGGTACTGCTATATATCACGAACAACTCAAAAAATCATCAGTCATTTCTATACCCACAGTTAAATTATCAAACTCTTCTATTTCTAACAATTCAATTCAGCATTATCCATTTTTTTGCACACAGTTTAAATGTCAAACATTTCTATTTGACCCATATATAGGACCCTATCACGTGCTACCATTCCTGGTCAGAGGGGACCTGGAAGCAATGGCAATGAAGAGGTACACCACATTTCCCAAATCTTCAGCGTTACAGCAGTCTTACAATCAGATTTTTTACGTAATATCCAGAACACTAGATGGGGAGGTGTTATACCCCTATGTAGACCGACCCGACTGGTCTAGAGAAATTTTCGCTTTGTAATGCATTTGTAATAATTTAAAGGGCATAGAATAATTTATCACAAACGAAAAGATTTATGAGTGTCTTGTTTATTCGGAAACTTTATAGGGACACCGAAATACTTTAGTTGATAAGTTAAAAGCTGTTTACGTTGAACCTTCTTCAGATTTCTTTCTGACAAATATTAAACTTTTGTGTTTTTAGAAGAAACACATAAAAAGGAACAAAAAAATGAAGTGAAATTCACGTAAGCATTGCAAGAAATATTAAATCTAAACCAACCCAGAGGGTTTGTTTTGTTTCATTTGTTTAACGGCAAATCAACCTTTGTAGTTTATTTAACGCCAAAGCCATCCTTCTAGAAGAACAGTAGTGGTACTATTTAACCCATAGCTGGGAGCATAAGGGAGGTTCATGACTTTCTCAAGGGTATTTATCCGAAAGAGAACATGATAACGCAGCTTGAATTTGAACTCACTTACTACGATTCCGCAGTCCATCGCTTTAGCCATTACACCACGAGGACACACCAGAAAAAGATCCTAACATAGATTCGAAAAAGGAACAAATTATATTTATTATAGAAAATTTAGATATATTCATTTACGCTCTATGAAAGCCATCATGCGATATATCAAGTCATATTTACAAAATTATGTCAAGTCTAATTTGCATAATCTACTATTTCTCTCCTTGTGAATTTTTCACACCAGTTTTGGTTGGTAGTCTTTCACTGGAGTCTGACTGAAAGCACACACCCCCAGATCTCTAGCACCCTTCTCAGTATTGTAGACAGTCTTAACTATGCGGTGATCTGAATGGTCTTGATCCTTCGTCTGATTCATAATTCCTCCATTCTTTTTTTTTTTTAAACCTTTAGCGCCTATTCCAAGTATACCAACAACAATTAGCATCATCGTTACCCTCGTGTTCAACAGGTTTTTTAGTTCCCTGGCAAGGATTAGATATTTGTCCATCTTTTTTGTTTCTTTCATTTTCACTAAGTGGTCCGCTAGAACAACAAAATCCACCTACTGACTTGCCCAGTCGGCTGGGGCTGTAAAATACACCGACTGCACATCTGCAGAGGGGTAAGACCCCACCACAACAAGCGTCCTAGATATGACACTAAACAATCTGATGGTAATGCGGGAGTTTTGGGGAATGCGGAGTGCCACTTTATTGCCATCGTTCTCAGGTCCACTCTAGCCCGGAATGATAGCACCTGATATGGGTCCTATCTATGGGTTAAATAGAACTAACCGTGCTTCCTTCACTTTACCGAATTTTACATTTAAACTGCGTATTTATGCGAAACTGAATTGTTTAAAATAGAACTGTTTTGATATTTAAACTGTGTACTTATGCTGAACTGAATTATCTGAAATAAAACGGTTTGACATTTAACTCTGTGTATTGCCCAGTCGGCTGGGGCTGCAGAATACACTGACTACATATCTGCAGAAGGGTAAGACCCCACCAATGAGTGTCCTAAATATGACACTAAACAATTTGATGGCGAGGTTCCAGTAATGCTGGGGCATAGGGGAATGCGGAGCACCCCTCTAGTGCCATTGCTCCCAGGTCCACTTTAGCCCGGTGTGGTTGCACCTGATAGGGCCCTATCAATGGGTTAAATAGAACTAACGGCATACTTATGCTAAACTGAATTATTTGGTTAGACTGAATATCTTGAAATAGAAATGTTTTTGACAATTCAACCGTACTTACATTTAAACTGCGTGCTTATGCAAAACTGAATTATTTGAAATAGAATTGTTTTTTGACATTGAAACTGTATTTACTCTAAACTGAATTGTTTAACATAGAACTGTTTTGACATTTAAGTGAGTGTAAACAAAATCTGTACTTATACTAAACTGAGTTAACTGAATTAGAACTGCTTGACTAAACTGAATAGCGAGAAATAGAAACGTTTTTCACAATTAAAATGTACTTACATTTAAAATGCCTACTTATTCAGAGCTGAATTGTTTTAAATTGAACTGTTTTTGACATTGAAACTATACTTACACGAAAGTGAATTGTTATATATAACTGCTTGAATAGTTTGAAATAGAAATATTTTTGGCAATTAAACTGTGTGCTCATGTGAAATTGAATTGTTTTAAATAGAACTGATTATTTACATAAAAATGGATTTGGCGTTAAATAACCTACAAAGGTTGATATGCCATGAAACCCAACCAACCAGCCACTTATTGACATGTTCTTTTTTTCTTGGTGATCAACACTTGTTCCGGACTGAATATTAATATTATCATATTACTATTATTAAATTATATTCGTTTTCACACCAGTGTTAGCTAATTATCTTTTACTGGAGTACAAATGGGAGTAAGTCTCCTCCAGTCTCCATGACTCTTTTCATTATTTTTTTATCTTAGCAACGCTGTAGTTTGGATTGTCTCGATTCATCTTTCGATTACCAGTTTTTCCAGTCGCCTTTCCAAGGTTTGGGGAACCGTTCCTAGCATGCGTATTACAATTGCTGTCACCGTTCTCCTCATGTTCCATAATGTTTTTTAGATCTCGAGCAAAGTCCAAGTATTCCATTTTTTTTATTTTTTATTTTTTTTTTCCCTCTCTGGTCCGCATTGACGGCAAAGGCCATTATACGGCAACTTCTCTTTTTTTTGTTAATAATTAATCGGTCTGGTCTTTTGGCCACCATTTACTATTATTATTATTATTATTATTATTATTATTACTTTACTCCTTCGAGATTTTTTTCACACCAGCATTAGCTGATGGTCTTCCAATGAAGTTTGAGGGGCAGCAAGTCTCTTCAAGTCTCCAGAAATCTTCTCTGTATTCTGTCTGATCTCTGTTATATAGTCATCTGCAGCATCACAACGACACAATAATAACGACAGATGCATGAAGGAAGACGCAGGAAGACTTCTTTAACAATATATTACCTCTCACTTTATTGCAAGGTTTCGAAAGGGTTGTTCAAGGGTTGCATGTGAGAGGGAGCTGGAGACCGAACATAAACTGTAATATCTTGACCCCACTGATATGACCGTCACGTTGTGTCTTTCTTGTTCTCCTGATGCTGGGGTCCACCCCATCGGGGTTTCCGAGGGCCCCCTCGGTCGGGTGTGGCTTTCCCTACCACATCTGGTCTCTAGCTGTCGGGAACCCTACTGGCAACTGCTTCTTGGACTCGAACTCAACTGAGTTAAATAATAATTCAACGCCCACATGATCGCCCACTGGATCTTTGAAATCGAATGTTTAATCGCCATCAAGCGGAAATATCTTTCATGCAGTTCATAGGTCACTCTCTTCCGGTGCATCAGTCTGTATTGGCACAGTGGGACCTTCACCTTGTCCCATATTATAAGCCTTAATCTGCCCACGCGATCTCTTTCGATTACTGGCCATTGGAATGTGTCACTTCCTTCCGGTGCATCACCTTGGAATAGCATTTTTTGGGGGCCGGGTCGAAGGTCAAAACATAACAATCTCGACAATGCTGGAGTTTGGATATTCCTCGAGTCCCTTTATCAATCCATTGGTAACAGTACGGAGTGCCCCAGTTACAATTGGTATCACTGTTACATATTAGTATTGTTGTTGCTGTTGCTGTTCTTATTATTATTGAAATATCGTAAACAGCATGCCACTATGGTTAGCGAACAAAATTTATACAGGTCTATAAAAATGACAATGTAAGCAGCGGTTGATAAACCTGGTTTTTCTCCTTGTACATATTTTTCTTTAAAATTTGTATTTAATCAATTAAAACCACTCGAAAGACGTTGGCCACTTTAGATTCCAATTTCGAGCATTTATACGATAATACGCGAACAAATCTTGTCTCTATATGTTCAGGTTTTCTGCTTTACTGTGCAGACATTTAAAAATTGTGTTATAATACTCGCATTTCTTGAACGCACAGTTTGAATAATGTTTACAAAAGAGGAAATTTCTGTATTTCGTTTACAGACATCATCAAACCTTTTTCTGTTTTCCTCCCACGCAAAAATTTTGAAAAATAATTAATACATTTTTTCACATAATCTTCTTTAATCCTTTGTCATTCTCATTAATATGATATTTTGAGAAATTTGCTAAATTTATTAATCGTTCCGAGAATTTACCTTACCAACTAAGAATCCATTAATATAGCACGTAATGAGATTTAAATCAAATACAAAGCTTCTTTATTACGATTTCCCTGATTTACTGAGCTGATAGGCTGAAAATATTATTTCATAAATCAATAAATAGATGATGATATTGGCTAAATAATAATTAAAAAAAAAGTTTTACCTGAAAGAAAACACATCATCGGGAAATACGTTAAACGATATGTTTTAGCTTATAATAATACATTAGTCTCTGATTTTTTTTCAATGTTGGAAATGTGGGGTACATTCTATTCACAATGATGTTAACAAGGTATGATGTAGGATCGTTTGGTTGGATCTGTACCCGTGTTTCCAACGGATATGTCACCTTCTGATAGTCAATATGAGTGTCATATGCTGACACCAATATGAATATTCATCACAAATATCGAAAATCTAGTCGAGCGATTTATCCATCAAATTGAATTTTTGCTGCCCACATGTCCTCGCCTATTTAGGCTTTATCAATCATAAGGCGCTCTTAAGTCTTTTATTACTCAAATCCACCAGGATTTGAGTTGATGAAACACTGCTTATATGAAACAGTACTATCTTTGATTTTCCTGTCTCCTGCCATTACAACCGATTTTCCATTACTTGTTATTTGCTTAAGCCTTTTTCTTTTAGATTGTCTCCCATTAAAACCAAAGATAATATGACATGACAGTAACATTTGAAAGGAATAAAATTCCCTTGCTCAACTTTCATTGATTCTCTTTCAGTAAAACCACAAATAACCAGTATCGATAGATAATACTTAATCGATTTGGACAACTGCTCAAAAGCTATGGTATATGATATCACCTATGCCAATCTATAGCCAAATCCCTTCATCATCATGTTATGCTGCCAGCTCGTATCTCCCTGACCCTCTCCCGCCACCTGTCTCTATCGTCCATTGCTCCTGGGAGGTCTTTCTGGCTATATCCTGTATCGAAACACAGCTGTTGTATATAGGTTCTAGCTAGTCTTCCTACCTTAGCTCGTCCATATGAAGGGATTCACAGGAGTACATCGCTAATGAGTTTTTCCTTACTTCTCCAGCAGTGTGCCGCATGTCTGGTTCGTTTTGTGGGGTGTTGCGTCCAGGACTTGTTCAATACAGCTCGCAGCATTCTTGTGCAAATGTGCAAATGCCATCAAGCTTTTTCTCCATACGTTTATGTTTGTGCAAAGCTTCCCGTTCCCGTTATTGGTAAATGAGAAAGTTTCTATGTCATAGATAAGCATTATGTTTATTAGGTTGTTGGTACCGGGCCATTGGTCTAATGAGTAGTGTTCGCCAATGGCCAGGGAGACCTGGTTTCAATCCCAGGTCGAGTCATACCAAAGACTCAAAAAATGGTACTTGATGCTGCCTTGCTTCACACTCAGTTTTATCAGATGATGATCAAGGGCAGAGTGGAGCAATCCAGGGAAAGGAGTAGTTCCCTTCCCTACTCCTCGGTGTAGTAGCTATTGAAAAGGGAACCTGCGGGTCACCCTTGACTAATGTCGCCAAATTTAATTTACTTTATTAGGTTGTTATATTTCATGACTTAAGACAGAGTTTTGCTAGTGTCAAAACATATTCAGAGATTAATTAAATATCGAAATATGTTTGCTTCTTCCACGAATCTTTGGACGGTTTATTTTTATTTGCAAATGTTATGAGACAAATTAGGAACAAGGAAATTTCATGAGTAAATTATTAAGAGTATTATATCTAAAAATGTTTCACTGGAATTATGTTTCTCACCAAAACACAAAAGAAAAAATCTAGATAAGGAAAACATTAAAGTATTTGACTCTCAGTCGATCATGAATCGATCATAGATGAAAATGTACTGGGAAAGAATGATTTTCAATTGATTAGTTAATTTCTGATTAATGAAATTGCTTTCACAGTGATGGTGTTACACTGAATTTTGTGTATGAGTATGCGCACGAGCATGTTTGACAAATTTTGCAAAGGAAATGAATGACTGATTGTTAACAGAATACGTAAGCATCCATATTGTTGTGATTTTCTCCTTTCCTTTATATCATGGTTTGTTTATTGGTTCACAAAGGAAAAATCTTCCCTTTCAAATAAACTGTTCTTTCCAATAAATCGACTTCAGAAATAGCTTAATCACTTTGATAATTTTTTAAAAATATCTTAACACACCTATCCATTTTTTTAAATCATGGAAGTGGAAAAACGAAATCTTAACCAAAAATAAATGTATTTCGTTTTTAGTCGAACTAATTACTTCGTCCTTGTTTTTTTATCACGACGTGTCAGCCATTGTGATCTTAAGTTCCGTCTGCTTACATGTTGTCTTAAAAATCCAGGAACAAAAACTGATTACCTTCCAGCAACTTTTTTTTAAATAACCTTTTATACAAAAAAATAATTGTTCCTAACTTTTTTTTAAAATCAAAAGTTAATTTTCTTCTAAGCCTTTGATAACAAGGATTTGATTATTTCTTGTAAAACATAATACAATCGAATAAAATATCATGAAGTATTATTTATTACTAAACTCTGCGGCATTTATAAGTCAGTAAAGTTGGCGACCTTAGTCGAGGGCAACCCGAAGGATCCCTTATCAATAGCTACGACACCGAGGTGTAAGGAAGGGTGCTACTCTTTTTCTTTGATTACTCCACTTTACTCTTGACACGTACCTTATAATGCCGAGTGTTAAAAAGGGAGATATCAAGTATCATTTCTTGAGTCTTGTGTATGACTCGATCCTGTTCTTCTTGGCCCTTGGCGAACACTAAAAAATTAAAAATGTCTTAATATGTACTAAGGGAGTAATTACTTTTGGATTGTTACGTATTCCTATTTTCTTTTAATGCAGTTTACATTTTATGGTTAATAATACTTAATACTATCCGAATAGATTTTATAATATTCTATAAGAAATTACGTAATACGGTTGTCTTAGTTTTTAGAAAAATATCATTACTACGTTTTAAAAGCTGCAGTATGTACAGGGATGGTACTCGATAAGTGGGATACATTAAATGGTTTTTATATGAGACAAAAATAAGGTCATATATCAACTAATAATTTCACATTATCACGATAATCAAGTACTATTCCATTCTAAAGACACGATAAAACAGAAATTAACTCAAGTCAATTATTTTCTGAAAAAGTCTTTTTGTTTCTTCAACGAAATTGTCAATATCATCCTTTACATTTAAGTTTCAGAGTATTCTTTGAAAATAAATAGTAAATGCAGTTTACAATAAATTGTCTGGACTTTAAAATACTGAAAGTTACCAAATAGAAATCAATATTTACTTGATAAAATTGGCTTTAATTTTACAAAGTTTAAATTTTGCTTATCGTTTGTAAGTTATTCTGTGTTGTTAGTCTCTATTAAATGTGGAAAAAAGGTTATGAATCTTCAGGGGCAGATTTAGAAACATTCCTAAATATCTACCTTTTAAATTCTGTCGTCATTGGATTCTTAACTACTGTAAAAGACTAGGCTAAATGAATTAGATTTGGTTGAGCGATTTGCATAATCTTCTCCTGCACTAGTTATGAATGTTTGAGTTTAGATAATAAATACTTTTTTGAATGTTGATCATGAATGCAGCCTCAGAAGTTTGGCTTAACGTAATCCCATTCTTATTTGGCTTTGTTTCGCATTATGAAAAAGATTAGTAAGCTCTTCATTTCTTTGCCCAGTCAGCTTGGGTTATAGAATACACTGACTGCTTCTCTGCAGAGGGATAAGACCCCACCCTAACGAGTGTCCTGGATATGACAGTAAACAATCTGATGGTGAGGTTCCAGTAATACTGGAGCTCTGGGGAATGCGGAATACCTTTCATTGCCATCGCTCACAGGCACACTCTTGTCAGAAGTGGTAGCACATGATAGGGTCCTTTCTATGGGTCAAATAGAACTAAACCGTAGTTTCTTGAGTTGATGTTTTTTGCATTTAAATTGCATATTTATGCTAAACTGAATTGTTTTGACATTTAAACTGCGTAGTTCGGTTAAACTGCTTTGCTCGTAATAGAACTGTTTTGGTCCAGTTGACTGTGACTGTAGAATACACCAACTGCACCTCTGCAGAGGGTTAAGACCCCACCACAACGAGTGTCCTGGATATGACATTAAACTATCTGATAGCGAGGTTCCAGTGATGCTGGAGATTTGGGGAATGCGGACTTCCACTTAACTGCCATCGCTCCCAGGTCCGCTCTGCACCTGATAGGGCACTATGTATGGATTAAATAGAACTAAACTGCGTATTATACTAAACTGAATTGTTTGAATTAGAACTGTTTGACTTAACTGGATAACTTGAAATAGAAATGTTTTTGACTATAAAACTGTGTACTTACGTTTAAACTGCGTACTTATGCTAAACTGAATTGTTTGAAATGGAACTGTTTTTGACTTTGAACGTGTACTCACGCTAAACTGAATTGTTTGATATAAAACTGTTATGACAATTAACTGTGTGTTAACAAAATCTATAATTATACTAAACTGAATAGTTTGAATGAGAATTATTTGACTAAACTGAATAGCTTGAAATAGAAATGTTTTGACAATTAAACTGCGAACTTATGCTAAACTGAATTGTTCGAAATAGAACTGATTATTTGTACAAAAAGGGATTTGGCATTAAATAAACTTCCAAGGTTGATATGCCATAAAACCCTGATAACCAAATGAACCATCTTCGTTTCTTTATCTTTCCAGTTGTTTTTATTTTATACCAAGTTGATTTGAATCGTCCATTTAGGTATTTTTGCCTTTTCCCTTTTGACCGTAAACATCACTTTATGCCATTGGCTTATTCAATCAACCTTCATGCTTTCTTTATCCGCTATTTTTGTTTAGCTCAACAGATTTTAACAGTTCAGACTTCTTCCCCTCCCCCATCTTCAAGAACGGCATTTATGCGAAAAAAAAATAGAAGCAAATACTAAAAATATCCAAATCCAGAATCTAAATCGAGAATACAAACTGAATGGCTAAAGTTGTTCACCCGTCCATTATATTTTGTTAGTTGCCTGGGTTCTTCGAATTGTTTGCCTGTTTTGTTTCCTTCGTTTCCTTTTCTCTCGTTACAATACTTTCCAGTATTTGCATTTTTCTTGCCTAATTCATTTGTAACGTTTTGAAATTATCGAGGAATAAAAGCTCTAACATTAAAAATATGTATGATTACAGTTCTCATTGTCTCCTTTCGCATTTAATATTCAATCAAAGTTGCTGTCGGCAATATATATTCGTTATCAGCTTTATTCATAATATACCTATTATTTTTAATCGTCTTACATGAAGCAATATTTAGCGTGCTGAACAGCACTTGACACGATTAAAGTTTTTAAATGATTAATATTCCTAGTTATTTGAGATAATTATTTCCGTATATGAACCGTGACCTATATAAGCCCATCAATTTACGATTAGATTAAAATCATGATCCTACTAACACCATCTAACACCATAAAGTAAAATCTAATTTGTCATAATGAGACTATTTGGAGATATTCATTCTCTGTAGAATTTCATCTCCTTACCATTAAAATCAATTCCAATAAAACCATCTCTTATGATACTAACAATAGAATGTCCCTCTTTGTCATATTGCATTGTATTGTATTGTATTGTAATGCAATGTATTAAGCAGTCAATCAACTTCATATATGTTCTTATTGTCTGAACAGGAATTTAAATTGTCAGGATTGAAAAGAAAATCCTGTCTGAATTTTCATATCACGCATTTTTGGCTACATATTCACAAATTTTTCTTTTAAAATCAATCTTTCAATTGTGTTCTAATAAATTATATAAATTCCTAAAACATTTCTACATAAGACTTTCTATACTGGATAGGCGATTCTCTCAGTATTTGAACAGTTCAGATAGATTTTGGCTTCTAATTGTCAAGAACAATTTTAGATTTACGCCCAGAGATTGCTTCCTAATATCTTCTTTTAGTAATTCACACAATTTCCCTTTCTTTTGTATGCCTATCCAATGAAATGTTAACATTTTTAGAGTTTAAGCATTGACTGTTGTATTGTTGTTGATTTCCTGTTTTGAATGGAATTGTTTTTCACGTCACAATTAAATGTTCTCTTAGATTGTATCCAATGCGAGATTTTTTTTTTCTTTTTTACAAATCCGCCGTAAACTCCTTTTCAAGTACCATTTTATATTTTCCTCGTCATTCAAAATCATTTCATATGTCATTGTTTATGTCGAAAACAGACGGCTTTCTTTCTTACCCCAATTAGGAATTATAAATTAGCTAACCAACATCTTCACTTTCGAAGACCCACATTATGAATTATAATTTCTTAGTCTATAAGTTCATTGCTATTATAGAAATTTCGATCTCAACCGCTGCTTTATCTTTATAAATATGTGCTAAGCTAAACAAAACCTGGGTCATAAGTTATTATGCGTTCGGTGTAGAGCGAAAGTTAGCAAGCTTCTTGCATAAATAATATATTGATAGGTAGGTTTAGACTTTATAAGGCACCCTACTGTTTTGGTTCGATGCCAGACTAGAATAAGCAAAGCACATTAACCATTTGGACAGGCATCGAAAGCAGAGCAACATTAAACAATTTTGTGTTGCTTACAATGGCAAATTTAGTGATTTCGATCCAGATTGAATCCCATCTCACTGTTGTGTCAGACTCTTTGGTAAACAACTATAGTATTTATGGGGTTTTATTGATAAAAAAAGGAATACTATCTGAAAGAAAATCAAACAGGCATTCCATTATTAATGCATTTTGGGATCATTTTGAAGCATGTATTGTAGCACCGACAATTTGAAATTTTCATATCACTAAAACACACACACACACACAGACACACACACACACATACGTGTGTGTGGTTTGGTGAGATGATAATCTCTAATTGTCAGTGTCTCAATATATATATATATATATATATATATATATATATACTCACGTGTGTGTGTGTGTGTGTGTGTGTGTGTGTGTGTGTGTGTGTGTGTGTGTGTGTGTGTAAGTGGAAGTCTGTGCGTGTTTAATGAATGCATTCGGCAAGTATCAATTTCATACGATCAATTACACATGCAGATATTATTTCTCGCGCGTTAATGACGCATTGTCCCTGTCAAACGTTCTTTGGTAATGAAAAACTCACCCTTTCACAGAATAAGAAGTTTACACTTAGATGCAGTGAGTATTACTTATTATTCTGATACCATGAAATTTCAGAGACTCTGTAGAACACCACACCAAAGATTAAATTTCAAATATAAATTGTCACTTACAACGATTCTCCAATCGATAAAAGCAATATTTTAGGAAGTTTTGCCTGCAATTCCTGAAATTCAAATAGGAATGAAGATGTGAGTGATAAGTTTGTAGAAGGTTCCAAAATGATCCTTTAGGCAAATTATTGGAGGAAAATATCATTTTTGAACACTTTCTTTAAAAACTTTGTAACTAAAAATAAATTCCCACACACCATTCATGCATAAAAACAAGCATAAGAGGAAAAAGAGCGTGCTTCTTTTTTTCAAATTTCAGCTGAATGTTTTGGTTTCTTTGTTTAATGGTATATCAAATTCTGAGGGTTATATAATGCCAAAATCATCTTTGTAGAAAAAGAGCAGTGATAACCTATAGCTAAGAGAATGAGGTTGATACATTTACCAAGCTTATTAGTCAGGAAGTGACTGTAATGTAGGGAATGAAATTCAAACTCGCTTACGACGATGTCACAGCGGAGTACATTAGCTACTACATGACGGAGACTTCCCTCGGCTTTTTTTAGAAATTTAGTCTGTGAATTTGATTCTGGCTTTAGTAGCTTGATCAGTTTTTGAGTTATTTTCTTCTCTCTAACATCAGCAATTGCTTATGGAATATAACGTTACAGGGATGGAACGTTTCCTGTCTTTCTTCCCCAATTTCGTTATTACGTTTTCTTTCGGACAAAAGCCCTTGGGCAAGGTATAAAACCTCTCATCCTCTTCCCAACAAGGGACTAAATCGTACTACTACGATTTTTCTACAAAGATGGCTTTGGTATTAAATAGTCCACGGAGGTTGATATACCATTAAACGAAGAACAGAAATTAAAGCTTTCTTCTCCATTATATATACACGAAAGTATTTCAGAGGATATGACTAAACTGTGAGATGTGTTACAAATATATTTGGATATCAAATTTTCTTATAGAAAACTATTGTTAAATGTAACCGAGTCGGAAGCTTTAAAATTTCATCACTCTTTTTTTCGACAAATCGTGAAAAAATGAATAATTACAAACATTAATTTCTCATTGTATTCACTTACATAGATAGATAGATAGATAGATAGATAGATAGGGAAGTCAATAAAAAATTTAAATCCGACGTCGTGAAGAAAAGTAGAAAAACGAAATAATTCAAAATTTGATTAATTTATTATGAACGTCGACGTTGAACGTTTCGGTTATAATAACCTTTATTCGGGCTTTAAATTCAAGGAAACTGTTGTTAAAATAGCGATGGATGTTTGATGAATAGCTATTTCATCAAACATTCATCGCTATTTTATCAACACTCTTTTTAGGAATTTATAACCCTGAAGAACGTTATTATAAACTAAACGTTCAACGTCGACCTTCAAAATAAATTCACCAAATTTTGGATTATTTTGTTCGTTTTACTATTTTTTTTCATTGAAAGATAGATACATTCATTATATATTTTAAGTTTCATTGCTGTACTGATATAACAACCATGGTGGGTTATTTACTGCAACACTATCACAGTAGAAAGACAGTAGTGTTTCGATTTAACATATAGTGGGTGGGACTAAGAGAGTACAATCCTTTCCCAAAAAATGAACGTAATAGCTCGAATGGAGGTTGAACTCCGATGTTGTTGATTAGATCGTTTACCAATTTGCCATGCGAACTCCCCTATATATATATATATATATATATATATATATATATATATATATATATATTGTTCCTGCGAAGATAATACCAGTTGAGGTCAAAAGTATTCGGGAAAAAATGCATTCCATCCAGAAGTTAAAAGATGCATGCGAAAACTTAAACGGATCAACGAAAAAAAAGGCAGAACGAGATATATGTCCTATACAATCAAGTATATATATATATATATATATATATATATATATATATATATATAGTGTGTGTGTGTGTGTGTGTGTGTGTGTGTATTTATTTATCTACACATTTTGAATATATTTTTTAAAAAACAAGCGTTATATATCTATTTAAATGTATTTTGGATATTTTTTTCTCTGAGAATAACAGTATATCATCATCATCATATCATGCTACTATCACGGATATCCCTGACCCTCTCTCGCCGCTTCTCACTATCGTTCATCGCCTTTGGCAGGTCTTCAGGGCTACATCCCGTATCCTCGCATAGCTGCTGTATGTATATTCGAGCTGGTCGTTCTGCTTTTGCTCGGCCATATGTGGGGGTCCAGAGGAGTACATCAAGTAGTGCATCCATACAGTAGTATCGACACGACCGCTGCCTGGAAGAAACTGCGTTTCATCTTATCGGTCAGGTCTGATTTCCATATGATCGATAGTTTATCGATAGCTGTCCACACCTTCGTTAGCCGAATGTCGATGTCTTTTTCGGTTGATGAGATACTGCTTCCTAGGTAGGTCAATTTGTCTACTAGTTTCAAAGAGCTTCTGTCTAGTGTGGAGATGTCACCTGTTTGATTATAGCACATATATTCAGTTCTGTGTGCATTAATATGGAGACCAATGCCAGCGGTGGCTAATTCCAAGCTATGCAGTAAAGGTTTTGCTTGGTTGGTTCTATTTGCCAGAATCGCTATGTCATCGGCATAGTCGGCAACGGTAATTGTTTTTGCGGGGTACCTTCTGCTTCTTTTCTTTGTCATCTCGAAGCCGTTTTCTCTGATTTTATCAATCGATGTTCTAAGCACGTAATCCTGATAGATGATAAAGTCGTATAGGGCTAGTGTGTCCCCTCGTAGTACTCCTGCTACAATGTCGAAGTAGTCTGTGTCACCATCCGGAGAACGTACTTTCTCTTTGGTGTTTCTATAGAGAATCGTTATTGCTGCAACGGTTTCTTTTGGTTGGCCGGGTGCTTGTAGGATTTGTTCCATTTTACCTCTGTGAATGGAATCGAAGGCCTTGATGAAGTAATGTTGCCTGTAGGTTTTTTGCCCGTACGCCTTCAAGGATTCTACGGATGGTCAATATTTGTGAGGTCGTGGATCTATTTCTTAGGAAGCCATTATGGTTTTTCCTAAGGATGTTTTCGATTTGGGGTTTTATGCGATTTCGTAGTAGGGCAATTTAAATTTTGCCTGCTATGGATGTAAGTGTTATACCTCGGTAGTTCTTGGCTAATCAAGGGTCACCCTTTTTAGGGAAGGGGAGGATGCATCCCTTCTTCCATCAATAACATTATATACGTTGGTTTAACGTTAACTACCTAATCGAGACGATTCGCTAGAAATCTCTGATACTAGTTCAAAAGCACAATATCTAAAAATATTACTGCCCAAAAACTAAGTTTCGGAAAATTTTTATCGAAAACTCAACAATATTAGAACAACAAAATAACAAATAAAAATCACTGATTCTCTAAGCGCTCCATTTCAAAATTATACAAGCTAACTCAATAGAATCAATTTTGAATCCAAAAGTAATGTACTTAGATATCTTTAACGACTGCTGCGACATTTAGAACCGGATTTTAAAATAAATGCTACAACACCACACTAGTATAAATAATAAACGCTTACAAAATAGTTATGTACATGCCAAGGTGACATCACTATTGCAATATACACACCTCCGATGATGGCCAATTAATGAGGGGAAACAATTAATTATGGGAGTTTCATTAACCAATTCCTACCGGATGCCATGAAATCAATACGGCAACTCGAAAGGATATATACAAAAATGTGTAGACAAAGGACGTCTATATCGTTTAATGAAAAACATATATGATATATCGATATATCTACCGATGAATTTAAAGAGATAGATAGAGAGATTAGAATGTCGGAGTTGACTTGGGGATTGACAATCTTTTGCCTATACGATCGTCAGACTAAGAGATCTTGTGTCTACACCATTCTAACTTAGATCTACACATTCTGTATCATCGATATTAAGTTCGGTTTATATATATATATATATATATATATATATATATATATATATATATATATATATATATATATATATATATATGTATATATATAGGGCACAGAACTGTAATTTTATAACCGAAGAAATTATACGATAACTAATCAATTGTCAAAATGCTCCCATGAATAATCAATATATTCGCCGATGAATAAACTTTTTGCCAAACTTTTAAGTGCCATCAATAATTTCATAAAGTATGGAATATATTTTGTAAATAAAAGGCTTTAGTTAATGTTTGGATTCTTTTGATGAAAGGATAATTAATCGTATTTGTTTGATTTCTCCAGATGAAATTAGTGAATAATCATCTATTTTTCATTGCTGAACTTTGTGTATGGAATTTGATTTCATCTGATATTAAATGGATTAAAGCTAGAGATTTTCAATTTTCTCAGTTTGTTGTATTTTTTTCTCTCTCTTTTTTTGTTTTGTTTTGGTGAATCATCTTTATCTTATTTGAATAAAATATTTGACTAAAACTGCATGCAATACATACGTATATTTATTCTCGTTCTTTTGGGAAATATTTAAATATAAGAAAAAGGTTGTTTATGTTAAAATCCATTTGAGTAAAAGGAGACTCTAGGTGCGTAGAATGATGCAAAACTCAGATATTTTAAGAAAGAGAGGGGAAGAAGGAAAGTTTGTAAACCCACAATCTTTGTGGGGCTTTTTTTAAATACTGAACACAGATACATATATGTGACGAAATCAAAGTGCGTGAGAAAAATAGGAAACTTATAAAATCAAAGGGAAAGTTTGCGCACTCACAAGCACGCTTTTTATTGTGTATGTGTGTGCGTGTGAGAGAGACAGACAGACAGACAGACAGACAGAGACTGAGAAACAGTGTCAGAGAGAAGATTTGCGTGCTGTGAAACAAATTGGTGTGGTTTCGTTCGAGGAAATGAAATCTTTGAAGAAATATTCAGTTGCGTGTTTGTTTTTTATCGATCTATTTATTTATTTGTTCATTTTGATTTTTGTATATATATATTTTTTTCAATGTTTCTTCTGCAAACTTTCGAGAAAACAGGAATTACGAATATGGATCAACATATCAGCAACCTAAAAACAGTTTTAACCGACTGTGTTTTTTTTTTTTTTTTAAATTTCTGTATAACATTCTATCAATGTAAAAAGCAGTGGATCAAGTACATTGAAAAGAAGTATATTCGGTAAAAAATAAGTATTTGCTCTTTACACATATTGATGTACAGATTTAACGACACCCCATCTAAAAATTATAAAAACAACGCAATCTTTTAAAATATATTTAAAGAGGAATCTGTTAAAAGATTTTTATTGGCAGTTATCTTGAAGTATTTCCTGCGTAGCTGTACATTTTAATACTTTAAATTTTCTTTTTAATTGACTTTTTTTTAAAAGAACAAGACAAATGCCTAGTGAAAAATGAAAACAGTATAAAAGTTTTATATCGGAATATAACGAGATACAATCGTTTAAATGCTGATCGCTAATAAACGGAATTAGCAAATCACAAGATATCATAAATATAGGGACTGTGCTGATAGGGTGAATATGTGTGTATGAACTTCAGCGATAGACTGACTTCAGCGAGAGACGGGCTTCAGTAAAAGCTTAGCCAGTATACACTTGTTTCTAAGCGATTTTGTTATTGTGCTAGACAAAACTGGTGTTACGGATAGTGGCAATCTTTCGTTTGTTTTTTGTTTTATGACGCATCAACCATTTTAGGTTATTTAATGCCAAATTCATTTTCATACATTTAAACGGCTCTTTTTCAAACAATTCGGTTTAGCATAAGTACAGTTTTTTAAAATATCTATTTAACCCATAGATAGGAGGACCCTATCAGGTGCAACCAGTCCGAGCCAGAATAGACCAGGAAGCAATGGCAATGAAAAGGTACTCCGCATTCCCCAAAGCACCTGCATTACTGGAGCCTCACTATCAGGTTGTTTAGTGTCATATCAAGGATACTCGTTAAGGTGGGGTATTACCCCTCAGCAGAGATGCAGTCGGTGTATTCTACCGCTCCAGCCAACTGGGCAATTTCATTTTATATATCAATTTCGGTTGAAATTAAATACTTATGTTTTTGTTAAGTTGCTTTTCGATTATTACTTCTTTTTATGCAAATGTGAGCGTTATAAAAATCAACAAAACATTATTTAGCAAATAATTCATTCTTTGTATATTTTACCTTCGAAACCTGAACTGTGTTGTCAATCATTGTGTGTATCATTTTAGAGAGCGTAAATTGGGGAACATTCTCTCATGCATTCTTAATAGACTGTTTGATTTCCACTAGTGAGGATAATTTGATGCCGCACGCACATCTCTTGCTATCATTAGTCAAGCATTTGCTCTATGATCAGGAAATAAGCAGAGCACTTCATTAAGGTGAAAAGTGATGACTGAAATAAAAGGCAGTTGTATCTGCAAATGGCAACATGCGCAGTTATTATTATTCCATTGGTATAAGTCTTAGACAACTTTTTGTGGGAAATAAAAAAGCATTGACGTTGCATTCTGGGAAAAATTAATCTTTTAATTACGATAAACAATACTAACTGTTGTTAGCTATTTAATTTGATGTTTCCCCGATGGAAAATGAAAACTTACCAAGATTGTATTTACTATTTAGATTTACCTCTTTTGAACTTTGTTCTTTCCAGATTTATTGTTGAACTAGGTTTTATAATCATTACTGATTCGGGACTTGATACCCATCATTTGTAAGTTAACTGATTAACTATTTCCTTCCTCTAGAATTTTGATTAGTTCTGGAATCAAGCTGTGTTCTAGAATCTCTAAGTACATGTGTACTGTCACTGTCTAGTTAAAAATAACTTGACTGCATAGCTCACAGCCAATAAATTAGCCCCAGATCTTAATTTCTACTCTATAAAACCTGCGAATAAATCTCGGTATTTCTCATCGTAGTTAATTGCAAAAAAGATCAGATTCAGCAGACACATTTGTCTCGACAATCTCTGTCTGTCTGTCTGTCTATCACTCTCTCTAAATATATATGCATGCATTAACTCCACTACACGACACAATGTCAATTTTAAAAGCTGAGTTTTGCAGGTTTGAATCCAGAGTTTTCCTTTTCCTAAATCAGTTGCCATGCCATTGTTAAAGAGGCCAGTCTACCCTACAGTTTACCTGAAGAGAATGGAGGGATTAATACAATGGTATTAGTACCAAGTTAAGTACGAATAGCTTCGAAATCGGGTCACCGTGTCCATTTCTTTAAAGACACACACACACACACACACACATATATATATATATATATATATATATATATATATATATATATATATATATATATATATATATATATATACTTACCCTTTCACATAAGTAGGATGTGATACAAGGTCAATTTTTAAGCGAAGTTTAACAGGTTTGAATTCCGGTTGCCATACCAAGGTTGAAGGGCTCAATCTGCCCTATGTTAACTGATAGCTGGAGGGAGAGTAGTTGGATTCATGCCTTTACCGAAGGTATTATGACTATGTGCAATACGAACAGCCTCGGCCAGGATTTTGAACTCGAGTCGCCGTCTCCATTTCCTACGACGATAACCTTTAAAGCACAAACGCCAATGATATTTATATAGAGATTTAAAAAAATGTAATGTGGATATACTAAGATGAGCCTCGTCCGACATAGGTCGACAACTAAGGAGCGACCATCAAGGCTTAAATTTTTTTCAAGAAAAGGACAAATAAAACTATTTTGCCAACCCTCCATGTACACTACTCATTGAAGATATTAAGTTTAGTTAAGCCTATATAAATATTCGTAAAGTTCTTTAACAGCAACAGGCAGCGAGATTAACTTGCTTGCATCATACTATGGTCTACACTCACGTGGGGCTTAAAATACGTTTATTGCATCATCAGTAGAGTAATATAGTCAAATGAAGATTTGAAAATTATTCGTATTCGATTGTACTTGAAGCCATATAACAGTGTAAACAAATAATTATTTTTAGTAAATAGGAATAGTTAATTAAATATACTCGTGTATATATTATTTGTATTTGGTATGAATTCCTTGATACCATATAACTGTGTGCAAACAAATGTTTATTATTATTATTTTACTCCTTTGAGAGTTTTTCACGCCAGCGTTAGCTGATGGTATTTCACTGAAGTCTGAGTAACATCAAGTTGTAACGTAATGGCCAAGGGAGTTTAGTTAGGCTGAGAACCTTTCGGCTCTGCACATGGGTTAGTTAGGTGCAAACCTTGATGTAGATGGTAACGCGCACGCGGGGCGGACGTGCCACTCAGAGATGTCACAATAGCCCGAGATGACGGAACAGGGTGACAGGGTGTGGGTGACGTCATGCACCGGAAGCGCGCGGAGGTTTGTGGGAGATTTGAAGAAAATTGGGGAGTTGAAAACTATTTTTGGGGCTCGCTGAGGCGTGACGAATTTGCGCGCCGTGGGTGTTGCACGAGATGGGGGCCAAATGAATAAGACGGCATAGCGAGAATGTGTCTCTCCTCCTTATGTCGAAACCTTTAACTCAAAGTTAATAAAAAGGTTTCGTACCTGAACAAGAAGTCGTTACGTGTTTTCGAATTTCGAGATTTCTATGTTCGTTATGTGTTCCACGTTATGTATATATGTAATGAACGTCCCATGTATATTTCGCAAATAGCCGTATTTACCTATACTTCAAAGTCTCCTCAAGTGTTCAGGACTCTTCTCAGGATTCTGACTGATCTTAATAATGCTGTAGTTTGAATGGTCCCCACTGTTCTTTTTATTTCCAAGTACTGCTATCACTGAACCAATCCTTTTATGACTGTACCGTCATTTTCATGTTCCATTTTTTTTTGGTCCTCTGTTAAGGAATAGATATTCATATCTATTTTCGCTATATTTTAATTTTACTCCGTGATCTACTGGGATGGCAAAGCTCACAACTAGGCATCTTTTTTAACTATCACTTGGTCTGGTCGTCTGGCCGAGATTAGGTGATCGGTTTGCATCTCAAAATCTCAGAGAAATTTGTGTAACTCATTCTCCTGGAGTTATTCCAGATTTTACATATATACCACTAGTTTTTTATGGTCAAATCTAAATTTCTTGTACAATTTTACTTGAAAATATAATTGTGCATATAAGTATTATAAAACTATTATATGAATCCTTGATACCAGATAACTATGTGCAAATTAATTATTATTATTATAGAACAATGGAAATTATCAGAAAAAATATTGCAAAGGAATTTTGAAAATATAATGTTATGATTATCGACAAACATTTGCATATTAATCAATTTTCGATGATAAATAAACAAAAGTGATTTGATATTCCGTTAAATAAACTAAAGCAAACAAAACATGCAAAGGTGATAAACTTGTATATATACAAAATCGAATGGAGACATTATATAGAGATTTAAACAAAAGATTAAGATGATGAATACAAGGAGACGTAATTCTTACGATGCTCAATAATTTTGAATATTTTGAATAAATTTTCAAAAGTTTCTTCCTCCTTTTCATCATAAAATTCGAGCTGATAAGTTCTTTATCTATGAAAATAAACTTGGGAAATTTGAAATAAACTTTACATTTACACAGTGTACTTAAAGAAAACCATCTTTCGTTCCAATCCCATTAATCTAACAAAACCGGCATACTTAAGCAGTTATCTTTCTGATACTCTTTCTATCTATTTATCTCACTATCTATTTAAACTCTGCGTGATTCTCTTTTAGGTTTTTTTTTAATATTATAGATGTTTAAATCATAAAAGCTACTTCTAAAAACATCAAATACAACATGAAGAAACCAATGAATACATGAAACAAAGCCTTATGTTAAGAGAAACACTGTTGTTTGTTCAAGAAACTCAGGGAATAATAAAATTCCTGAAACACAAAACTTTAGAAATCACAGGTGATATATCAAATAATAAATTTAAAACTTAGCCATAATCAAGAATCTAGCGTTTTCTATCTTGCAAACAACTAATGACGTATTCGCTGCCTGTAGAGCAAAAAAAAAAAAAAAAAAAGAAAAAATGAGTTGCAGAAATTAAACCAGGTGAAGTCTTTAGACAAATATTTTTTTTAAGAATCTTAAGTAAATAAATAAAGGAAGAACTTTAAACCCAGTTCTTTAATAATATCTTTGGAATTTCATTCAAATGAGAACAGGAATTTTATTCAACTGAGAATATTTTTGGACTTTGTGAATTTGCTTAAGGCACGCCTCAAATGTGAAAAATAGTCCTGAATGACAAAGGAAGGGACTAACAATAACAAAACCAAATATTCGTTACAACATGTCTGGAACAAATATCATGACTTAGAGAGCGATATCCCAGTGGAGCTGTTTAGAACAGTACTCAGTGTACATATAAAATTATCATACTCGCCAACTAAACGTACTATTAAGCGATAGATATTTATATATTCATGCAATTTTACAAGCGACAGTTTCCCAGCAATTTATTCAAAAATATGTTATAGTTGCCATTCACTAAGCCTTGGAGAGTTGAGCACAAATCCCGATGTATTTACCTAATCCCTCTGTACGGGCAGGATGTGAACCAGGGTTAATTTTTAAGCAGAGTTAAACAGGTTTGAATTCAGCGTTTACTTTCTCCTAGCCTGGTTGCCTAACCAAGGCTAAAGAACCCAGTTTGCACTACTATTTACACTGAGTTGGAGGGAGAATAATTGAGTTCATGCCTTTACCAAGGTATATGAAATGCAATCAGTATCATCCAGGATTTGAAATCGCGTCCATGTAAGTATATGTAACTATTACATCACGGGCACAAATCCAGAAATTGAGGCACCCAGTGAATACAGGACTGATTTACTGATCCTTACATTCTGACCAAATATAAACTGCAGTAAACTAGTATGACTTATTCATAGTAAAACAAAATACAAAACATTTAAAGTTGAATGTGTGATCTTTTAAATGATACATCCCTGATAATTAATTTCCACATCTTGAAAAATACAAAAACCACTTGTAATTTCAAAGCTATTAGCGCACTCTCTGTAAAATAGAACAGACACTGCAACTCAATAATAAGCTCACTCTTGTTCAAGCTCTGTTGGATGTTAATTTCCGGCTTTTTCAAGTAGATATTGTTCAAGCCGAGAGAATTGTTTGGATCGAAAAGTAACATAAAAAACTGAGTTGAAATTAAGAATATGACTAATGCAGAAAGAAGTATTTGTATTTTCTACGAAGAAAATAGACACTGTCGTTTTTGCTCGCCACGAATTGGTAATTGCCAAGTGTTCAATTATCGGAAAAGTTCTCAAAACATTAAAGATTTTAATTGGATTTTATCTCGATGAAACACACACACACACACACACACACACACACACACACACACACACATACAAAAGCTCTCTCTCTCTCTCTCTATATATATATATATATATATAATATGTATATATGGTATAAAATAATCGTCCAGACGATGAGTATGGAATTATTCTGAAGTAGATGATATGGGAAGTTTCATATAATTCTAAAGGAATATTCAATGTAAGGCTATTAATATATAAGTGTATCAAAATGTGTATAAAATCCCTCATACCGAGCAAATATATCCGTAAAATAAATTCGAAATAAATCTATAATGGCACATCAACAGTCTGTTGGGTTTTCCTTCAATTTAATTTCCGGATATATATATATATATATATATATATATATATATATATATGTATATATATATATATATATATAAAATTGTATTTTCTTTTCTTTTCTTGGAATGTTGATTAGAGGTAATACTTTTCTATATCTTTTTAAGGCTGCAAGAAGGAACAAATACAAACTCATTAAACGCGCCTTTCTTCTGATCTGTAACGACAAGTGTAAGTGAATATATAAAGTTGATGATATTAGTAAAAACAAACACTTTCAGGAGAGTCCTTGTGATTAGTGTCTAAAGTGTTAGACTACACCATTATTGTAAGCGAGTTCAAACTCCAGTCGTGTTATAATGTACACTTTCGAACTTCTAACCTTGAGAAAGCTGTGAACTCCCTGATTCTCGCTAGCTGTGGGCTTAATAGCACTCACCACTGCCCTTCTACAATAAGAGCTTTTAATTAAAAAAAGCCACAAAGGTTGATATGACATTTAACAAAGAACCAAAACCAACGAAACAATTCCAGTGATTCTGTTTAAACAATGTCTAACTGACAAGCTCAAATAAAAATTCTAAAACTTGTATGATATGGATTTGAATTAGCTTAAAGGGTTTTGTCTTCAAAAAATTCGTTCGTACTTCAAATTTACTTCCATACTTCAAATTTATTTTTATCAGTATTTTAATTGTCTTCATATTTAAGAAAAAATAAGCATTCTCAAAAAAATTAAATACATAAACTTTTTTTTCGCTCTAGTGTAATTCAATGGGATATATATATATATATATATATATATATATATATATATATATATATATATATTAATGAGGAAAGAACTGGTTATATACGCCATGATGAAGCCAAAATAAGGCAGAGTGAAGTGGAGTATTGCTTAACAGGTAAATACGCATAGAGTCATAAAATTCTATTATATCCGGCAATATCTACAAATATCAGTAAATATTTTGTGTTATAAGAAAAATTGCTTGACGTTGAATTACTTTTTTTAGGATTGCAATTCCTTTAAATGAATTAAACAGATGGACTCATTGAATAATAGGAGGATGCGATTCATCACCTTAGCAACATAGAGCCTGAGTGCCTGAGACTTCAGGGTTTGTCAGTTGCCCTCCCGGAAGCTAGGATTATGATATGCAGATGTTCAATAAGGCAACAGAAAACAATTAAATTCATGCATAGATAAGAGAAGCAAATAGAAAATAAAAAAGAAAGAAAATAAATAGTTTTTCCCATCAGTAAAAATTTTCATTGCATTCTAAACTGATTCTGAATCTCATGCAGAGGAAATTAATATTATGTTGAATGAAAAGCATCGTTTCGTTCTGTTCAAGAGAATTAATTTGCTGTGTAATATAAAACCATTTACTTTTCCCTCGATAACATTTTGCCCCGTAAAATCAGTGGAGCACTAATGAGAAAATAGACTCAGATTTGTCATTCGTTTATGAAGATTAATGCGTCAGGTTGAGGAAACCTGTTAGGCAACAGGCAAGGCAAACATTTCATATTCTATATAAACGAATCATCTTACCACGGTAGAATGAAATGAATTGCTATATTAACTAATATATATATATATATATATATATATATATATGTGTGTGTGTGTGTGTGTGTGTGTGTGTGTGTGTGTGTGTGTGTGTGTGTGTGTATGAAAGCATCATGTTCACCTATAAACATGTTTGATTAAATACGAGAGACACTTCGTTTCTGCCAAATTTATCGTTTATTCATTCATGTCTTTATATGATTCCTTTGATTTTCGGATAGAATGAATTCAAGAACATGCAGTATTTTTCCTTAGTACATGAAATAACCTCGTCATCTATGATAACTTCTCTCCCTTGACTATTACCTCTGTATAACCAACGCAGTGTACCAGTTTAAATGTCCCCGGGGAGAATGCTTTTACAATAAAGTAAGAATCTATATTTCACACTTTACCTATCTGACACTACTTCCCTCTCACTCAGCACCTCAAAACAAAATCGTACACCGCCGCAAAAAAGAAAAATAAAAAGTCTGAGTTTTTAAGGTTCTATAAAAAAAAATTAACAAACGTTTCTAAAACAAGATCAACAATGAATATAGAAACAATATTTTAAAATGTTTTTAATAATTTTCCGCCATTTCTTCTGCTTACTTCGAGTAATAGTCTTTTCTTCAGTAAATTCTCCTCTTACTTGCTCTTTCCCCAAATCTTTTTATGAATATATGTGCCACGTCATATTGTTTGTCATTTCCTTATTTCCACTTATATAACATCAGCTGAGACCGAAATTATTCGGGGAAAAAAAAGCGTCTTCATGAAATCATTCCGTCTAGAAGTCAAACGACTCATACAAACGAGTTGAATGGTTTATTTAATAAGTTATATACTAAGTTTTAACAAGATATTTAAAGTAAGGTTTTTTTGTTCATTTTATTTGTTTATTTTTTTTCTTTTGTTATGTAAATTTTAAGCTCGGTAGGTGTTTGGTGAATAAAAAAATTGTATTTTGTCCTTTAACGTCGGTTGGTACGAGACTCCCTGATGATCCGTTGAGGGGAAACTTCAGTAGGAGAATTCCGACTAGCGATTTAAGTTAATTTTATATATATATATATATATATATATATATATATATATATATATATATATATATATACTCCCCTACCCCCGTAGGGTTGAGTTCTCTAGCGAAGAAGTATTCGTGTTGCCATTAGCGCCTTTGCAAGTCTCTTCGTATTTGAATTGAGATCTCGGCGGCCGTTTGAACGGATGTATGTAAACAATACTAATTGTGATTCATAACCGTTTAAAAATGTACTTCGTAGCTAATATCTGCTCGTAGCTAAATGGTTAGAAGCTTTGGCTTGATGTTTCAGTCAACCGGGTTTCGATCCCAGCTACGGGGAGATACTGTCTAGCCACACTGATGAGTTCTGATAGAACGAAACAGATCTTTCTGTGGATGACGATATATATATATATATATATAGTCCGTGGAGAAAATCTAAGAGGTAGTAGTAGTATCTAAATTGAGTGGTCAATGTCAACGGCTATCGACGTATAATTAATTTGGGATTTAAAATACATCAAAACGTAACGTGCAGAGCCAAAAGAATCTTTTTAAATAAAAAGAAAAAATTCACTTCTTTGGTGTCATTGTAAATTTATTTCTAGTCATGATGACCATCATCAGATGTAGATTGAAAAAAAAATTATTTGGGTGTTCTCATACTGCTTCCGGCGGGAATGGGATTTGGAGAAAAAAAATTTAATAAAATTATATATGATTTTTTAATTAAAGTAATTTTTTATATTTTTTTTTTATCAAGAAGAATTTTTACGGTGGAGATATTATATCTATTATTATTTTTATTTATACAATGTTTATGTTATTATTTAAAACAAAAAAAAAAACTAAAACTGTAACCCCTGAAAATCAAAGAGACCTAATTCTGGAAAAATTAAATTGTGACATACGACTAATTTAAAATTATAGATGAATGATTTTAAATCAGTCGCATACCACTATTTCTTTTTTTTTTTTTAAAGGACTGTATAAACACTGTATAAATAAATAAAAAAATGATATATGTAATATCTCCACCGGAAAAAAACTTCTGCATTAAACAAATATGATAAAAAATATATTAAAAAGATATTTTAATTAAAAAATTATTTTGATTAAAAAACTAATTTTTTTTAAAATCCCATTCTCGCTGGAGAACCACCAAAATTCTATTCGAGCTACATCTGATGATGATCATCACGAGTAGAAATAAATAATGACACCAAAGAAAATGTTTTTTTTTTAATTTTCATATACAATTATATATATCCATTGATTAATCTAAGGTTGCTCATAGATTGATAAATAGATAATAAATTAATTTTGCCGTAGACACAGTATTCTTGATGATTGACAATTTTTCGCCAATACAATTGTCAGACGAAGAGATCTTTTGTCTACACCATTTTAATTTAGATCTACATATGCCATATATATATATATATCTATATGAAAGTCGTTCTAAAAGTTATGAGCCTTGCCCTGAAAAAAGATCTACGGCTAAACATTTGGGCGGGAGGTAACATACTGCTTTTTATAAAACTAGAAAAATTATTTCAGATATTTGTTTTAATTTTTGTTCAGTTGATTTTTATACAAATGTTAGAGGTATACTACAAATCTAATTTCTGGGATGAGTTTAAAATTTCTTGAACGAAATTCGTATATATATATATATATATATATATATATATGGTGCATTCAATAAGTTTCCAGACTTTTTATACTGGCATTTAAAATTGTCGATGGATTCTGGTTTGTATATTTACATTTAATGAATGTTTTACATAATGAATTATGTTTTCTGTCATGTTATATACCATAGCTATATATATATATATATATATATATATATAATTGGAATATATACGTTGTACTTTCAATAAGTTTCCAGACTTTTTTCGTACAGGCATTTAGAATTGTCGTAGAAAATTCAGTATGTTATTGCTATACATGTTATGAGATGACTGACTAATTTTTCTGATTTCAAGTTCAAATGAACAGCTACAGCAGCAATTGGAATACACCCTGCTAAAGCCTGATTGTCACTGCTGGTAAATTTCAAAAATGAAATCTGGACATGAGGACACTATAGAAGAACGATATGCTATAAAAGTCTGTTTTAAACTTGGAAAAATGCCAGAGAAATGTATGGAATGCTTCAGACTGCTCTTGGAGCATCTTGCATGAATCGAGCATCAGTTTTTGAGTGGCATAATAGATTCAAGGAATCAGGGAGTCTGTGAGGGATGATGAGAGGTGTGGGAGGAGTAAGGAAGTCAATACACCAGAGTTGATTGCCCAAAGGGTTTGGGTTAGGGTTACTATGTTGAGGTTTTAAGGGAGTTCAGCAAGAGATTCCCCAGAAGAGGCCCGCACTCTTCAAATCGGGCCTGAGGCATTTCAACCTGGACAATGCACCAGTCCACAACTTTATCCATCCTTGTCACAGACTCTTTGACTAAGATGGGCATCAAGACAGTTCCTCAGCCTCCCTATAGTAAAGACTTTGCTCCCTGTGACTTTTGTTTATTCCTTAAGCTCAGAGGCTATAGTTACGAGATAATTGAGGCGATGAAATAGGCTGTGACGAAGGTCATTGACACGCTCACACAAGACTTCCATGGGGCCTTCCGGAAGTTGTTGGAACGGTACAACAATTCCATTGCAGCCGGAGGAGTTTACTTCGAAGAGGACTACAGTCTCATGTATAAAGAAAAGTGCCCAAACGAAAAAAGTCTGGAAATTTATTTTATGATCTTCGTATATATCATCGTTATGTTGCGCCATCAGCACGGATATATTTGACACTCTCTCGCTACATCTCCCTATCATCCCCTGCTTCCGGCAGGTCTTCAAGGGTACATCTCGTATCGGCACAGAGCTGCTGTATGTAGGTTCGAGGTGATCGTCCTGTCTTTGATCACCTATGTGAAGGGGTCCACAGGAGTACATCACTTCTGAGCTCGTCCCTACTTCTCCAGAAGTCTCCCACATGTCTAGTCCATCTAATTTTGATTGTTTTTGTGATGGGTGGTAGGTGGCCGTACAGTTGCTGCTTTGTGAGGTGCTGTCTCCATGACTTGTTCAATATTGCTCGCGGCATTCTTGGGTAGTTGCCGTCAAGCTTTTTCTCCATACTTTTAGTTAGCATCCATTTGCGCATCCATATAGCAGTATCGACACGATTGCTGCTTGGAATATATAGCGTTTCCTTTTATCGGTCAGGACTGACTTCCATATGACCGATAGCTTATTGATAGCGGTCCATGCCTTTGTTTGTCACGGGTCCATGTCTTTTTCGGTTGATGAGGCACTGCTTCCTAGGTAGGTGAACTTGTCTACTAGTTTCAGAGAGCTACCGCCTAGTGTGGAAATGTTGCCTGTTTTATTAAAGTACATGTATTCCGTTTTCTGTGCATTGACATGGAAGCCAATGCCTGCGGCAGGTCGTTCCAGATTATGCAGTAGTGTTTTGGCTTGGGTGGGTGTATTTGTCAGAATCGCTATGTCATCGGCGTAGTCGGCATCGGTAATTGTTTCTGCGAGATACCTTCGGCTTCTTATCTTTGTCAGCTCGAAGCCGTTTTCTCTGATTTTATCAATCGATGTTCTAAGCACGTAATCTAGACAGATGATAAAGAGGTATGGGGATAGTGTGTCCCCTTGCAGTACTCCTGGTACAATAACGAAGTAGTCTGTGTCTATATCCGGAGAACGTACTTTCACTTTTGTGTTTCTATAGAGAATATTTATTGTTGCGACGGTCTCTTTTGGTATGCTGTAGGCTAGTAGAATTTGTTCCATCTTCCCTCTGTGAATGGAATCAAAGCCCTTGGTAAAGTCGACAAATAGTATTGTCACCGGTAGTTTTTCGCCCGTATGCCTTCAAGGATTCTACGGATTGTCAATATTTGTGATGTCGTGGATCTATTTCTTAGGAAGCCATTTTGGTTTTTCCTAAGAATGTTGTCAATTTTGGGTTCTATGCGTTTTTGTAGTATGGCATTGTATATTTTGGCTGCTATGGAGGTAAGTGTTATACCTCGGTGGGTTTTGGCTAATCCGAGGTCACCCTTTTTACGGAAAGGAAGGATGCATCCTTTCATCAATCTGTCAGTTGGATTTTGATTATAAAATGCGTTATAGTGTCGAAGCAGTATGTCGTCGAATTGTCTGGTCTTCCATACTCCTGGGGGAATTTTATGAAGCCCTGTGGCTTTCCTATTTTTGATTTTTCTGAGTCGAGTATTTCTAGAGTAAACGACCCTAGTTTAATGTCTAATTGCTTACTAGTAATTCTCGTTATTTATATATATATATATATATAGAGAGAGAGAGAGAGAGAGAGAGAGAAAGAGAGCTCTGTTTTTTTCTTTCTATCTCTCTATCTGTGAAATAAAACCTTTCTAAAGAGTCTCTTAGTCAAAAATGTTGAATGTCTTTTGAAATCGACCTTATTTAAATTTTCTGTCTTTCATATCTGAGTGCTACTCTACACGTAAAAACTTATTTCTTTTCCCGAATTAAATTCAATAAACTTGATATATTTAAGACTTGATATTTTCTATGTTTTTGAACGACTTTCAGTTAACGATTTAGATTATTCTGAACAAAATAAGCAAGCATTCTTAAAATGTGTTAGTGGACAGCAAAGTGTTCAAAACTTATTACCGAGACACTTCCCAAATCTAGTCTTCACTTCAGTTTGAATAAATAAATAGTGATGATTAATTATAAATGTTGACTTTGTTCTAAACTCTGCAGACTTGGCAGTCATTTCTATTACACGTTGGTTTCTCGGCTAATTGTTTGCTTTGCCATAATAAGTAATGGGATGCAAATCTCGTAGCGCTGTTTGTGATTGCTTTTACATAAACTGCATTATAGAAAGTTTTACAAAAGGCATTTTTATTCTTCTATGTTTATTGCTGGTCTCATCACACAGAGACGTTATTGAAATGCCCAAGTTAAGAATGAAACATAAATTTTTTATCCTTTTATTCATGAGTTGTACGATTACAATGTTCACGAGTGAAAAAAGGAAATTAACAATTTTGATGCAATTTGAGACTGGGTCAATCCATTTTTTTGATTGACTGAAATTAATCTACTTTTCACAGTCTGACAGTAATCACAGCACATATCGGTCGTGCATTTTCCTAGTTAATTGTGTGAGTGTCAAAGTGTATATCAATATACACATTGATAATCCATTAATGAAAATTAGTGTCCTGAGTATGATGCTAAAATGCACCTGATATTGTGGCTTGAATACGGGGTATTCGAGTAATCTGGAGAATCCCTTTATAGCCAATAATCCCAAGTCCACTCTGACCTATAGTGATAGTACCTGTTAGGGTCTCACCTATTGGTCAAATAGTACTGTTCAATCTTCTACGAAGGAGTATTATGATTAGTTATTTGAAATCATACAGCTATGTGCAGATTATTCATATTACATAAAAATACTTGATGATATTTGCCAAGTATTTCTATGTAATATGAATGATATGAATAATTTTGAGTGTTTGATGAGAACTCTTGAAAACATTTGCGTCCAAACAAATGAACTCTAACAACTCTTTTAAAAATAATGTTACTTACAAACAATTCGGCTCCAAAAGGTTTCATATGTTGTAAAAACCAACCAAACAAACAAACAACCAGGAATTAAGTATTTATCATGTTGTACGAAAACTGAAGTCCGATTTTAGAATAAACTTATATAACCGAATTTATGTATTTAAACAATGTTTTAATCTGGTCATACTATGATTCCTTAACATCAAAGCTTTTCTACTATCAATTAACAAAGTTATTTATGCCTGCACAATAAAACTATAAGGGTTTTGACACTAAGAAATATTTAAATGCAGTTTCTACTTTTGAAATGAATGATTTTTTTGTAAAAAATGTCTAGATGCTTGAAAAAATGATTTTGGATCAGTGGGAGATCAGAATAATATGGCGGATGTGGCAATGTCTTCAATTCCAAGTCAGTGAGATGATGCATTGTCATCCCTGCAATACGTGGCTGATAATTGTCATAAATAAGAATTAATCTTGAACTCATGAAGTATATGAAAACACTTCTTTTTTCATGTAAAATCTTCATATACCTTTCAAAATCAATTTCTGAAAGAAGCGATGAAAATTTAACAAATTATATGGGTATGGGAAATTTTTTCGAATAACTATTAAAATAATGTTAGAACAGAATTTGAATAGTTTAAATTAACGGCAGACTCTAGTTTTCCAGCGAACTATATATATAATTTTCTAAGATAAATACTTTCGAAAAAGCTAGACTTTTAGGACTAGAACTTCGTCGGAAACATGGAATGTCCCACAACACAGCCAATCAACTTAGATCTGAGATATCCAGGATAAACAATAACCATATCTCTAAACTCAGATCTAAATTCATATCCTTATGCAACAATAGTCGTTGGAAAAAATTGGGCAGGGCTGATCTCGTCAACAACATCTCCAGCATCAATCTCAGCCCAACTGAAACCGAAGCCCTTAGTTTCGGACTAAAATTTGCCACAGGCATTAAAAACTATGATATGGGAAAAATAATCAACACTAACTACAAGCACCATGACTCTGACTTCGACAAGGGATTTTTACAAGGTATTATCGCCGCTTCCACTAATTGCCATTCTGATCAACCTACCCTACCCAAAAGATACATAACTGCCTTAAAGTCTCTCTCTTCTAACCACAACATTGTTATTTTACCTTCTGACAAAGGTGGAGGTGTTGTTATTATGGACTCCACGGTCTATAACCAGAAACTTATGGATCTACTTGATGATAACAACACTTATGAACAGATATCCCTACAAACAATTACAAATAATATTAACAACTTTAACAAATCCTACAAAAAACTAATCTCCAATGAAGATCAATCTTGGTCCTCATTAATCAATTACCACCCTAAAATTTATAAAATATTCCTCTAAGACCCATTATTTCCGGTATAGGATCTGCCACCCATAATATCGCTAAACTTCTAGCCAAATTATTAACCCCTCTGTTAGGTACCATTAGTAACGCACACCTAAAAAATTCCGGATCACTGCTCAACAAACTAACTGACATTGATATGCACAACAAATATTTAGCTAGTTTAGACATCAAATCCTTATACACCAATATACCTGTTGATAAATGCATTGAACGCCTGCATAACTACCTTCGAAAATCTAACACCACATTTCCTCTACCTATATCTAAATTGATTAAAATTTGTACCTTATGTACCTCACATTGCTACTTCAAACACAACAACACATTTTATAAACAAAAATTTGGTTTACCTATGGGATCTCCTCTTAGCAGAGTTCTTGCTTGCATTTATTTAGAATTCTTAGAATCTGGTCCCTTTAAACATATTATACCCAACACTGCACATTACTTCAGATATATTTACGACATACTATTTATCTATCCTCAAGATCTTGACTTAAATAGCATCACTGATAAACTGAACGATGTCGAACCTTCCTTAAAGTTCACACATGAACTTGAATATAACTGCACCCTACCTTTTCTGGACATTTTACTTATTAGGAATATCAACAAACTAGATTTTAAGGTTTATCGTAAAAACCACCTGTAAAAACGACCACATTCACTTTTATTCACACCACAACAACAATACTAAAAGAGGTATCATCATAGGTTTTTACCTCAGAGCTCTACGCATTTGTTCCTCGAAATATTTAAACGATGAATTCATCCACATAGAAAACTCCTTCCTCAACCTACAGTACCCCAAATCCTTTATACATTATGCTAAATCTAAAGCCCTCAAAATCCACAACAAGAATCAATCTCAAACTAATATCTACTCAATATCTGATAAAACTAGTTCCCCCCATAGATACATAACTTTGCCAAACAATTCTTCTCACAGAATAACAAACAACTTAAATAAACTCAATATCAAAACTACTTCTCTACCTTCTAAAATAATCCGCGAATTAGTACACTCCAGCCCTCAACGTAACATATTTTCTGACGCCGGTGTTTATTGCATCCCTTGTAAGGATTGTAAACTAAAATACATCGGTGAAACATCCCGAAACCTTCATATCCGTTTGAAAGAGCACAAAAGAGACATAAGAATTGGTAACTAAAACAACGCATTACTCCTACACACTTCTCAACATAATCATAACATTGACTTCAACTCTGCTAAGATGCTTACTTACATCCATAATAAAAATCTTAGACGAATTTTCGAAGCCGCAGCTATCTCATTCCTCAGTTCCCTAAATACTCGTCCTGGCTTTTATAATATTTCTCCTTACTTAAGCAAACACATTTTAAACAGCTACAATATATTCCATCCTTAGTTAATATTTTCCGTATATCTCATAATTTCCATGCTTTTTATTCTTCTTTTGTTCTTTCTTTCTTTCTTTTCTTCCTTCTGTCTCGTAATCTTTCTCGTTAAACAACGTACATAATTCTATACAATATTCCCAATAAGTCAAATGACGTAATTTAAACATCAAACGCTGATTTGCCAGTTAAACGGCTAACTTTTTCTTACTATACATATTTTCCCGTAGGTTTTTGTATTTCACATTTCTAATCATCCATCGTTAACTTAAAATTATTAATATCACCCCTCATGGTCCTGATGATGGTTCAGTAGAACCGAAACGCTATAGTGTTGACCCGTTAATAAATCATTCCTTCCACTTGGATCGTTGTTATCAGTTTTTCTACACACATATATATATATATATATATATATATATATATATATATATATATATATATAAGATGGGAGGAGATCTTGTCAAATGATAAAATCATGGTGAAGTCAACCTTTCTAGAAAAAATCAACTCAAAAATCAAACCTGGAGAAGGGAGCTCTAGCTTCAAATCTCTGTTGACTTGTAGGTATCTTTTAACGGGAAATGTCTCAGTAATGGTACTCTGAAAGAAAACCTAAAGTTTGCATAATTACCAGTTATCTTGCTATGATTGTTACTTCGCTCCAGCTATCGAGACACAGAGAGTGGCATGGGTCATACAAGCGTATGTCACTATCAACCATCGACTTACAGATGTTTTACTACTGTGTCATCTAACACATCTTGAATATTTTCCCCAAGTTTAATTAGTTATAAATCTGGAAGCTTGAATTGTTGATAAGGTTATCTTCTGTCAAGATGTGACAGTCATCATCATTATATATATGTATATATATATAATTTTCTTGGTCCAAAGAGAGGAAAACGTAAATATTTTTAAATCAATAATTCCATGAAGAGATTTATATTTTTTTTAATTTTTTTGTTCTTTCTGACACCAGCTTCTACATTCTTAGTATTTTCAAGAATGTTTGATAATTTTGGCTGGTTTTCGAGGAAACCCCATCAGGACAGTCGCCACTATATAAACTGATGACCAAAATGTTAGTCTTAGCTAAATATTATATTAGACATCTTTTACTGTATGGGTTGTATCAGAATAAGAGTCATCCTTCATCACGCAAATGTCCCTTCTCACACAACTCAAATGATTTAAGGTTACACAGAGGAGTGCATTTATAAAAAATCGCTACATTCTTCATATTCTCCTGACCATACTCCACCTGATTATCACGTATTTAGGAGATTACTGAATCATTTGGATGGTCTGCAGTAAAGTAATATCCCCCCCAACGTGTGTCCTGGATAAACTGAACCATTTGATGGTGAGCTCTAATCCAACGGCTTTGGGGAATGTGGAGTATCTCTTTATTGGTATTATTCCGAGGTCCGCTCAAACCTGGAGGGGTTGTATCTGTTAGGTCCAATCTATGTGCCAAATAGAACTATTTAATAATTTACCATACTTCAAACCATGTATTGCCCAGACGTCTGGGGCTGTAGAATACACTGACTGCACTTCTACCGAGGGGTAAGAGCTCCGCAACCAGTATTCTGGATATGACATTAAACAATCTGATGCTGAGGTTCCAGTAATAGTTTAGGGAATGCGGAACACCCCTTCATTTTCATCGCTCCCAGGTCCATCTGGCCGGGAGTGGTAGCACCTGATAGGGGCCTATCTATGGGTCAAATAGAACTAAACTGCGTACTTATGCTAAACTGAATTGTTCGAAATAAAACTGTTTTGTCGTCTAAACCGCGTACTTATGCTAAATTGAATTAAACCTATTGTATGGATAGTAACACAGGCCGCATAATTGCCAGCCTTAATCGTTAAGAAATAATCAATAGCAACAATACTTGAAACCATTTAACTCTAGGCAAACTTTTAAGCTCGCATTCTTTTTATATGTTAATCTCTTAGTATGCTAAACTGAGTTGTTTGAAATGGAATTGTTTTGACATTTAACTGAGTGTAAACAGATTTATTCTTATAGTCAACTGAATTGGTTGAATTAGAACTGAATAGCTTGAAATAGGAATGTTTTTAAACTGTGTATTCATACTGAACTGAATTGTTTGAAATACAACTGATTATTTAGTACAAAAATGGATTTGGCATTGAATAACATACAAAGGTTGATATGCCATAAAAGCCAAACAACCAACTAAAATCCAATCAAACCATATAAATGTGAGCAAGCCAATTCCTCATGTTAAATTGTATTATAAGTATTTGGTTGTTACAATATGGAACCATGTTAATGATTGGATAATATTGGATAACCATGCAAATGACTGGATAATGTTGAATTGAATTACTAGTGATAAACAGCAATACTTGAAACCATTTAACTGTATGCAAACAAATGAGCTCTTAATCCTTTAAAAAATTGCTCTCTAGAAATATTTCTTTACAAATCATACATATTTAGAAAGTATGTATAAACAGGATTTGGCATTAAATTACCTACAAAGTGTATAAACACCATAAAACAGAACCGGCCAAACAATGTGTGTGTGTGTGTGTGTGTAAAAGGAAGGTGTAGACGGGAACGTAATCTGATTCTGAGATTTGTCATTTTTTTCTTCGTCAGCCTTTGGTGAATTCAGTGCTTATAAAAACGCTTTAAATTCTAATCTGCAATTACAGAATAACACCTCATCTTCTTGATTAACTTAAAGGGATTGATATCGAACCAGTAATTAAATAATATTTCTGTATGTTATCTACTGTGTACTTACCTCTTGAGATAAATGAATTTAAATTTGGCATTTGCTTTAATTCTAAGTGATTTTCTTTTTCTTAATAAGAAATTAATATCCAGGAGATCTACATATGTATTTTTATTAAATTTTGATAGTACTTATGTTTTTTATGGTCTACAGAAATTTCGGAAAACATTTAAAGAAAATATTACTGGAATTCGTTTCATTTCGATTTCTATTAAAATTTCAGGGTAATTGTGATAGTTGACATTTATATTCAATTAACAAATGAACGACATATATTGCAAACTGCTTGCTTTTTTGTATCTGTTGGCATCATTAGAGGTCAACCACTTCTCTCAAAGCCTCTTCATATCTATCTATGAACCTATCTTTTCTATGTTTTTGAGTCGCTGAAGAATGGGAACAATCATCTTATTCTGTAGGAAGGACTTAGGCGGACATCAACCACTGCTGAGGACTGAGACGTCCTCTTTTTAAAAAATAAGACTGTCCTGAGCATTAAACTAAACTGAATTCGCTGGTGAATCTCGAGTTCGGAAGGGTTTTGACGGACTTCATCTCTTGCCGAGGAGTCAGACGTCCTTTTTCTTAAAAAAAAAAAAAAAAGACTATCCTATGTATTAAACTAAACTTAATCCGTTCGGGAATATCTAGCTTTGGAGGTTTTGAGAGTCTCTTGTTGCCATTACTCACTAATTCAATCTAACCCAGAGTGGCAATATATCTGTCTGGTTCCCATCTATAGGTAAAAGATATCTGCAGGAAAATAATGAGTACCGGATAGTAATAGTTGAAATAAATTATTGTTAAATCTGAATTGAAAACTTTAAACCGTATAATGGTGGAAAAATCAATATTACATTAGATATATGTAATAACTTATAGTACAGAATTAGTTGCAAATTACTCATATTAGAATACTAAAATAGTGAAGCCATATAATAGTGTAGGAATTATTTCACTTTATTATTATTATTATTATTATTATTATTATTATCTTACTCCTTTTCAAGTTTTTCACACCAGTATTCGCAGAGGGTTTCTCACTGGAGAGTGAGTAACAGCAAGTCTCCTCAAATCTCCAGGACTCTCCTCAATATTCTGGCCGATCTTAATAATTCTGCAGATTAGATGGTTTCCATTCGATCTCTTATATCAAGTTCGTCTGTCTCTTTATCAATCCTTTAGTTTCTATACTAAGAGCATCAATTATAATCTGTATTACTGTCACTTTAACGTTCCACAGTTTCTTCAATTCCCAGGCAACGTCGAGTTACTAATCATTCTTTTCGTTTTCTTTCAGCTTTAAACGGTGATCAGCCAAGACAACACTGTCCACAATTCGGCAGGATCTTAGTCTTTTTAAATTTTTTTTCTGTTGATTGTTACAAGGTCTGTAACTGCCGAAAGGTGACCGGTTTTTCCATAATGCCAACAGGCTTGCTTTCTACCAGTAAAGATTAATGGCAGCCTGCTCCCTTCCTAGTCCAACCAGTTGAGAAGAAAGTAGAAGGATTTTACGCCCAGAATTAGATCTAATCTTCACTACCATCATATATTGTCATGGGTGCCTGTCACAATCTCACCGAATTGTAACAAGTACGCGGCTAAATTCTCATCGAGAAGATAGCTAGGTACCTCAAAAATTGCTACCGTAATCCTTCGTCGCCCTAAAATTTCAGTATGCATAAGATGTTGCTTAGTCTCAAGGGTTCTTAGAGTTAGGGTAACTGCATCCTCAACGGAAGGTAGCAAAACGTCCCAAAAGGCGTCAAAGGTACCGACCATAATTGCTAGTACCTTTACGCCCAGGCTAGTGAGTGAACGGGAAACCGAGTCTTCTGTTTTAACATTTTTTTTTTGTCAACAACAAAGACTGAAACTGTTCTTCTTTGTTAGTCACAACACTGACCTCCAAAGTGTACAGAAGACCATAATCCCTTACTTGCTGAGAAATGGCCATTTCTCGCCGGAGAAACTCCACGATGTTGATCACTAATTTGGGAGGGGAAGACCAAGCATTAGGGAAGCCCCTACTATTATTAGGTTCAGGTGTCTGTATTTTCTATTTTTCTTTTGGGTCAGAAGATTTTTCTTTTTTGTTTTCTTTTTATTAGGTTCAGGTGTCTGTATTTTCTATTTTTCTTTTGGGTCAGAAGATTTTTCTTTTTTGTTTTCTTTTTCTTCATTTATATTTTTGTCTTTTTTCTTGTCGAGTGAGAATCGACTAGGGCCTTTTTGGCCGAACCGTTATTTTGACTGGCCATAAGCAGGGTAAGTGTTAAAAACCTCTATGAATGTAAATGAATGAGATGAAATTGTAAAGAGAGGAAGAATATACTTTTTTGACAAAAAATTGAAAATTAACAAACGAAACCCAACTTACGAAACCAAGTGCCCCAGTCCGGTAAGGACTTGATGTCTGTGATTTTTCGAGATGATCAAGAAATGATGACTCCAAAAATGGCTGACAAATGTAATTAACAATGTCAAGAACAATTAGTCACGAGAGCGGCGTGCTGGATATAAATCAAAAACAAACTTTGACCTCCGTACTCGTCTTAGATTTCTGATTTACTTTATTTATTAAGAATCGTTCACCTGACATTAACAAAATTCGATTCACAGCGGATATACTTCAGACACCCACCTCCACCTTCACACTTTAAACTAATTTTAAATATATACAACGGTTAAAATTTAAATAATTATCATTTTATCAGCAGGAACCTTATCAAAGGGATAATTATATGGTTTGCCCTCTTTGTAAGATAATTGGAATTATTCTTGAAGTGGAGTAGAGAAGTACTTAACATTAACAAAATTCGATTCACAGCGGATATACTTGACATCAACCTCCGCCTTCACACTTTAAACTAATTTTAAATACATACTACGATTAAAATTTAAATAATAATAATTTTTTTTAAATATATAGCAGGAACCTTATCAAAGGGATAATTATATGGGTTGTCCTCCTTGTAAGATAATCGGAACTATTATTGAAGTGGAGTAGAGAAGAACGTAAATAAATAGACTAGAGAATAAGAAAACTAATGGCCATGCATTATGTCTTTCATCCCAGAGATGTCGTTGATAGACTATATGTGTCAAGAAAAGATGGAGGAAGACGACTTGCCAGCATTGAAGACAGCATTGACGCACCGATACAATGAATTGAAGACTACATAGAAAAGCGTAAAGGAAGACTGGTTAAAACCACCAGAAACAATACTGAAAACACGAAGATCAATAGAACGTAAAAAAGCAGGAAACAAAAATGGAAAGCAAAACAAATCTATAGACGTTTTAAACGATTAAAAAGCAACATTTCAAACGAGAAAAAGTGGATGTGGCTAAGAAAGGGAAACCTTAAGAGAGAAACGGAATCTATTCAGATAGCAGCAAAAACAACATCATAAGGACTAATCATATGGAAGCAAGAATAGGTATGATGCAACAAAACAGCAGGTGTAGGTTATGTGGTAATAGAGATGAAACCATCAATCACATAATAAGCGAATGCAGCATATTAGCTCAGAAAGAGTATGAAACAAGACACGACTGGGTGGACAAGGTGATCTATTGGGAATTGTGCAAGAAATTGAAGTTTAAGTATGCGAGAAAATGGTATAGGCACAACCCAGAATCTGTCCCGGAGAATAAGATGCACTAACTCCTCTGAGATATTCAGATACTAAAGGATCACCTCATCTCGGCCAGACAATTAGATATTGTCATAATCAACAAGAAATAAAGAACCTGCCAAATTGTAGACTTTACAGTCCCTGCCGACCATGGATTAAAATTGAAAGAAAGTGAAAAGAAGGATAAGTATCTCGACCTTGCTAGGTAAGTGAAAAAAACTGTGCAACATAAAAGTGACGGTTATACTAATTGTAATTGATATTGGTACTGTTACCAAAGGATTAATACAGGGACTGGAGGACTTGGAAATAACAGGACTAGTGGAGACCATCCAAACTACAACAATGTTGAGATAAGCCAGAATATTGAGAAGAATTATGGAATCCTGGAGACTTGTGGAGACTTGTTGTCACTTAAACTCCAGTAAGAAACGATCGGCTCCGCTAGTGTGAAAATCTCGAAAAGGAATAATAATAATGATAGGGACAATTATACCAATCGTGATTGGTGCTTTTGGTACAGTCACCAAAGGATTATTAAAGGAACTAGAGGACTTGGGGGTAGGAGGACGAGTGGAGATCATCCAAACTACAACATTATTGAGAACAGCCAGAATACTGAGAAGAATCCTGGAGACTTGAGGAGACTTGCTGTCACTCAAGCACCAATGAAAAACCATCAGATAAAACTGATGTCAAAAACTCTCAAGGAGAAAATAATAATAGTAATAATAACACCACCACTACCGGCAAATAAATTTTTTCCACCGTATGTAATTTGTGAACTAAGTTCAACATAGCCAACAAAACCAAGGAAAATTGTCCAGCAGACATGACCTTAAGTCTTTACCTCCTTCTTCCTAAAGTCAAATTTTTATTCAAAACCGCAGAATATTTTTAGTTTTTATATTAATGGTCTTAACTAATTTTTCGAGAAGGGAAAATAAAGCAGAAAGTAATTACTCTTTGCCATTACTTCATCTTGATATGATGAATGGAATATGTTCAGTTGGATATGAATATGTACTTTTGTGTGTGCTTGTGACTACGAGCGTAAGAGAGAGAGAGAGAGAGAGAGAGAGAGAGAGAGAGAGAGAGAGAGAGAGAGAATACCATTATTGAGACCAATCAGATTTTTTTTCTGTCATCTACTTCGAAAGCATCCGAGACAAACATGCGTTTTGGAAAATAATATTCATTCAAATTGAAACCTCTTAATGACTATCAAATATCAAGAAATGCCTAAACGGTTTGAAACAACTAAACAATAATGCAAACATATTCCATTACAATTTCCGAGGAAAAAGCTTTTTGTTTTATATCTATACATTTTTTTCTCAACGTGAAAAATAATAGTATACGCGTTCATGCCAAAATTATACAGACAGCTATTTATACCGATGCATTCTTCTCTGTCGTTTTTCCCTGACTTTTCCTTTCTTTCTGTCTATCTGTCTATCTATCTGTCGGTCTTTCTTTCTTTCTTTCTTTCTTTCTTTCTTTCCCTGTCTATTTATCACTCTGTCTGTCTTTCTTTCTTTCTTTCTTTCTTTCTTTCTTTCTTTCTTTCTCTGTCTATTTATCACTCTCTTTCGGCTTATTTTTCTCCATTCCCGATTGGTTTTTGTACCCCACCAATCTCTTTCTGTTTCTTTATACCTTTCAAAACACTCCCATTATCTCTCTTCCAGTTTGGATATTTGTCTACCTATCCAAATATCTCCCTCACCTATATATCCTTTTTTTTTTTGTCTTTATGAGCCTCTCTCTTTATCAGTATGCATTTCTTCTCTTTTCTTTTCTGTCAGTGCTTCTGAAGGGCAGATAAAAAATGATCTCAGTAGCTTTTAGATCTAATAACTCTTTTAAATTATTTACGATATTAAACTCGTCAAGTGCTGCCCAAATATGTCAACTTTTAAAAACAACTTTTTATCCTCTTTATCAAATCAATTCTCTTTTACTTCTTTTCTCTTTTCTCCCGTCTTTCCTATCTATGTTAGCAGCAAGTAACTTTTTATCTTTTCTTATTAGAATAAATTTGAATTAACTAAAGAGGAAAATAATCCAACTTAATGCAAACCCAGCCAGCCAAAAGAAATCCGATTTCCTCTTCGACAAATTAATCGCTTCTATTAACTAGAATTTTTTGTGGGGATTCAGGAAAACAAACCGTCGCGTTGATTTATTGCAAATGTGACGAGACAAAAGACGACTGAAAGATTTGAGGCCATGGTTATTGTCTTTCGAAATGTAAGGGATTTTTATGCATCAATGCTACACATAAATAAATCGTTTGGCAAAAAGATTTGTGTTCGAGATGGAGAACAGTTGACTTGATATTTCACCAATGAAGGTTTTTTTAGTCGATCAGTAAGATTAAAAAAGGGGAAATTAAATGGTTGGTTGTGCTTTATGGCATATCAACCCTAGTAGATCACCCAATGCTAAATCTTACTTATAATTATATACATTATCAATATTTCATTTACGAATGAATAGTTTGTCGGTAACATTTCTAAACCAGACCGCGCTCATTTTCTTGCACACAGTTAAACAGCCTTAAGCTCTTCGACTCAATTCTAACAATCCTCGTCATCATTATTCATTAGTTTGCACACAGTTAAATAACATTTATCGATAAAATCAAAGAAAACGGTTTCAAGTTAACAAAGGAAAGAAGCAGAAGGTACCTCGTAAAAACAATTACCGACGCCGACTACATAGCGCTTCAGGCAAATGCACCCGCCCTAGCCGAATCTCTGTTACATAACCTGGAACGAGCCGCTGCAAGTATAGACCTCCATGTCAATGGACACAAAACGGAATATATGTGTTTTAATCAAACAAGCGACATCGCCTCGCTAAACGGTAGCTATCTGAAACTAGGAAGCAGTGTTTCATCAACCAAAAGACATCAACACATGACTAGCAAAGGCATGGACAGCTATCGATAAGCTATAGGTCATATGGAAGTCAGACCTGACTGATAAAATGAAACGCAGTTTATTCCAAGCAGCAGCCGTCTCGATACTGCTATATGGATGCACTACATGGATGCTAACTAAACATATTGAGAAAAAGCTTGACGGCAATTACACAAGAATGCTGCGAGCAATACTGAACAAGTCTTGGAGGCAGCACCCTACAAACAGCAGCTGTACGGCCACCTACCACCTATCACGAAACTATGAAAGTTAGACGAACCAGACACGTGGGACACTGCTGGAGAAGTAGGGACGAGCTCATAAGTGATGTACTCCTGTGGATCCCTTCACATTGCCGAGCAAGGGCAGAACAACCAGCTCGAACCTACATACAGCAGCTCTGTGCTGATACGGGATGTAGCTCTGAAGACCAGCCGGAAGCAATGGACTATAAGGAGGGGTGGCGAGAGAGTGTCAGGGATATCCGTCCTGATGGTGTGACATGATTATAAAGATGATAAAATGTTTCCAGGTTTTAAAATGTAATTGCAATAATTCAATGTGTGTTCAGTCATTTATTTGCTCAGATTTAAATGGTTTCAGCTATATGAATTAAGAAAAATGTCAGCTAAAAACCCAGAGCTGAATAAAACCCAGGCCTTTCTATATAACTTGTGTAAATTACCATATAATGTACCTATTAAATGATTTGAACGAGTGAAAAATCTGTTTGTTTTTTGTTGTTTTTTATTACCTAATATTGTAATGACCATTAGGAATTTTGAACACAGGGCAGTCCAAATTAACTAACTAGTTCAGCAACTCTTTCAAATTTCGCTTTTTAGAATGGATTCTTATCTGGAGAGAAAGTACTATTTGTTTAAGAAATGAATTCTATTAAAACATTTTTCCAGATATTAGTAGCAAGAATTAAAAAAAAAAATGATTTCATACCCACCGTGTGGGCGCGTTTGGTTGTGTAATGATTAGCAAGCAAAATAGAGTAGTGAGATCGAGTCACATTGGGAACCACATTAATAAAGTGTTGAGCCACATCTAAGCAAAAAGCTCTAGAAGTTGCTACATGCACGCTGTATTGTGATAATTGCAACACATTTTAATTCTTTTTGTTTTCTTTTCTTTTCAAACATTAAAGCACATTGAAGTAATTTGCTGTGAGTTTTGCTCAGACGTGGCACGAGATCGTATGAATGGGGCACCCTATGAGAGTTGAACTCACTTATGTAGGTTTGCTAGTCTACCTTGTTAATCATTATATCAACCGAAGCACCGTTCTCAAAGCGAATGGTTCATTCAGATATTTATGGGCATTATTTATAAACACAAACACATATATCAACCAGTCCACACGATCAGGCTGCGATACAAGGGTAATTTTTTGCCCAGTCGGCTGGGGCTGTAGAATACACCGACTGCTGCTCTGCAGAGGGGTAAGACCCCCCCACTAACGAGTGTCCTGGATATAACACTAAACAATCTGATGGTGAGGTTCCAGCAGTGCTGGAGCTTTGGAGAATGCGGAGTACCCCTTCATGACCATCGCTCGCAGGTCCACTCTGGCCCGGAATGGTAGCACCTGATAGGGCCCTATCTATGGGTTAAATAGAACTAACAGCATTCTTATGCAAAACTGATTTTTTTGAGTAAACTGAATAGTTTGAAATAGAAATGTTTTTGACAATTAAACCGTACTTACATTTAACCTGCGTGCTTATGCTTAACTGAATTATTTGAAATATAACTGTTTTTCGACATTAAAATTGTATTTACATTTAACTGAATTGTTACATATAACTTCTTGAATAGTTTGAAATAAATGTTTTCGACCATTAAACTGTGTACTTATGCTAAACTGAATTGTTTTAAAAAGAACAGATTATTTACATAAAAATTGATTTGGTGTTAAATAACCTACAAAGGTTGATATGCCATAAAACCCACCAAACCAAACCAAGGCTAATTTCTGAGCGAAGTCTAACAGGTTCTAAATCAGATTTTTCTTTCTTCTACATAGGTTGCCATGCCAGAGACAAAGAATTCAGTCTACCCTACTATTTACCCATGTGCATTTCGTCATTTACTTTATATATGGATGGATTTCACAGTTTGCATAGATTGAGTGGCGTCTGTAATCACACATCTAAACAACTAAATATGTTTAAATTTGTTTAGCAATATCTTTTATGGGCACAAATATTCACTTAAAATCCGTAAGTTTCATTTTCTTTTATTGTTCGTTCTAATTTTTCAGAAATTTCTGAAGGAAATAATTTCTTTGAATTCGTACTTGATTAATTAATTGAAAAATCCATTAGAAAGAAAAAGTCAGCTTTTAGTGAGGAAAGAAAAATTAAATGAAAAAAGAATCTTAATGTCCAGTATTTCATGACTTACTGTTACAATTAGTTAATGGAATGAAGGGAAAAAAGGAAAAATTGTATTTTATCAAGTATCATTCCTTAAGACATTTTCTCGCTTCAAATATTAAGTAAAAATGCTAAAATCACAAAAGTATAAATTAAATGATGTTGGCTATTATTCTACACGTGCTTCCGTTTCCGTTTAAGTTCACCGAGGGGAAAATTCTAAAAATTTTATTCATTTATTAATTTTACTTCGATTTGAACTAATTATACGCTCAAACTCACCGCAGTTCTTTTTCGAACAAACAAATTATTTTACATTTATTGTGGGGGGGGGTCATTTTAACATTTGTGTAGAATGAACACCCATTTCTGGAACAATTTGTGTTGGAAAAGACAGTAATAAGCAGACAGGTCAAATTATTGTATTTATAACAATTAGAGAAGAGAGTCTTTTTTAATGTTTTTCAGTGTTGAAGAGGAAAATTTGTATATTTTGCTTTCAAGTTGTGTGCAGCCTTCTTTGAAGTGGAAAATGATTTTTTGAGAGGTTACTTTTTTTTACTGTCTAGATTAGCAAAAATAATCGATACTAACCACCCCTTTGTTATGAATCGAATAGTCGTTATAGACCACTTATAGAATAGTCGTTATAGTCGTTATAGACCACTTTCGTTTCGTTTAGAATTCACAAGTGGATTATTATCTCAGGTAAATCCGTAAGTACCAGGGCGCACTTTTCCTAAAAAGCACCCAGGAGCCTGTTCTGGACTTCGGTCCGGAGCGTGGCTCTGCAAAAGGAACAATGGCAGACTTGGGGCCTTTAATTAGGCACCTAGTTTCGACTAGGCTACCTTCGGGTGGGCGAGCTGCACTTTTGTCTCCTTTGTCACCCATGTACGGCACTAGACCAAGTGTCTAGTTTAAGCCGTAAACTGGCATACGTGCCCGGACTCACATTTGGGTTCGTGAAACTGCTTGCCTCATCAGGCTCACATTGCACTAAATGAGCCGATGAGCAGCACAGACAAGCAGGGTTCGAGTCTCGGCTCGTTCCCGCTCTCCCTTCCCCTTTATCCCCACTTTAATCGGCTTTCGGGCTTTTGACCTTGTGTCAAGTCCTGTCTGGTGGGAGGCAGCGACAAATAAATAAATCTGTAAATACCAACAAAGTAGAATGTTGCTTACCTTTAAGTTTATTCTGATTTCTGTTTTCATGATGCAAATCACTGAAAAATGCAATCAACCAAAGAAATAACATGAAAAAAAAAATGAATTATCTTACATTAGTTTTGGTTTTATTTCTTTGTTTAATGACATATCAACCTTTGTTGGTAATTCAATGCCAAAGCCATCCTTCTTGATAAAAAGTAGTGGTACTATTTAACCTATAGCGTGGAGAAGGGGGTTCATACCTTTCCCAAGGGTATTTGTCAGAAAGTGAACGTAGTAGCACGACTGGAGTTCGAACTCGCTTGCTACGATTCCGCAGTCTATCACTTTACACCACGAAGACACCCACTTACATTATGGTATCACATTCTTCTGTTTTTTTAATTTTCGGATGGAGGGATTACTTTTTAAAATCTGTTATGTGTTCTTGGGTGGACTTTGAAGTGGAGGTCTTTAATAATACTCGATTTTTCCCGGTGAAATTCACGGGATCGAAATGCCTCTTTAGAGCCAAGTAAACTGATTTCGAACTGCACTCTCTTAAGTAGTTTATTACTGTCTGACAGCAATCTTATTTCCAACTAGAAAGGTTCGAGATGAATTGAATTGTGCTTTTATCTCTTTGAGAAAATTTCACTTAGAATTCTTTTTTCATGAAGACGTAGTAAAGAGGTTTTTCAAGATGTAAATTTCCCTTTCAAGTATAAAAATGTCTTATGATTTAAATCATTCTGTCTATCTATCTAGGTTTGTTCTTATCTACTTTGGCCAGGATATAAGTAAAGAGTAAGAGAGGTAAGTTAGAATATAATTACAATTTTAAAGGGGTCGTCTTCAATCTCACCCTGATTCAGGCTAAGTGGGAATATTTTGGGGACAGATATTAGTATTTTAAAGTGAGAATATTACCCATCAGGTTTTATCTTATCACTATCTTTGAAAGGATCTGTATCTACCCCAGTCAATTCATATCTATCTATCTATCATAATATAATATTTTATAATATGATGTAAAGCAATGCCTTTAAAGCATCCAACTATTCACTCTCCAGCTATGGATAAATAGTTGGACAGACTTGGCTCTTTAACTTCGGTATGGCAACCGATCTAGGAGAAAGAAACCACAGAATTCACACCCAACTTAAAAATTGACTTTGTGACATATCCTGCTTGCACGGATGGTTTGGTATATATATATATATATATATATATACACAAACAGGCAAAAGTATTTGGCCACCCTCAAAAAATTTCATTTCTCATCCTAAAAGTGTTATTTTTAATGAAACAAATTAAGCACCATAATGGTTTTATTTATTATGCTAAATACAAGTCTTCCTGAGCCATATTAAATACAAACTAAACAAAAAAAAGCAACAAAAAACTTTTCAAACTTTTGATTCATCAAAATGAACCCTTTTCCGTTATTACTGCTTCACAGATTCTCGGCATTCTTTCCGTCAAAGACTAAAGGTAAACTAAAGATAGTTATTCCCAGCTTTTCTGCAAGATTTGCCAAAAGTGAGCCTCACTTGTAGGTCGTTTAGCTCTAACTTTTAGGTCAAGTTCATCCCACACCAGTTCAATTGGATTTAAGTCCACTGATTGTTCCGGCCAAGACATCAGTTGAAGGACAAGCTACTCCTCTTTGCTTTTAATGTACCACTGGTAGAGTTTACTTGTATGCTTCGGGTCATTATCTTATATGGGTGCAAATTCTTGATCTAAAGGCTACATTCCATATTTGATCACGTGATGCTGCAGTATGATGTGATTGCCGGTCTGATTCAAATTGCCCTTCACATGGTACGTTTGGCAAAAGTCCCGACACTATAACGGATCCTACTCCATGTTTTACGCTTATTATGATACAGGAGATTGCAGTTCATTCCCCAATTCTTCACTGAACCTAGAACCTCCTATTTGCCTGAAATTTTTCGAACTTAGATTCGTCAGTCTAAACGACTCAATTCACTGCTCTGTCTTAGTCAACTGGTGCTTTTTGACACTGTTTTGCTTTATCAACAGTAGTTTGTTGACAGCAGTTCTACCATATAGGTCAGCTTCACAAAGTTTTCTCCTCATAATGGATGTTGACACGTTTATTTCATGTCACTGGTTCAATTGTGCAGTGGTGTTTGATGCAGTCAGCCTAGTCACGCAAGCTGATGACTCTGAAGAAATTCTCCTTTACATAGGTAAAACAGGTAGTATAAAATCGTCCTTTGCATAGGTAAAACAAGCAGTATCTCCCTAGAAGTAATGTAGCACAATATAGTGTAATGTAACTTCAAGTGGTGCTATAATAAAACTTTTTTTAATTCATGTTTAATACTACTGAAGAAAAATGCTTTCAAATGAAGTTTTCAAAAGGTATATGGTTATACTTACTCTTAAAGTAACTGAAGAAACTTGTATTTAGTGAAATGAATAAAAACATTGTGATTAAAAATAATACTTTTAGTATGAGAAATAAAAGTTTTAGAGGATTCCAAATACATTTGACTGGTATATTCTATTTGCCAAGTGAGTTCGGCAATGACCCGGGAGAGCGCGGTTCAATCCCAGGTCGAGTCATACCGAAGACTCAAAAATTCGTACTTGACGCCTCCTTGCTTAACACTCACCATTATAAGTTACGAATTAAGGGTAAAGTGGAGCAATTCAAGGAAAGGAGTAGAGCCTTTCCCTACACCTTGGTGTAGTAGCAATTAAAAAGGGTGCCTTCGGGTTACCCTCGACTGCGGTGGCCAACTTTACTTGTATATATGTGTGATAGTAGATAGGCAATTTAATAATTTGGCTTGGATTGATATGTAAAAAAAGTACTTTCTTCTAAAAGGAAGCACTCGAAACACATAAATTATCACACATTATTCAAAAATGTTTATATATATATATATATATATGCAAGACTTGAAATTAAATACTCTACAAGGAGTAATATGCCATAAAACACAACCAAAACTAAACCAAACCTAAAAAAATGCCGTAAAAATCTTTGAATCTTGTAAATCATTTGCAGAAGTACTTATTTGAAATCACACATTGGGTAATGAAAATGTTTCGTTGATTGGATTCGTCTGTTTTAATAATAATTGTGAATTTTCTCACAGAAAATAATTTCCTATTTGCTGTAAATCCAAAATTGGAAGATAATTTGTCGGGGGTAAAGAGTTTGTTCTGATGGAGAAAATTTACTGGAAAGATTAAAAGTCAATGGAAATTTCGAGAGTTCACGACTCACGATGAAAGAATGAAGCAGATGTTGAAATATCAAAATTTCACTCGAATTCTGATCAATAATCATAGGCTGCTGTTACTACTGCTGTTTTTATGATTTGTTAGCCTTTAATGTAAATTAATTTAACATATAATATTCTTAGTATATTCTATTTTCTAAAGTTAGAAGAATCAAATGTTTTCATTACTCCATTTTCTTTCCAGATCGTCTTAATCTTTGCTGTATTTCGCGTAGTATTTTAGATGATCTAATATGTTTTCTTTCTCAGTTTTATCTGTTCTTCAAAATTTTATTTCCTTTAACTACAATATACCAAAAAGAATACTGAGATTTATCGTTAAGTTGTTTTTATTAATTGTATCAATGAAGGAATAATTAATATAAAAAAACTACCAATCAAACTTTATACATAAATTCATATACTACGGAAAATTAAAATGTCTATTATTCGCCCAGTCAGCTGGGGCTGTATAATACACCGACTTCACCTCTGCTGAGGGGTAAGAACTCAAACGTGTGTTCTGGATATGACACTAAATATCTAACTCTGCATATTGCTCAGTTGGCTGGGGCTTTAGAATACACCAACTGCACCTCTGCTGAGGGGTAAGACCCCACCAATGAGTGTCCTGGATATGACACTGAACAATCTGATTGTGAAGTTCCGGTGATTCTGGAGCTTTGGGAAATGTGGAGCACCTCTTCATTGCCATCGCTCACAGATCCACTCTGGTCTGGAGTGATAGCACCTGATAGGGTTCTATCTGTGGGTTAGATAGAACTAATCTGCATACTTAGCCTAAGCTAAATTAATTGAAATAGAACAGTTTTTTTTATATAAACTGAATACTTATGCTAAGCTGAATTGTTCAAAATGTAACTGTTTTTAACATTGAAACTGTACTTACGTTAAACTGAGTTATTTTTAATTAAATAGAACTGTTTTGATATTTAACTGTGTGCAAACAAAATCTATACTAATACTAAACTGAATTGGTTGAATTAGAACTGTTTGACTAAATTGAATAGCTTGAAATAGAAATGTATTTGACAATTAAACTGTGTACTTATGCTAAACTGAATTGTTTGAAATAGAACTGATTATTATCAATAAAAATGGATTTGGCATTAAATAACCTACAAAGGTTTATATAACATAAAACCCAAACAACCGGACATGTCTATTACGGTGCCAAGGAGAAAATAAAACCGATTTAATTAACAAAAACAAAAAGAGTTGTACAAGAGCAATCTCTTAGTTGTCGATCCGGATATAAATCTTTTAAATCGAAAAGGTGCTATACTTTTTCTATAGGGGACTAAGAACAGTGAAAAGCAGGGTTATTCAATTACTTGAAGCTTTTGCATGGATATATTACTCTTAAAAGATCCATGAATATTTTTTAAAATTTGATATTTAGAAGAAAATTTGTAATCTAACATTGACATTGTTGGACAATTCAGCCAAACAGTTGTTTCATGATAATGATGATGAAAACAGGTAGTTTTTTTTTACAATTCTTTTGCCCTAATGAAATTGGAATTTTGTAGGATATATAATGTTAATCGACTCTATAGAAATCAACCACTATCGAAAAACGTGGTGACGCTAAATAAAGAAAAAAAATTAAAGAATACTCTGTGAGTTGGTTTCTCAAACAGATAAAGTCAAGAAAAAATAATGTCAGCTGCTGTTAAGTGTATTCGCCTTATAAGAACCGCCAAGAAAATCGATTAACACGTAGTAATTTATCATAGATAGAAATGTTTTCTTTTCAAACCCTGATTCTTCCACAAAAAAAGAACTTTTAGCCAACTAAAAAAATAAATATGAAAAGGAACATTACTCTTTTTATCCAGTGAGTTAATTTTCAATCAATGATACTCTGTCATAATTATTGTTGCAATCCGAAACGTCTGACATTTTCCAATTCTTCGTATGTGTTATACTTTTATTCAGTAAAAAAAAAGAGGACTGAATTTCTCTCTCTCTCTCTCTTTATATATATATATATATATATATATATATATATATATATATATATATATATATATATATATATATATATATATATATATATATATGTGTGTTTGCATTCACGCTAACAGAGACCGGTCTCTGTTAGCGTGAATGCAAACAAAAGGAAAAAATACATCAACGTTAAATTCCCTCGCTTAAGTTAATACTGCTGATGGCCGTGAGGTTATGTTATTACGTTAGCCAGACTTCGATCCCTGCTTGAGGTATCTTACGTGTTGTGATACAGCGAAACAGTCTTTCTGAGTATGATGATGATATATATATATATAACCATCTTTATCTGTGAACTTTCTCAAAGATCTTACTACGACATTCAACTCTTTTCTATCATAACGTAGGAATATATGACAAGGTCAAAAAGTACCTGTGCATGAATGCAAAATAATTATGTGAGATGTAGCGTCTTCTGCCCGTTGGGCTAGGACACACTTCGGCCGGCCGCGTTCACAGGTACCCGGATCATATCGGGTGCGTCTCGGTTCACGTGACAGTCGGTATTCATGTCACGCGATCTAAACTTGTGCTCTTCGAGCATCAAGGAGTCGTGCACCCAGGCTCTAACCCTCCTCAAAAGGACAAGGTTTATCGCCTTTTTACTGAGAGGCCACTTTTTAGGGGAATGCCGACGGATCCCGAGGTATTTAGGGGAATCCTGGACGTGTCTGAGCAACGGTCCGTCGCCCGGGCCCACATTAAAAAAACCTCGTACCACACTCGCCCGTTTGGTGGAGTGCGCGACAAATACCTAAAAGCAAAGTCATTGAACTGACAGAAAAAAATGCATTCTTTGTTATTGAAGAGTGTTGTAGTATTTGTCGCTGCCTCCCACCAGACACGACTTGACACAAGGTCAAAAGCCCGAAGGCCGATTAAAGTGGGGATAAAGGGGAGGGGAAGGTCGGGAAGGAGCCGAGACTCGAACCCTGCTTGTCAGTGCTGCTCATCGGCTCACTTAGTGCAATGTGAGCCTGATGAGGCAAGCGGTTTCACGAACCCAAATGTGGGGTCCGGGCACGTATGCCAGTAAACGGCTTAAATTAGACGCTTGGTCTAGTGCCGTACAAGGGGGACAAAGGAGACAAAAATGCAGCTCGCCCACCCGAAGGTAGCCTAGTCGAAACTAGGTGCCTAATTAAAGGCCCCAAGTCTGCCATTGTTCCTTTTCCAGGGCCACGCTCCGGAAGAGTGTTGTTATTGTCTTTAGTTTTGTTTTGTTTTTACATATTTATTTTATTTATTTATGTATTTTGAGCGTTTAATTTTCCTTTTCCTAGAGTGATTCGTTGTCGAACAGGACAAGATAGAAAAGAGATTAGATTTTAACAATCGTTCAAAGGTCCTTGTCATTTTTCCCGTCGATCCTAAAATAAAACGAAGGAACAGAATCAACTTGAGCTCTTTTAAGCAAAAGAGACGAAAATATAAAAAGAAGATTTATCCCAACGTTCTGCATTCATACTTCTCAACAAGTGAGTTTGTAATTAACTTGCAATGTCTCATTTTCAGCTTCATACTTTAGCGAGAATTGCGCGAGGCATAAAATGTTATTTTTGCAAAAGCTTTGTTTTCAGGCGTAAACATATGCTCACCTAAATATCAGCAATTTACTGTATTTAAAAAATTAGATACAATTATATCTTGCAATTAAAACATGAACTAATATGTTTATAATTCAGTGATTAAATTAAAATCAGTGACCATTATTTAATTTTGAATTTAAAACATTTATTTCGTTTCTTGAAAATATTTCTAAAAGTCATAAAATTTCAGACTAAATTAATGATAGAAATATTTGTTATACATACAAGTTTTTATAAAATTACCTCAAATCGGTGATGATGTGAAGAACGTGGAATTGTTATTTTTAAAAGACAATTATCTGATGACATTTTAGGGGAAAAAAACCTTCGGCAATATTGGCAATAATTATCTGTTGAAAAGCAATGTCATGACTGGTTCCCCGTCAGCATTGAACAAAACCTGGTAACTGTCTACAGTTATTTGGCAAATTACAAACGAAACACGAAAATAAGAAAATAACATCTGTGAAAACTTCGAAATGTGGATGGATGTTAAGATGATAGTAAAAGTTCAGCATACGAAATAATTTATACCAAACTATTACACTATTCAAAACAAGTTTTACTTTTTCATGTTCTGGGACAGAAGATGTTATTTTCGAAATAAGTATATGAAAAATACTATTTCCCCCCGCCTCTCTCTCTCTCTCTCTCTCTCTCTCTCTCTCTCTCTCTCTCTCTCTCTCTCTCCAAGAGTAATAACATTTTCAACTCATAATGGGAGACATATTTGGGGTCTGATGCGTGAAAGGGATTTATTTTATAGTAGTACATCTCGAAAAACTACTCTCTTCCAAAATTCCTTGTGTATTTTTTTATAACTTAAGTATATTTAGTCTGTGGATGACAATATATATATATATATATATATATATATATATATATATATATGTATATATATATATATATATATATATATATATATATATATATATATATATATATGTATGGAGGGGTAAATTTTGCTAGAGATAAAAAATTGTTTAATTCTAAATTACATAATCTAGAGCACAAAACCAAAGTTTGAAGAGAATAATGACCCATTTTTGATAAATTTCCATATATATATATATAGTAAATTAGAAAATAATACATCCTATCTGTGTTATTGTAGATTTTAATCATGAAGTTATTTCATAAATACTATAAGTAATATGTACTTCAGTAATAATAGATATAGCATCAAATATGAAAGTATACTACTTGGAATTTGTTATTCAGTGCAAGGCTATATCAGGAACTCTAACTACCTATATGAGTATATGTGCTTATGAGTTTGCAAGTAAACACGTCCATGCGTTTTAGTGAATGGTAGAGTGTATTTCATCTATTAACATTTTCTACGATTCTTGTAGTAAATCTCAAGGGTGCTGACATTTGCAACTAAAGTCAAAAATAGGTTTCTTTTCTTTTCTTTTTTCATTTTTTGCTGAAGAATGACAGACAAAAATGACAGTCATTTGCTTTCTCTCTTTTTTTTTTGAGTTTGCTACTGAGGCTATTTTTATTGGAAGCTGATGTGGCAAAAACCTCGGTAATATTCTTGTCCAATAATTGCCGAATAAGATCGATCAGTCACATAAAGTACGTGATTCGCTGTGAATTCCCAAAGAGAGAAATAAGAGATCAGAGATCCTCAAAAACCATATCTTAATCAGCATTCATATTTAAATTGAATAGGCGGATGATTAATTAAAAATATAATCATTTTCCAGTCAAAACCCTTACAATTTTTATTACCTTCAATGCTCTTATATTTACGTCCCTCCGTTGAACTTTCATGAAATTTGAAGAGATTTTTATTTTATCATATTTTTATTGTATTTTTAAATTGATATTTTCCCTGGATTTGTAACTTCTTTCTAAATGATGGACTAAGGTATTAATGAAATAGAATATCATTTCAAAGCCGGTTATAAACCTTGTTACAAGGGGAGTAACTGGTTTGGTTTCTTTGTTTAATAGCATATCAAATTTCGTTTGCCAAAGCAAAATTTATCGAATAACCGTAGCGGTAGAATTTAACCGATTACAAGAACAATAAGAGCTCATACCTTTCTCAAGTCCTGAAGTGAAAGTAATAGCGTGAGTAGAGTTTGAACTCGCTACTTTAATGTTACAGTTGAGCACCTTAACCACTACACCACTACGCCATGGGGATATCCACCGAGAAAAAAACTGATTACAGAATATGATAAATCAATGAGGAAATCTTGTAAACGCTTCTGTTTGTAAACAAAACAGATGGATGTTAAATGTGGCTCATGTTATACTAATACATATTATTTGACATTGTATCTTATTCCCGTAATCTATTTGTTTCGGTTTTGTCTGTTTTAAATTAAATCAGTAGCATATTTAGATAGTTTATTCCTGTTGTAAATCGACATTTACATCGGCCCAATCACTTGATAGGTAGAGTGTTCATCAATCACCGAGGGACCGGGGTTCAATCCCTGGACCAGTTATACCAAAGACTCCAAAAATAGTACTTGGTGTCGACTTGCTTAGCACTCAGGATTATAAGGCCCGTATCAAGAGTAAAGTGGAGCAATTCAGTGAAAGAAATAGCGCCCTCCCCTACACCTCGGTGTAGCAGCTATTGAAAAGGGAGCCTTCGGGTCGCCCTAGACTACGGTCGCTAACTTAACTTTACTTTTATAAATCGACATAACTTTTGAACCTCATCCAATTCAAAGAAATAAATTGTCACTAATTGTCCAAATAATGTGATACAATGTTCTCACTATGTGATTTTAACGTCTGTAAAGTTTCTATTGTCTATATTCGTTCCAATTATTGGCACTTGTGAACATTGATTTTAGAAATAAATTATTGATTGGTGTGTGGGGGGGGAATAGTGTTATAGGTTTTAGTAGTTTATAAAGTCTCTGCATACCATCAAATCATTTCAGGTCCGTGATGTTTCTCATTGTTGTAGATCCACTGAGTGTGATATGATCTAAAAATTATAGATTTTGTCTTAGATTCAAATGAAAGAATCAAATCAGATTAATTGACGACCAAACCGAAAATGAAACTTCATGCAAGAAAATATACTAAACGGAAGGTAAATAGTTTTTAAAAAAAGAAGATATGAATGGTTGTCTAAAACGGAGGCAGTTAATATTTGATTCAAAAGTGATATCCCCGAGATCATTTGAGAACTTTGCTGCGATTGGATAATTTCAGTTGATCAAAAGATTTTAGAACTTAAGAAGTTATATGGTAACTTTAAATTAGTTGAAAACTTCAGAAGTGAGAAATTCTTCATCTCCATCAATGGTTTAACAGATTTCCAACGCAGTCGGTAAAATATGTGGTTTGGTTTGGTTTGGTTTCTATTCTTTGTTTAACGCCATATCACCCCTGATGGGTTATTTAATGCCAAAACAATCCTTATAGAAGAAGAGTAGAGGCACTATTTAGCCCATAGCTGGGATGGGGATAAGAGGTTTCATACCTTGCTCAAAGTCCGAAATTAAAAGTAATAACGAAAATGGCGGAGAAAAAGTCAATAACCATCTCTTCCTTGTAAATGTAATACGCCATCAACAATCGTTTCTTTTAAAGAGAAGAGGATAACTTAAAAATACCTTAAGTCTCTGAAACTAGAATCAAATACACAGACTAAAAAACAAAAGAAAATTGATGCCGACTCATTGTCTAATACTTTCAGCTGAGGGTCCCTATGGCGTAGTGACAAACATGCTGTACTGCGACCTCAAAGTAAGCGAGTTTGAACTCCAGATTACTCAATTATAGAAGTGGTAGTGTTATACCATTTCAGAGAAGTATAAGTAGGTCCATCCTTTTCCCAAGGGTATTAATTCGAAAGTGGACGTAATAGCGCGACTGGAGTTTGAACTCGGTTACAACGATATTGCAATTCAGTACATTAGCAACTTCACCACAAGAAGTTACACGGATAAAATGTATGTGAAGAAAGGCTGATAATAAAGTATGTGTGCGCACATAAAATATCTCTATTATTTATCCCAAGAGTTAGAACTTTAAACAGAGTGGGGTTGTGATGAAAGGTGGCATAGCGCGAAGCTACGAGCGGTCGAAAGAAGATGACTATACAAGAGTCATTTCTGGTTAAAATATCCCGTATTTTTATCACAATTGCAGAATTGCAAAATATTTCATTCTGGGGCGTAATTCTAAACGGACACAATGTTTATGTATCATTAAAATGGATCAGTATGCCTGATGTCAAGAAGAAGAAGAGGAAGCCAATGTAAATGATTCAGTCTAGATCGCAAATTGTTGTATTAAGTCATCTGAGAAGATCGACATGAAGCAACTTTATTTTAACGTGGGTTGCAATCATGCAGCTGTTCGTAATAGCATTCATTGTTAGAATTAATTTAAACAGTCAAACGTCTAGAATATTTTGTTTGCTGCTTTTCATTTGCATCATTACGGTTCTTCTTTAAAGGTTTCAATTCAGACACCTGTAATGGTAAATCAGCAGAAAATTCTGTCGAACAGTTTTAAAGACAAGCAGGGGAAACATTGTTAAAAACATATTTGGCAGGGAATCCCATATTTCATCTAAAATAATGTTTGTTTGTTTGTTGCGGTGTTATAACATATCAACCTTTCTTGGTTATTTAATGCCAAATCCATTTTTGTACAAATAAATAGTTCTATTCAATTTAGCATAAGTTTGATTATGAAAATAAATTCAATTTCATGCTATTCAGTTAAGTCAAACAGTTCTAATTCAAACAATTCAGTTTAGTATAAGTATAGTTTTGCCAAAATAGTCCGATTTCAAACAATTCAGTGTAGCTTAAGTACAGTTTAAATGTCAAAAACCATCATCATCATCATCATCACGTCGTTCTATCAACACAAATATTCCTCTCTCGCCACCCATCCCTATTGTCCATTGCTTCCGGCAGGTCCTCAAGGCTACACCCCGTATCGACATAGAGCTGCTGTATGTAGGTTCGTGTTGGACGTCCAGCCTTTTCTCGTACAGGTGAAGGGTTCCACAGGAGTACATCACTTATGAGCTCGTCCCTACTTCTCCAGTAGTATCCTGGATATCTGGTTCGTCTAATTTTGATAGTTTTCGTGATGGGTGGTAGGTGGCCGTATAGCTGCTGCTTTGTAGGGTGCTGTCTCCAGGATTTGTTCAATATTGCTCACAGCATTCTTGTGTAATTGGCGTCAAGCTTTTTCTCTATACGTTTAGTTAGCGTCCATGCGGTGCATCCATATAGCAGTATCGACACGACCGCTGCTCAGAAGAAACGGCGCTTTATTTTATCGGTCAGGTCTAACTTCAATATGACCGATAGCTAGTCGCGTGTCGATGTCTGTCTCGGTTGATGAGACACTGTTCCCTTGGTAGGTGAACATGTAAACTTGTTTCAGAGCGCTACAGTTTAGTGTGGAGATTTGCGTGCTTTGAAATGGAGGCCAATGACTCAGCGGCTCAGAAAAACCGTTGCATTTCAAAAAATTCTGTTTAGCATAAGTACATTGTATAATGACAAAACGGTTCTATTGCAAGCAATTCGGTTTAGCATAAGTATGCGGCTTAGTTCTATTTGACCCATAGTACCCTATCAGTCGCTACCACTCCGGGCCAGAGTGGTCCAAGGAGCGATGGCAATAAAGAGGTACTCCGCATTCCACAAAGCTCCAGTATTACTGGAACCTCAGCATCAGATTGTTTAGTGTCATATCATGGACACTCTTTGGGTGTAGTCTTACCCCTCTGCAGAGGAGCAGTCGACATATTCTCCGGTCCCAGCCCACCGGGCATCAAACATAATGTTTTCACGACTTTTCTTTGACTAAATAAGCACAAATCAAACGGGGATAAATCGTTTGAGTTTGTTTATTTTTTACACTAAAATTTATCAGATGAGGAGGTTTCATTTTATTTCGTTCCTTCGCACAGTGACATATCAACTTTTGTGGGTCATTTAAAGCTAAAACCGTCACTGTAAAAGAACAGTTGTGGAACTATTCAATACATTCCTAGGAGAAAAGTCCGTTCATCACTTTCCAAAGATTATTAGTTGGAAAGTGAACGTTATTGGGCGATTGGCGTTCGAGGTTGTTTATTCTAACTCGTCATTGTGTTTATTATTTCACTGTTTATTCCCTCGAAGATGACTCCGGTTGCAGTCGAATGTACTCTGGGAAAATATGGTACCTTTTGGAATTCATTCTATCCAGATGTCAAATGACATACAAAAACCTGAAATGATCAACTATAAAGTTTGCAGAAGTTATGTGCCTGTTCTATAGTAATGAAACATACAGACACATGCAAATTAACACATACACAAATACGCACACACACACACACACACACACATATATATATATATATATATATATATACACATATATATATATGTGTGTGTGTGTGTGTGTGTTAAATATACACATATAAATATAGATATGTATGTATAATTCATACACAGAAACACCCACATGTATACAGATACACGTATACAAACACACACACACACACACACACACACACACACACACATATATATATATATATATATATATATATATATATATATATATATGTGTGTGTATGTGTATATCGAGAAAAAGAGAGAGATAAAGGGAGAGAGAGCAAGAGAGACAGTGACACAGAAAAACTGAAACGGAGAAAGTTTTAACTCTGATATTTTCCATTTCATCTAAACTGACAGTTTTAGAAATCAAAGTTGACACCTTTTTTTCTTTTTTATGGCAATATTTCAATATTTCTGGTGGTATTGGGGTTTGATGCATAGTTCAGCTTTAGTCATACATCAGAACTTAGCGTCTAAAAGTGTTGTATGGTTATAAAGAAGTCTGTAAAACAAAATATTCGGGAAAAGTTCGATCAGTTTCAGAATAAGAGGCAATCTCTTCTTAGATCATCAGATTGAATTCATTATATCACCAATTATCTCTCGGTCAATTTGCAACTAATGACGGTCTGCTCTTTTCAATCCCAAAACAAAATCATCATAACAAAATCTGTTTAAAGATAATTAAACTCTCGGTATTTTTAAGATATATTATTTAACTTGATAACATCGTATTTACTCGAAGAATCTGTTACTCATGATACAGTGTACCAATTTACATTCGACTTAGTTGATGGTGACAGCATTCACAAATATAGATTAATGAATATTTAATGAATATTTTCTGAAAATGTGAACATCCCTCTATAAGAATAAGCCAGTGTGCGTTTTACTTCTGGTGCATAGGAAGGAAAACCTTTAATATCATTTGGCTCAGTCTAGGTTATATCTTCATAGTGCAACGGTAATCGTCGAAGGAAATAGACTCGGCAGCCCACATTCAACTCCTGGAAAAGGCTTTTTTACTTTTCATTTCGCGCTAAAGAGTTGGGAGAGTCATGAATCCATTTTTTTTCTGCATCCAAGAAATGGATTAATAGTCGGGCCGGCTAAACTTCTACGTCATTGTACAGCAGTCGGTCTAGGAAGAGAAAACTGTATTCAAACAATATCTATGTATTCACCCAACCCCTCCACACAGGCAGGATATGGCCAAAGGTTAATTCAAGAAAAGAATAACAGGTTTGAATACATAGTTTTTCTTCTCCTCCTAAAGATGCCAGTCTGCCCAACTATTCATCCATAGCTGGAGGGAGAATAATTGGATTCATACCTTTCCTCAACGGTATTAGAGATATGTGAAATGCAATCAGGATCGTATAGGAATTGAACCTGTATCGCTGTATTTATTTTCGATGATGATAACCATTACACCATGGGCAGCTCCATATAACTATTCAAACCATCTGTACTTTGCTTAAAAGCTGACCAGTTTTTCAACATGTCAGTAAAGGCAGGTTTGATTGGCAATTTATGAAACATTCTCATGGGCTCAGGGCAGTTATTATAAAGATTCCATTCAATTTCAGTATCCAGCATGTTTCCAGGTAAATTCGGGAGACCGAAAAAAAAAGATTCTAAATTACAGATACATTTTTAAAGAATCTTACCTGATTTTCAACTGAATGTCAGAAAAAAACAATAAGCCATTCAAAAATGAGTACATCATGTTTAAATTGAGTCTTTTGGCTGTAAGCTACGAAGAAATACCTGCTTACTGGCCAACGTATTTCCCATTGACTGTAGTTGTTGGTTTTCTAACACAGAAATGAAAATGCAAGAATCCGAATGTTTTTTTTTCTTTAAGGGAGACATTCCAACACGGAGAACACGCAATACAAAAACCTTCTTACGTCGTCATTTTGTTATGTATCTGACTCCGATACACTATTGTCCTTTAACTTGAATAAATACTGCAAACTCGTGTAGAGATAAATCGTGATTACTGTTACACAAATAGAAAATTGGAAAAGAAACTGTCCGAGCATTATGTGTAAACGTATATCCATATATTAACGAACGAGGAGTTTGCAGTACGTGTAAGTCTAATATAATTGTCATAAAATAATTTTTGAAAACGACTTGTTTAAAGTGAACAGTTTTAAGAGGGTTATCAGAATTTGTTTTCAAGTTAAGAAATGTGACTACTCGAGTTTTCGAAGACTTCAATGACAAGTGACATTATGTCTATTGTTTTATGACAATTGATTTTCTATGATGAGAACTGGTTTCAATTGGTTATGGTTTTGTTTAGTTTGGTTATATGACATATCAAACATTGTAGATTGTTTACAGCCAAATCCTCTTAATACATAGGTAGGTGTCCTCGTGGTGTAATGGTTAAAGCGATGGACTGCGGAATCGTAGTAAGCGAGTTCGTACTCCAATCGCATTATTACGTTCACTTTCGGGCAAATACCCTTGGTAAAGGTATGAACCCCCTTATCCTCCCAGCTATGCGTTAAATAGTACCACTACTGTTCTTCTAAGAGAATAGCATTGGCATTAAATAACCTACAAAGGTTAATATGCCATTAAACAAAGAAACCAAACCAAACCATCTTAATACATATATATCAAATATATGATTTTTAAACATTTTGTTGAAAATATTTTTAAACGAGCATGAGCTCATTTTATCTGCACATAGCTAAATAGTTTAAAATATTACTATATGACAGTCACAATTTAACACCAGTCATTTGTTTGCTCAGATAGTTCTTTGTTTGTTTTTTAATCAGTTAGAAGTAATTTGTTCGCACATTAGTATTGTTTCTCCAATTAAATAGTTTCAATTATTGGTATCAAACACTAATAATTCTATTCAATATTAATCATTTGTTTGCTGAGAGTGAAGTGGTTACAAGTATTGACATTTAGCATCAAACATTCTATTCAGCCCTTTTCATTTATTTTCACATAGTAAACTGGTTCCAAGTATTGCTATGTAATACCAATATTTCAATTTTGGCACGCACACAAAGATTTTCAAGTGTTATGATGTATTACTAACATTTCAATTAAACAGTTTTTGCTTTACGCACAGATAAATGGCGAAACAGCTATTTCTAACGATTCGGTTTGACGTAAGTTATTTGTTTGCACACAGTTTAAATGCCAAACAGTTCGATTTTATCCATTGATTGGACCCTATCAGGTGCTACTACTCCCAGCCAGTGTGAACCTGGAAGTGATGGCTATGAAGGGGAACTCTGCATTCCCCAAATTTCCAGTATTATTGGAGCCTCACCATCGGATTGTTTAATGTCATATCAGGAGACTGGTTGGTGGTCGTCTTACCCCTCAGCAGAGATGCAGTCGGTATATTCTACAGCCGCAGCCACCTGAAATGGTAGGAGTGACTGAATATTCGGTAAAAAATATCATCCTAAGTGTCTGTCTCTGTTTATTAGATATTCTGCGAAATGCATTTTCGCTTTTTGAAGTTTTTTAAGGTTGAAAAATGAGGCAAACGAACAGATTATTCAATGTTGTGGATTGCTTTTTGTAATAACGAAGACAAGAAGACTAAGTCATTTGCTTTTCTGCTAGATCTACTGAAATGTTGTCAAAAAAAAAACAAATGAAAATCATGTTTCATTTTTATCAGTCTTTTAATATAGAATTACACGAGGAAAGCGAGAGTTCTAAATAATAAAGACTCACACGTAGAAGTTATCTAAGATAGTTTGTGGAATTATATCGAAATATAATACGACTTTCTACCTGAATGATATTTTCCAAGTTAAATGATTCAATGATTACCCGGACTGATCAATTAAATGTTTCAAAAAATTGTCGTAATAAATATTAACCTATTCTGTCTTTTATTTGTCATCTATTTAAATTTATAATGTTATTTCAAGTTATATGTCCAGTATTAGTTTGTACATGTGGTTGGATACGATAAGAAAAAGCCCAAGCTATATATGTATATATATATATATATATATATATATATATATATATATATAGATAGATAGATAGATAGATAGATAGAAAACAAATTGACATAGTGAGCTAAATTAATAGATAATACTGTCCCCGGAGAAATATGCCATATTTAATTACAGCCAAAAAAATAGACGTAGATTTTTCATTGCAAAATGTTTCATATCAAAAATATCCGTAGGTTTACGAATGTATTTTTCATGTTAGATAAACAATTCTACATTTCACGATCTTAGTAGATTTTTAAATCTTCACGTTTTGAAATGTTATTGTTTTCATGGAAAGTTCAAAGTATTGTTTGTTTTTATTTAATCTAAATATATTTAAGACGATATGTTCTTCAATCTACCTATATTTCGTGAAATTGTAAAATAAAATATTTTTATTATTCCATTGATTATTTACATTTGTGTTCCTTTTTGTTATTCCCAACACAGCAACAGACATATTCCTATACCTTTTAGGGATTAAAAAGAAAGAAAGAATTAAATTCTAAATTGTAGACATAGCTGAGGAAGGCCGAAAAATAATTCCTACGTGTTTCATTCATGCTAGCAATTTTTCATACAAGATTGTGTTACTATTTGGAATCATTTAGCCTTGCATTAGATATTTTCCTAATCAGTCATGCTGGATATTATCTGATTTAAGACTTCAGAAATAGCAACATCATTTCCAAACAGCTGTTCATCGTTTTCACTGTTTAGTTTTTAAGATAAGCCTACAAGCAAGATTTATCCAGATAATTTATCAAAGACAGCAAAGACGGTTTTGACTTCTACTTAATAGCAGAATTTTAATTGAATCGCTTCAGTGTTTTTATTGCTTCTTCATAGTTTACTGTTTTTACGATAATATTTATCATCATCATCTTGTCGTACCATCAGCACAGATATCCACCCCTCCTTATCATTCATCGCTTCCGGCAGGTCCTCAGGGGTACACCCCGTATCCTCACAGAGCTGCTGTATGTAGGTTCGAATTAGTCGCCCTGCTTTTGCTCGGTCATATGAAGGAGTCCATAGGAGTACATCACTTATAAGCTCGACACTACTTCTCCAGTTGTGTCCTGCATGACTGGTTCGTCTAACTTGTATAATTTCGAGATGGGTGGTAGGTGACCGTACAGCAGCTGCTTTTTGGGGTGTTGTCTCCAGGACTTGTTCAATATTGCTCGTAGCATTCTTGTGTAGTTGCCGTCAAGCTTTTTCTCGGACCGTTTTGTTAGCGTCCATGTAGTGCATCCATATAGCAGTATCGAACGATCACTGCTTGGAAGAAACTGCGTTTCATTTTATCGGTCAGGTCTGACTTCCATATGACCGATAGACTATTGATAGCAGCCCATGCTTTTGTTAGTCACGTGTCAATGTCTGTCTCGGTCGATGAGACACTGCTTCCTAGGTAAGTGAAATCCCTTTGGAATAAAACAAAATCTGAGACTTGCTTTTCTTCTAGTTTTGAATTTTAGCGTAGAATAAATAAGCATTTTTCGCCCAGTGTAAAATATGAATTAGGACGTTTTTTTATTCACATGATATAAAAGAAAAACAATATCTTATCTACGTGCGGTTACTTTGTTTAATGGCCTATCAACCCTCGTGGGATATTTAATACCGAAAGCCATCCTTGTAGAAAAACAGCAGTGACACTACTTAACCCATAGCTTCGGGGGATATTACTTCAAAAGTCAATGTAATAGCGCAACTGGAGTTCGAACTCGCTTATTCGAGACTGTTTTCCACCGCTTTACCCTCTACGCCACGGGAACTCTCTTAAAATAGCGAAGAGATTAGTGTTCATTATGGTTTGTATCTATTTGAATTTATCAACATTTTTCGACTTATGTTTAGTTGTGACGATATATATTACACAATACAAATAGGAAAACGTTTTGTCTTTTTATCAAGTCAGAGGATGTTGCTGTAGACCAAATAGAGTACGCTGATTCTGAATCAATACGCATAATTTTTCAAGCTTAATTTATATTTTAACATATATCTATGATTAATCATTGATAGTTCAGTAGTTAGCAGAATATATTTGTTCAAGTTAAATATTATGTTTGTTGTATATTGTTATCGTATATAATATTTCTGTTTAAGGTCATAGTGTATTAACAAATTGCAAAACGTTACCCCCTCACCCCCCACATTATCTCAGTCTTCTAACGTTTCCACTTCTTAGCCGGCCGGTGATCAACTAGTGGTTCGAGGGGGTAACGCATATTTCTTGCCACCACACAAGAATACGATCGAGGGAAACAGGAGAAAACAAAACAGACGAACAAACACGAACAAAGCTTGGGGTTACCAAGAGCAGAGGAAGGTATGCAACACTATATGCATGTGCGGACTATCGCTAGCGTGGGTTACTAGCGAAAATTCCACAATGCTACTGGAATCAGACATCTTGAGACTCTTCTTCACTGGACCCTATCTTGTCTCCTCGCCTCTCTGCTCGGTGTCTGGTGTTGACTGCCCCTCCGTTCTTCCACGCCAACTTCTGCTGTTCGCCTCTCTCCTGTCCAGCCGCAACTCCTCTCTCGGGTCCAGCCACCAACTTCTGCTCTCCTGCCACCAACTGCCTCTCTCTGGGTCGCGTCGTCAACTCTCATTCTCGGGTCCAAACACCAACTGCCTCTCTCTTGTCCAGTCTCAACTCTCTCCGCTCTCTCCAGCCACCAACTGCCCTTTCTCCTCTCCAGCCACCAACTGCCTCTCTCTGGGTCGCGTCGTCAACTCTCGTTCGCGTCCCCTTACCACTTCCGGATACGGCGAGATTTCAGGTCCAAGAATCCTTTGTCTGGTTTCGCGCCAAAACAGACTCGTCTGCTTTGGCGGCCTACCCCCATAGTGCTACAAAATGTTACGTTAGCAATATGTTATTATTATTAGATATATTATTACGTTTAATGCAATAGTATAGTAATAAATATAAATGTTAGAAGTATATTATTATTGTATATAATATTGTTATGTTTAAGGCAATAGTATAGTTATAAACTGTATATTCATGTTATAGGAAAATTAAAATGCTCATGGAAAATAACTCTGTCACCTCCAGAAACATTTCAGAGCATTTTCAGTTACATTTTTGGGGGTTGGTTGGTTGGTTGGTTTGTGGTTGTTTTACGGCGTATCAACCCTTTTTGGGTAATTTAACGCCGAATTACGTCATTTTGATAAAAGTTTCAAACGATTCGGTGAAGCAAAACTACAGGTTTGTTTGTTTTTTTTTACACACAGTAGCATATCAAATCAGTTCTTTTTCAAACAATTCAGTTCAGCATAAGTACGAATTTTAAACAAACAGTTAAATGTAAAAACAGTTAATTTTAAAGAACTCAGTTTAGCGTAATTACACTGTTTAGTTGTATTTGACCTATTGATAGGACGCTATCAGGTGCTACCATTTTATTCCAGAGTGGACTTGGGAGCGATGCCAATGAAGGTGTACTTTGCACTCCCCAAAGCTACAGCATTAATGAAGATTGCTTAGTGTCATAAACAGGACACTCGTTTGGGGAGTCTTACCCCTTTGAAGAGATGCAGTCGGTGTATTCTACAGCCCCAGCCAACTGATCGCCTGAGGTAGTAATCCATATGCTTGGGTTGAACCAGCTTTGATATATCACCACTATCCTCTTTATGTCTTAACGGAACCTTTAGCCATGTTCATCGGTTACAGCCCACATATCCACTGGAAGGACCGGAAGAGTCGAATGCAAGTTCATCTTCATAGACATCTAACATCGGAAACATTGAAACACTGCTCAGACGATGTTTGTTGCGTCAGTATAGTTTTCAAATCTTAAAAACTTTTGCACAACTCACAGTAATGAATCCAACTCAAGTGATCCAGTGTACATTTGAACGTCAATTCTCTGATCTCGGATCCAATGCCTACTTTTAGTTTCGCTTCATATATTTGAGCGCTATTTTTTCCTTTCAGGTATCAGAATCTATAGTCATTGGGTACAATTACTTTTGCAATTTTTTTTCTGATTTGAAAGGCTGAAGTAAAATATTTTGCGAGTTCACCATTGGAATCCTGTATATCGAACAAAATGATGGCATACAAGAAAACCTTGGAGCCGGGATTCGAAATCAAAATGTTCTACTTTCACGCCAATAAAAAAAATCGGTATTGTTCAGTGTTGTCTGACATTGATGTTACACCTTGTTAAATAATTTTTCTAATCTAAAAAACCGTTTCAAAACTCGTTTACAGCCTAAATATTCTGAAACACACAAGATGTTTGTGAGTGGACGGAAAGTTAAGCTCTTTTGACCTTAAGTAAAAATCCGTTACAGGAAAGATTGACATATTTGTCCACGGTAAAAACAAATGTACTCCCAATGTAATATAATGCTTATTATTTGCCGACAGACGGTGATACGTTAGAAAGAAACAGAGCATTCAAGATCTTCCTCGTATAACCATCTCTCTTCATATTCATTATAATCACTCCATCATCTCTCTTTCAAAATCTATCACGATGGGTGTAACAAGTCGAAACCTTTGTAATTCAAAATCGAGTCGGTCTTTTAATTCTACTTTCTCAGATTTCTGCTTAATAAAACCACGGGGGTTCAAAGAATCTCTTGTTCACTATTTAGCAGGAAATTCACTATTTTCGCTCTTGGTTTGTGCCTCTTAACTCAAGTTTAGAATGAATTTACCCAAAACCCCTGCTACAATCAGGATGTGACACAAGGTCAGTTTTATAAAGAACCCAGCCTGATCCCCTATTTGCTCATAGTTGTGGGTAGAACGGATCAATTCGTGTATTTCCAGTGATTTTTACACAAAGTGAAATGAAAGCTGCCTCATCCAGAATTTGAACTCGGATCGCTGATTCTATTTCTTACGACGATAACCGTTACACTAAGCACATCTCCAACTTAAGCTAAGTTGATACAGATTAACATGAATTTAGTCTTGCTTGTAAATTGGTAAGTTCGTCCTTTTGATCATTGAACTGGTATTTGTTGATCCATAATTTTCATCACTAGCCTGACAAAGCAAAGTTTTGGAAATGATAAACTCAGTATCTACCGGGAAAGAATCCAATAATATTTGGTCCCATATTTTAACGCGTTCTCTTATTGTTCAATTTAATCTGATTGGAGCAGCAAGACAAAATAATATCGAATTATAAGTTTTGGTTTGGAAAACATCGACTATCTTGTTTTTACTTCTGTTCCAAATATGTATTATTCATGAATAAGTAAACAACGTCTTATTGTATTATTCTAATAAGCAAATATCGAAGAAAATATCGATCAATATCAGACATTTTACATGAAAATTATTTCTTCCTTTTTCTTAGTGATTGTTGCATTTTATAATTTGTGGATTATTATTTTACTCTTTTTATTTTTATGGGTTAGCTTCCGGTATTTTATTCACTGTATTTTTGTGGAAAAGAAAATAATTTAGGCGCTGAATTTTTCTAGTATTTTACAATTTTCAGAGAAAATACAAAATATTTTCCAGTCATTCTTGAAATGCTTTTATATATATTATTTTTATATTTTAGGAAGAAGGAGCGACGATTAAAAATCAATTTGTACGTATTTCTTTTCTTTTTCTTTTTTTACGTTTCTACGTCTATCTTTGTTATAAGGTTCGTAAAACTTTTCTTCCTCTTATTGTTACTAAATCGATAATCGATTTTGTTTTGTGCAGTTGTAGTTTGCAATATCACATTTGTCTTTATATACAGACTCAATTCTTTTTTACAGTGAAAATGCAACAGCCGATCTAAATTCACAAAACTAAACTTTTTTTTTCCTTTCTTGAACTACGACTGATACGGAAAACCTCTTAATATTGTTTTCCTGCTTTCCCTCAAGCTGTTTGCTTTCACCATTATTTACTCCTTGAGAGTTTTTCACATCAGCGTTAGCTGATGGTCTTTTCACTGAAATTTGAGTGACAGCAAGTCTCCTCAAGTCTCCAGGACTCTTCTCAGTATTCTGACCGTTCTCAACAATGCTATAGTTTGGATGGTCTCCATTCGTCCCCCAGCTTCCAAGTCTTCTAGTCCCTTTAATAATCCTTTAGTTACTGTACCGATGGCACCAATCACGATTGATATAATCGCCACCTTCATCTTCCATAGATTTTTCAATTCCCTCGCAAGGTCGAGCTACTTATCCTTATTTTCACTCTCTGTTAGTTTTATTTTGTTCAGCCGGTACAGCAAAGTCGACTGTTTGCAAGTTCTCTTTTTTGTTGTTGGTTACTATAAGATCTGATCGTCTGACCGAGATCAGGTGATCCGTTTGTATGCATAAGTCCTCCAGACATGCAGGACACTGCTGGAGAAGCAGGGACGAACTCATAAGAGATGTACTCTTATGGACCCTCACACATGGCCGTGCAAAAGCAGGACGACCAGCACGAACATACATTCAGCAGCTATGTGAGGATACGGGATGTTGTCCTGAAGACCTACCTAGGGCGATGAACGATAGGGAGGAGTGGCGAGAAAGGGTCAGGGATATCCGTGCTACCAGCGCGATATTATTATTATCATTATTATTATTATACCGGTTCATGGTCCTAGACGGTAGATTGTTTGCCAATGGACCGGGAGACCGGAGTTCAATCCCAGGTCGTGTCATACCAAAGACTTTAAAAATGGTACTTGATGCCTATTTGTTCACCACTCTACATTATATGAATCAAGGGTAAAATAGAGCAATCCAAGGAAAGGCTTAGTGTCCTCCCCTACACCTCAGTGTAGTAGCTATTAAAAAGAGAGTCTTGTACTAGTTTGCAACCTGTATATCACGTGACAGAAGCAGCACAAGCCTTGGTAATTACCCGCTGTAGTTGATAGTATCGTGGTACTTGGTGCGCTGACGCGTTGTGCATTGCTTCACTCTGTGTATGATTTGAAAACCCCTCAGATTAATGTGAATCTTAAGCTTATTCAGGAACTTATATATTAAGAGTTTGAAAAGGGACAAAAAAAAACCCTGCAGAAGTGACCAAAAAACATTTGCTGTGCTGAAGGTGAAAGCGCAGTTGATCACATTACAGAAACCAGGTGGTCATAGAAATTTCTCTCAGGTTGCAAGAATCTCAACAGTCAGACAAAGTCAGGTTAGCGTAAAAACGTAAATTCCAAGGCCGTTCTCAAATCCACTGAGGCAAATTCATATCCCATTCCAGTATGGTTCGTCACCTTCATAACCTCGGCAAATCCGAAGAGTAGCACTCGAAGAGTAGCTATCGAGCACGGCATCTCCCACTTCAATGTGGTTCGTTACCTTCACAATCTCAATAAAAGTATCCAAAGCTGCCCAGTTGTGCCTCTTGTTAACAAAATATTACAAATTTTCATCCATTTCTTTCCTTTCCAACATAATCCCATTCACGTTTTTTCCCGTACTTCACTGCAACGCGTTGACCATGACTCGTCATGAGGAACGTTAATTAAAAAAAGAAAAAATGAGGCTACATCGAAAGATCATTGTTTAAAGTCTGAGTCGAGCCTACGAGCAAAATACCATCGAAGTCAAAATATTTTAACACGGCATCGACCGTTCACCTATGCACGAGAGAAACTTCGCCAAAAAATTTGGCTTTGTGTTACAACCTACCCATGGCAAACACCATTGTGACTGCTGCTAATACACTTCATACCTATTCAAGGGAAATTTGCAGTTTAATTCCGTTTAAAATTATTAACAAACGATTGAAATAGTTTTTGAACTGGCTTATATGTTAGACATCTACCATAATATATATATATATATATATATATATATATATATTGTTATTCTATCAAGTTCAGCAACAGATGTTTTTGTTTTTGTTTTTTTATGTTTTTCTCTGTGTGTGTGTGTGTGTGTGTGTGTGTGTGTGTGTGTGTGGATTTGTGAGTGGAGGAAATGGACACGGCGACACGAGTTCAAATCCTGGACGAGACTGATTGCATTTCACATAGCACTAATACCCTTGGGAAAGGTATGAATCCAATTATTTTCCCTCCAACTATGGGTAAATAGTTGGGCAGACTAGGTTCTTCTGCCTTGGTGAGGCAACTAGTCTAGGAGAAGGAAAACTCTGAATTCAAACCTGTTAAACTCCGCTTAAAAAATGACCTTGTGTCATATCCTGCCCGAGCGAAAGGGTTAGTAAATATGGTATTTGTGTGTGTCTGTCGGTTCTTTTTTTTTTCAGGGAAGTGATAGAAGAATAATACTTCTGTTTATTAGATGAGGGACTTTCCTAGTAGCAAATATTTTGATTCGTTATCCTTCACTTTGCAGTGTTTTCTTGCAGGAATTTTGCTGAGTAATTCTACTGTCTTTAAAAATGATAATTCTCAAATAGTTTGGTTGGTTAGGTTTTATGGCATATCAACCTTTATAGGTTATTTAACGCCAAATCCATTTATATACAAATAATCAGTTCTATTTCAAACGATTCGGTTTAGCATGAGTACACATTTTGATTGTCAAAAAAATTCCTATTTCAAGGTATTCAGTTTAGTCAAACAGTTCTATTTCAAACAATTCAGTTAAGCTTAAGTACGCATTTTAATTGTGAAAACATTTCTATTTCAATCAATTCAGTTGAGCATAAGTACGCAGTTTTGTTCTATTTGACCCATAGATAGCACCCTATAAGATGCTACGACTCCGGGCCAGAGTGAGCCTGGGAGCGATAGCAATGAACGGGTGCTATGCATTTCCCCAAACCTCCAGCATTACTGGAACCTCACCATAAGATTTTTGTGTCATATGCAAGACACTCGTTGTGGGGTCTTACCCCTCTGAAGAGATGCTGTTGGTGTATTCTACAGTCCGAGCCGACTGTAAGAAAAAGAAGTCGGTGGCGAAAGACTTCAAATCTGTTATTCAAACTGATTAAGGCTTCGTCTACGAATGACTGTTTCTCTTGATATAAAATGAAAATTTTGTCTAAAATGTTTTTTTTTATTCTATATAATTTAATTCAAGATTCAAATAATCTATTTTGTAATTACATATTTGTTTACCTCTGCTCGAAGGAAAATCTAACAATGGGTATGGAGAAAATAGCTCATTTTTAAGGACAAGGAACTACGCATAAATGATACCAATTTCTTTTTCTTTTTTTTTCTTTTTTTGCAATTAAATACTAATATATGAATCAGCATCATCACCATCATCATCAAAGCGTGCTAACAGCGCAGTCCCTTGACTCTCTCACAGTGTCTTGTGCTCGCACAGAATGTAACTTTTTGCAGTGGCCAACATGTGTTCTTCATCCTGCTTGGGGGGTTTGTAAATTAGGAGGTAAGTAACAAAACAACTGTTGAATTGTAGGGTGCTGCTTCTAGGAATTGTTCCTAACAGCACGCAGTATTCTAGTATAGTTTTCATGCAGCTTTTTTTAAAAAGCGTTTTGTAAAATTCTCAGTATTGACACGGCTACACCTTGGAAGAATTCCCGATTTATTTTATCAGGGAAATTGGATTTCTCTATTGTCGATACTCCATGTTTTTCCCTTGTTAACATCGCTTTCAGTAGATGAGATATATTGCTACCGAGGTATATAAAGTTGTCTACTAATTTCAATGGCTTGTTTTTCAATGAAGGGAACACGCAATATTTGAATGATGTTACAATTCTTTTATTCTTTCTGATTACGTCGGGAAAATATCAAACATTTTCCCAAAACTATCAAAGTAATAATGCCATGCTTTTATTTTATGAATTATTTTCGACTACTGTTATTTTTTTTTTCTTCATGCTAATTTTAAGTTCATTTTTATATTATCTATTTTGATCATCAGTCTGCAGTCATCAGTAAAAGTGTAAATCGCAAACAAAAATAAGCAACCAAAAAATGACGATAAAAGAACAATATTCATGAGCACTTTAAAAAAAGCAGGCAACATATTCCATTCATCACTCGTTAGTTTTTATCCGATTACCATATCTGAAGAATCCTGCCTAATTATATTTTATAAAACAAACAAAAACAAAAAACAAAAAAGAAATGTTTCAAGTTACTGATTAAATTAATGAGTTTTGCACCGAGCAAAAGAATTTGCTCGACTCTTTAGAATTTAAAAAGAATTGAAACAAAACAACGTCAGTGCGTGACTTTAAAGCATTTTACTTAAAGGATAGTGAATTGATTTTAATCTAATGTAATTAGAATGAAAAAAAAGCAACAGTCAGCAACTACTTAAATGAACGATTAAGTGAGTTCATTTTTTCAGAATTTAGCCAAATTGTGAGCTATTAAGGAAAAATAAAATTTGACAAATAAGCTACATGCAAATATTTCATTATATTATAAATCTTACAAAAATACACGCACACACAGTCTCATGACTAAAAAGTTCAGAGACTCACATGCATGCACATGATCTCCCATCAAGCCAGAATATGGCACAAAGCCATTTTATTAAGGTGAGCAACGCACAAATTGAGACATACACAGCTTATCGCAAAAAATCCTTGGCTCCGTCGGTATTCCCCTTTTGGGGTGCCTCAGGCACCGAGCAACAACTCAACCCTGCAAAGCAGGTACAGCTTATGGGGACACTGCCAGGCCCTGATACTAAGCGGTCAATTTACCACTACCCACCCGTAACGGTGTCAGGTGGTCCTTCCTGGAAGCAAGTGAGTTGTAATAAATGTGTGAGCATGTGTGTAACGTGAATTTTGATATCTACGGCAATTCTAATTCTCGCAAATTAAAAGGGTGTTTAGCGGCAAAGTAACCATAAAAAGTGAATAAAATCCTGCATGTTTTTTCACTTAAAACATGGTAGGTACCCATCTAATCACGTTTGGAAGCAACATAGATATGATCTAATTTAAACGCTTAAACTTGTTCACTTCGATCCCAAATAATAAAAATAACCAAACCACGGCAGCTTCTAAAGAATTAAATGATAACGAAGTATATACTGCGTTAGTTGTAATTCTTCTACTGATAAGTACGAGGATCATTGAATAAGGTTCCAGACTTTTTTCGTATGGACACTTTTATTGATAGTACATTCATGAAACTCTAGTCTCTTTCAAAGTAATCACCTCCAGCTGCAATGCACTTGTTTTACCGTTCCAACATCTTCTGGAAGGCTCCCATCGAAGTCCTCTTGTGTGAGCGTGTCAATGACCCTCGTCACGGCCTCTTTCATCTCCTCACTTGTCTCACAACGACAGCGTTTGAGCTTAGGGAATAACCAAAAGTAGTCTGAAGCATTCCACACGTTTCTGTTGCATTTTTTCCAAGTTTAAAACAGAATTTTATTGCATATCGTTCTTCTAAAGTGTCCTCACGTCCAGATTGCATTTTTAAAATTCACCAGCTTTGACAATGAAGGGTGTATTCCAATTGCTGCTGTAACTGTTCATTTGAACCTGAAATCATAAAAATTGGTCAGTCAACTCATACGATGTATAGCAATAACAAACTGAATTTTCAAGAGTCTATGACAATTTTAAATGCCTGTACAAAAAAGTCTGGAAACTTATTGAATTCACCACGTATCAAAAGTCTTCAAATCTTAGGTCTCCTGAGTAAAATTTAACTAATACCCATGTGAATTCTTCTGTTATATGTATTTACCAACCCGTCCACATGAGCAGGATGTGACTCGAGATCAAATTTTAAGCGATTTTTAATAGGTTTGAATTCTGGAATTTCTTTTTGCTTGAACGGTTGCCATACCATAGTTAAAGAGCCTAGTCTGCCCAACTATTAACCAATAACTGGATAGAGAATTGTTATATTCAGACCTTTCGCGAATGTATTAATGCTGTGTGAAATGCAAACAACCTCGTCCAGAATTTGAACTCGGTTTGCTATTTCCATTTCCAACGACGATAATCATTACACTTAATACATATATACACACTCACATACATACAAATACATACACTGCCCAGTCATTTAGGACTGCAAAATACACCGATTACATTTCTGCAGAGGGGTAAGTCTTCTCCTACTTCTCCTACGACTGTCCTGGATATATTATTAAACCCTATGATATGCGAGGCTTTAGCCCTGGAGCTTTGGGAAATATGGAGTACTCTTTCATTACCACTGCTTCCAGGTCCACTCTGACCCGGGGAGGTTGCACCTGATACGGTCCTATCATTGGTTCAAATAGAACTATTTGACATTCAAACTCTATGCAAACAAATCCCAAATGTTTAGTCGAATTGTTTGTGATACATAGCAATACTTAGAATGATTTAACTGTGTGCTAACGGATAAATAATGTTGAATTAAGTTATTAGTGTTGATTTGGCCTAATGGTTAGAGTGTTCACTAATGGTCCGGGAGACCTGGGTTCAATCCCAGGTCAAGTCATACCAAAGACTCAAAAATGGTACTTGATGTCTCCTTGCTTAACACTCAGCATTATAAGGTACGGATCAATGGTAAAGTGGAGCAATCTCTGGGAAAGAAGTAGCGCCTTTCCCCACACCTCGGTGTAGTAGCTAGCAAAAAGGGAACCTTCGAGTCACCCTCGACTAAGGTCGCCAACTTTACTTTTACTTTAACTGTGGGCCTAAATATAATTGTTAGTGTTACAAAGCAATTCTTGAAACCATTTAACTTTGTGCAAATAAAACTATTTATGTAAGATAGTAATATATGAAACCATTTGAATACAAACAAATGATTAATACGTAAGAGAAGCATTCACGTTAGAATTTTGGAACCATTTAACTGTGTGCAAACAATTATAACACGTGTGAAAACAAATTAAATAGGACTCATTTAAAAATAAATAAATTACAAGCTATTGACTTACAAATCATATCTATAACCATTTCACTGTATGCAAACAAATGATCTCTAGCTCGTTTAAAAATGCTATCTGCAAACTATGCGTTGACAAATCATATATATGTATAAAGATGATTTTGCATTTAATAGTTAATATACATAAAACCAAACCAAACCAAACCAAACCAAACCAAACCATACATATGTATATACATGCATACATATATACACACAATCGCAAGAACATACATACGTACATACATACTTACATTCATACAAACTTACATACATACATAACCTAAACGGCCCTTTTTTCTCTTTTGGTTCTGTAAGATGTTTGTTGTTTTTTTTTCTTTTCATCACTGGTGCATTTGTCTGGTTGTCAGAATAAGATTCTTTTAATCAAGATTTTAATACTATGGATTAAGTTTGCGAAATGCTTTTGCAAACTAAAGTTCACTGTTAGAAATTCTACTGGCAAACGACGAATGTCGGAAATGCATAATTTTTTCTGATCTTGAATTTGTCATTTAATGTAACCTTTTCATTGCTAGAGAATCCGCTGTGACTTAGTAGGACTAACTCTTCAGCAAGAAGTTAGCTGCTTGAATATCCACAGGATTCAAATTTCAATATGCAATCAGTTTTACCGTGCAGCTTTATCTGTTTTTTTTTGTTTTATAAAACCAAATATAAAAACATGTTTTCATGGTAACAATGCCAGCGAGATTTTGTGTAACTGCAGATACGAGCAAATATCCCGATCAGCAAGTTTAAAGACTCATGTTGCCAGATAGTTAATCTTCACCACTAACAAACAGTAGATTTCTCAAGCAAAATCTCGATAACTTAGGCTTTTCTAGAAGTTTTCTGGATTCTAATCCCAACCGAATCTTTCATCGGAAGCTAAAACTATGCACAATATTCTTTATATATAGCGTAACGGTTATAGGCGTTGGTTCCCTAAGCTTCTAAGGAGACAATCATCTGGAGGTTGCCGATTCAATCCTGACTGTAGGTGAATAACAATATAGGGACATAGTTCAATAAAGGACATAGTTCGAAGTTCCGTGTAGGTTACCGAGTTTGACAAACACCTGAAGAAGGCCGGAGGACATATCAGCCGAAACGTTGTGGAAATAAAAATAAAGATGAAGGCAATAGTCCGAAAACACTTACTGATAAAAATCATCCAGCTTCGTCTAAGAAATTCAGACAACTAATATGCACAAGATCTTTTAATATAAACGGAAATTTATCTAAATTTTCTAGTCTGGCACAGAGCAAAATTAGGATAGGATACTTTGCATAATTTTTTTTTTAGATAAGAGTCTTCTTTTCTTGAAAATCAGCTTTCTAAATCCTGCCTTTGAACACCGACCGCTGGCTTAGTTATAATACCCTCAACCTACTTTCATTTTCAACAATTGTTTTCAGTATATTGTGAAATAGTTCTATGTAGCAAGATATATTTACTTTCAAATATTTCCTCAGCATTATGTCCTTCTATATCATTTTATTTGGATGATTTATTGTAAAAGAAATATATAAACAGGGCAAAATAACCTCGCAACCGTGGGCAACAAGTGTCGTAATTAGTTCAGTTCATAAGATATGTGCATAAATTCTATGTTTGTTTCAGTCGCTCTAATAATTTAACGTTTTTCTCGCCATTTTTTATGGAATTCTGATGCATTTAATTATTCCCATTTGGCATGAGGCCAGTAAAAAAGCTTTTACGTCAAACCCATTGCTCCAGTCCCGATTGTTACTGATAATAAATATCAATATGTATGAACTAGCTTGAAAAAGTGGCCTCAAATTGAACTTAATTACCATTGCTTCTTTAGTTAACGTCAAAGAGAGGGAAGTAGGGAAAGAGAGAGTGAGAGTGAGAAAGAGAGAAAGAGAAAAGGAAAAAACTTAAGTAAAGACAAAAATAGTAAAAAGAATGTGTGAAAGAGAAAATAGGTGAGAGTATGCGTGAGAGAGAGAGAGAGAGACAGAGACACACAGAGAGAGAGGGAGAGAGAGAAAGAGAGAGAACGCAGTAAATATTGATTTTACTAAGAAACTATATGAACATAAAAATGCTGACTCACTATTAAATAAAAAGTGAATATACTTGCGCACAAATGCATCCAACAATTCTCCATCCGGTTGTGAGTAAACTGGGATTCTTAACCTTGGCATAGCAACTAATGTAGGAGAAGGAAAATTCGGAATTCCAAAATAATGAACTCCGCTTAAAAATGAACCCCAAGTTTCCTCCTGCTAGTGCGGAGGGGATGAGTAAAGATATACTTGCGCATTAATATCTGTGTCAGTCACATTATCCTATACAAACATATCTATCTATCTATCTATCTATCTATCTATCTATCTATCTATCTCATTCTAATCTGTCTGCCTCTTTCTATTGATGTGTGTAGCTATATGTATAGAGAAATAATTACATAGTTAATTTGCTAACGATGCAGATGAGTTGAAATAATTTTGTATAGAACTGATTATGTAGCAGATTAGTGTCTGTCTGCCGGGCGAACATACCTTAAAAATCAGTATATAAAATTCCAGTTTATAGTCTGACCTCTAACAGTGGAAATTACAGAATCCTTTTAGTTGTAGAGTAAGTATTTTCGTGTGTGTGCGTGTGTGTGTGCGCGCGCAAACACTTAAAAAATAACGCAAAATAAATTTTCGAGGAAATTGTTTTCGATAGAAATTAAAGTCATTAAAATTTTGAATGAATAACCTTTTCTTGATATATTCCTTAATTTTCTATAATGTTCATCAATACTTTTTTCAAAATAATTAGAAACTTCTAAAAGTGTTGACTAAAACAATGAAAGTTTCAAAACTCTTAATTTTATTCAAATTAAAACTTGTCCATATTCATCATTGATTTTTAGATCATTAGACATGTTCAATGCAGACTAACAAAGTCATTCTTTTACTTTGTATGTTCATAAAACAATTCCTTGGTTTTTGAAGAAGAAGAAGAAGAAGAAGAAGAAGAAGAAGAAGAAGAAGAAGAAGAAGAAGAAGAAGAAGAAGAATTTAATTGTAATAACAAAATGGCAAATCTGTTGTTTCTTTCCATTGAATAACCCGGAGAAAATGTTTGTAAATTTCACTGCTAAGGCAAAACCTAAGATTTTAAATCTAAAAAGCAGAATTGGGAATATGTTCAGCCAAAAAACAGCGGAAATCGGCACAGCCAGTCAAATAGGCAGGGCTTGTCAATAGGCACAGGCACAGCCTGTCGAAAGATAAATTTTGATTTATTTTTATGGCATAACAACCATTGTTAGTTATCTAATGCCATATCCTGTCTTACATATAAATTGTATACATGACTAGTAACCACTTTTTGTAGATAAATACAGTTAAAAGATTAAACAGTTCTATTTCTAACAATTCAAATTAGCATAAGTCAACAAAGTGAAATGACTCAAAGTATTGCTGTGAATCACTAACATCAGTCATCAATTAAATGATCAGTTTCATTTCAAACAATTCACTTTAGTATAAGTCAAAGTTAAATGGTTCAAAGTATGGCTATGAATCACTAACATTTCAGTTAAGTATCAGTCATTTATTTACGGAGAGTTAGATGATCAAACAGATTCGGTTTACCACAGGTCATTAGTTCTCACTCAGTTTACCTTTGTTTACATAGAGTTTAAGTGTCCAACAGTTCTATTTGACCCATAGATAGAACACTATCAGGTGATACCACTCCGTGCCAAAGTGAACTTGGGAGCAAAGGCAACAAAAGGGTACACCCTATTCCCCAAAGCACCAGCATTACTGGAACCTCACCATCAGATGACTTAGTATCATATCAAGTATACTCGTTGGCGGAGTCTTACCCCTCAGCAGAGAAGCAGTTGGTTTATTCTACAGTTAGATAAATTTTGCTATTAATTGTTAAAAAGTACCAAAATCCACGTAGCTTAAATCACAGTTCATTTGAAGTGGCTAAAATGAGATTTCTTGAAAATTCTCTCAAAAGTAAACATGTGATTAGAAATCTAAAATTTGGCCCGAATGTTTGCTAGATAAAATTTGACAGTTGCACTCGTCCAAGTTCACGGGGAAATCGTTGAACTTATTAATTCCTCAAACGAACAAGTGTTTGTTTTTTTTTTATTCAGAAAAATATTCTACTTTTTAAAATGGGGGTTTACATTCACATTTTTATTCAATCTAGAATGATCACTTATTTCCTGGTTGTCCAGTTGGCTACAGCAGTAGAATTCACTGCTGATGGATAAGACTCCAACCCAACAAATGTCCTGAATATGATACTAAAGAATCTGATGCTGAGGTACCAGTAATGCTGGAGCTTTGGGGAATGTGGAGTGCCTCTTCATTGCCATTGCTCCCAGGTCCACTCTGGCTCGAAGTGGAAGCACTCGATAGTGTCTTATCTATGGGTCAAATAGACCTAAACTCGGTACTTATGCTAAACTGAATTGTTTGAAGTGGAACTGTTTTTTGACATTGAGACTCCGTACTTAGGCTAAACTGAATTGTTTGAAATAGAACTGTTTTGACATTTAATTTAACCGTTTTGTCACTTAACAGTTTGTAAACAAAAAACGCACTCATATTCAACTGATTTCGTTTGAAATTTAATTCCGCGTTAAATACTCGAAAAGAGTTGATACACCGTAAAACATAAAAACCAACCAACCAACTAACCTATTTTCGGAACAGATAGCGTTGTAAATGACAAATAACCAGACAGGTCGATTTATTACTTTTTTTGCTTCCGAACAAAAAGTTCATATTTTTTCTCAGTAACAAGATGTGGTTAAATTAAAGAACAAAATAACGAAATTCTCCTACTCACCCCTTCATCTGAGAGAAAAAGACCAGAAAAGTAAAATGAGATCAAGATACCCAAAACTAGACCATTCTTTTTAGCTTCCAAATTTTCCTGTTACTCTTGCTTGTTTTTTTCCTTCCTCATTCCAATCAGTTCTTTCTTTCCTTTTCTTTCCTTTTCCTTTTCTCACTTACTTTTCCCTTATATTCAATTATGACAGTCTCAATGCCAGTGTTTGTTTGACACCTAATAAGTTGTGCTAACGCACTTCCCATTCCTGACACCTATCTATAAAACTCTCTATTTCGCTATCTACTCAATTTTCCTACTGGCAGCAAGATAGGTGACTTTTCTTCTTTTATTTATTCATTCCAACCACTAAAAAGAAATAGCTTAAGAACGACATTCTTACATTTTCAATTTGTTTTAGATATTGGTTGTGAATATTTGCGTACAAAAAGACGTAATTTTGGCCATATCAACAAAAAGCATAGAGGAGCATTGTTTATAAAAACACTTATTAATCAGAAGAAAGTTTTGTCAATAATGAATAGCCAATAAGAATTTTGATTTCGTTATTTCATCCTCAGTGTGCTGGGGCTGTAGTATGTAGAATACACCGACTACATGTCTGTAGATGGGTAGGACCTCCCCACTAAGATATGTCCTAGATATGATATTAAACCACTTAATGCTGAGACTGTAGTAATGTAGGAGATTTGGAGAATGTATAGTACTCGTTTATTGCCATCGCTCCTTGGTCCACTCGGACACAGAGTGGTAGCAATGGGTTAAGTAGAACTGCTTGACATTTGAACCAAGTGCAAACAAAAGACTTAAACAAAATTGAGTTGTTTGAAATACAACTGTTTCATCATTTAACTGTGTGTAAACAAACGACTGATGTTAACTTGAATTGTTAGAGATACATAGCAAGACTTGGAACCATTTAACTTTGTACAAACGAACGCGTAATGTTGAAGAGAATAATTAGGGTTTAATACCAATAATTTTAACCACTTCACCGTTTGCAAACAAATTACCAATATTGAATAGCATTAACAATGTTAGATAATAATAATTGGAACCATTTAACCGTGTAGAAAAAATAGCAATACTAATGTGCAAGCAAATGACTTCTAACTCATTAAAGAATAAAACTGCCGAAAAACTGATCTCAAAAATATCATCTATATCTATTTAAATGTATCCAAAAAAAAACAGATGTTGAATTATTTCTGTTACATTGCAATACTTGAAACCATTTAACTGTGTGCAAAAACAAATTTGCTCTGGCTAATTCAAAAATATTATCAACAAAATGTTTACAAATCATTAATATTTTATATATGTGTTCAAATAGAATGAAGCATTAGATAATCTACCATAGCTGATATGCCATGAAACCCAACCAAACCAAACATATTAATCCTTTATTTTCATTTCATTTTCATCAAGGAATACCATCTTTTACAAGAAAAAAAAAAACGACTCCACTTCACAGAAATTTTGTTTTCTTTTCGACTGATCACGTTGTTTTAATCACAATGAATGGCTTCAAAACATGCAAATTATTGATACGTTAGAAAATAACACGATAAATAGAACAAATTTATTCTACTTATCGCAATATTTATATCTATTTTATTCATTCTTATAACTAACTGTATCCATTACAAAAATTATATATATGATGGGTATCAATACAAGACAAATCTAATGGTTACCTACACAAAGACCATACTGATTGAAGCTGATTATATAGTTAAAATCTTTAACAATCTGATAAAACAGCAAAATAATTTTTTCATTAGATCTTGTATTTTATTTTTTTTTTTCTTTTTCCTGGTGAAAGAGAAAATAGATTCTGAAAAAAGTGAATGAGAGCAAAACATTAAAGACTAAATTACGTTAAATCACATATTCTTGTATTTTGAATCCATCGACAGAAATAAAAGTGGAAGATAAACCATATTCAATTGATTGAAATATACAAAATGTTTATGGGTTGAGGCCGTGTCAGTGCGGAGTATCCGTGGCGTAGTGACTAAAGTACTAGACAACAACATCGTAGAAAATGAGTTGGAATTCCTTTTTTACTTATAACGCTATTTACCCAACCCCTCGCTCGGGTAGGATATGACACAAGGTCATTTTTAGGCGGAGTTTAACAGGTTTCAATTCAGAGTTTTCCTTCTCCTAGACTAGTTGCCTCCCCAAGGCTGAAGAACCCATATCTGGAGGGAGAATAATTGGATTCATACCTTTCCCAAAGGTATTCGTGTTATGTGAAATGCAATCAGTCTCGTCGAGGATTTGAATTCGTGCCGCTGTGTACATTTCCTGCGACGATAACAATTGCACCACGGGCACCTGCATTTTGCTATAACGTTCACTTTTGGTCGAAAACTCTTCGAGATAGAAATCAACTTCGTTTAGCTCCCACCAAAGGGTTAAATAGTACCACGTCTCTTTTTCTTTAAGGGTGACTTTGACATTACATAATAATGAAGATTGATTTACGATTGAAAAACAAAGAAAATGAAAATTCCTGTTTCTTTCCGTTACCCAAAGAAAATCAATGGTTTATTTTTACTATCATTGCTGTTCGAAATAAGGAAAGCATCAAAATATTAACCAAATCGAATGAGAAAAATCTTTTCGGAAATTCTGTGAAATATTTCCCAATGAATATGCTTCGAATATTGTCTTCATCTTTTGTTTTTACGTAAAGATTCGCAACACGCTTTCTTCTTCTTCTTCTTCTTCTTCTTCTTCTTCTTCTTCTGAAAAATTGTTCTTAAAATTGAACTGTTAAGGCTTCCTGTATTAGGAGTCAGCGTAACGTGATTTGAAAAAAAAAAGGTTGGCTATGTCGCTTTAAATTCTTCAACGTCTCTCATGACAAACGTCAAGAAATAGCAGATTGCATGGTATGCACGAAAGACGCTTTTTCAGTAACATCTGATCTCACATGTGCACTAATAAATACGAAACATTGATACAAAACATCACATTACATTAATACCGTCCATTAATATTTCAAACCTTTTCGATTCCGTTGTTCGGGTTGAGGAAATAAGAAAGGAAAGAAGATTTTTAAAAACCGTATAGATATAAAACTGCTTGTAAAGAACACTCAAATAAGACCAAAATATTGTAAACAGATTTGATGAGAAAAGAAATATTAATTTTCCTTGTAATATCCATAAAATTGTCTCCGATTGGTCGTCGCGATATTTATGGCATTTGTTTATACAAATAAATATATATTCTTAACACTTCGGTTTTTGATTTAGTTTTTTCTTTTGTTTAATGGCATATCAGCCGTTGTATGTTATTTAATCCAAAGTCATTCTCCTAGAAGAAGTGATTCTATTTAACCCTGGGAGGATAAGGGATTCATACCTTTCCCAAGAGTATTTGCCCGAAAGTGAACGTAGTAGCGCAACTGGAGTACGAACTCGCTTACTACGATTCCGCAGTCCGTCGCTTTAACCATAACACCACGAGGACATCCCCGATTTAGGTCTGTTTCTTAATTTAATGCTATATCAACTTTCTCATTTAGTACCAAAGTAATCCTTGCAGAAGAACAGTAATGACATGATCGAATCCATAGTTGGAAAGAAAGGGGGTTCATATCTTTTCTAAGACTTCGAATGCGTATCTAAAAGCACGACTGGAGTTCGAACTCACTTTCTACGATGATACAGTCATGCACGTTAGCCTCTAGGACATGATGACTCCCCCCTATTAAAAATTCTGTGTGAAACAATAACAGTAAATATGGCCTTAAACAATCTGAGACAGAGATACATTATGGCTTTTTTGCATATGAGTTAAATTTCGGATATGCCATCAATGTTTTCATAGCTCTGTTTGCAGAGTAGCTTGTGTGTCGTACCAGACTTCACCTAGGCAGAAGTGGGACGAGGGTTGAGTCTCACCGACAGCTTATAATCCTTGTTTCCGGCACTCATTGACACGTTGTCATAGAAGTGAGGTCCCAAATCAGTTACGGAAAAAGCTATCAGGATTAAAAAGATAAAACATTGGTACACTTTAAACAATCAATAAGGGATTGATAAAAGAGCTGAATATCTTGAAAATAAGAGGACAAGAGGGGATTCTGTAGCCCTGGGATTGCAGCTGGTCTGGTAGAAGGAAAGTTCTTAATTCAAACCTGTTAAACTCCGCCAAAAATTGACCTAGTGTCACATTTTACTTGTGCAGAAGGGTTGGTAAGTACATATACCCAATGTTTCAGAAAAGACGCATCCATTTTTTTTTTTGCTTTTTTTATGCTAACTAGTATCTAAACTATTTTTAGATCTCGAAGCTTTTATATATACTTGCAGTCCAAATCGATAGATTTCTAAGATATTTTTTGGATTGGTGAGCTAGACACTCGGACACATAATTGACAAGTCGGTAGTTAAAAAAATGGTCAGACTCTTTTATTCATATAGACTGAAATTTATCAACTAAATGTAATCTTGTTGACTTGCTGGGAAATGAAGACAGAAGAAATTTTACACTAAACCAATCTCTTATATATTTGCAAGATTAATATAGGAAATACGTTTGTCATTAAAAGAAGATACAGCTGACATAGCACTAGAGAAAAGATGTACAGCTGATGTTATTTCAATCATTTCCAGAGCGAAGTACTATTGTTACATAGTCACCATCATGACCAACTATACAAACACATGTGCACGCGAAATCATAACGACGACACAATAAAGACGAGCGACACAGTTCTTAGAAAAATATAAAAAAAGGGTTGTGTGTGAGAGGGAATTGGAGACCGAACAGAACTGCAACATATTGACCCCCAGTCTTATGCCCATCAGCGTTTCTTTCCCGTTCTTCAGGGCTGCTCAACCGGGGGCCTGGGGTCCAGCATCTCTGGGTGCGGGTTTTCTTTACCGCATCTTATCTCTAACTGGTCTGGTCTCCAAAAACTCCTTAATCGGGGGCCTGAGGGCTCTCTCTGCTGGGTGCTGGCTTTCTCCACCGCAACTTGCCTCCAACTGGTCTGGTCTTCAAACTGCCTGACTTCCTGTCTTCACTGAGTTATATAATAGTTCAACGTTCACTCGATCACCCCCACAACTGGCCATCGGAATATACACTTCCGCCGTCTTTGGAATGGCATGGTTGATCGTCATTGAGCGGAAATAACTGTCATGCAGTTCACAGGTCACTCTCTTCCGGTGAATCAGTTTGTGACTGTACCGCGGGATTTCAACTCTGTCCCATATTGTCAGCCAAGCTCGCCCACGCCAATGGAATATGCACTTCCACTGTCTTTGGAATGGCATGTTTGGCCGGGTCTGAGGTCAATATACAACACTAAAGTCTTTGAGTACACGGTTGCCACGTGACTAATATTTCAGTATAAAATTTAGTAGAGCTTGTATTCTACTCTCTTACCCTCAGGATTACGTTTATTTTAAAAAATCCTGTACATAATGAAACTGAATTGGTTAATTGGAATCCCGTTAAATGAATATCAACGTCCGTTTGGTTTGGTTTGGTTGGTGTCTTTACTTAATGGCATATCAACCTTTGTGGTTTATTTAGTGCCAAAGCCACCCCTTTTGAAGAGCAGTTGGGCTATTTAACCTATAGCAGGGGAGATACGTGAGTTTATACCTTCCCCGAAGATATTAGTCTGTATGTGAATGTAATAGTACGATCTGAGTTTGCCCTTGTTTAATACGGTGTCCCAGTCCAGCCACAATACTACGGGGACACCTCCTCAACGATGGATGTTTTGTTGGTTATTTTTTAATAACTAGTAACCAACCTGAAAATTTGTGTTTACCGTAAATCTCATGTGTATCTCTCAATTCTTGTTGCGTTCATTAAAAAAATCTTATCATTTAGAATTTACATAAGCAGTGATGTCGAATTCTATTCAAAATTTAGCTTTGCGGCAGAGAAAAATCGAAAGATAATACTCTAAAGGGAAATGAATAAACAAAGAAAACCCCTTAATCTGAAGTAAAGATCTATTTTGAAACAAGAACCCACTTAAAATGATCTTGTTCCTATCTAATCTTAGTTTTAAGACACATTTAATAAGAGTTTGTACAAAAGCTGCCTTCTCGTGACACACTGCGTTGACTTGTGTTGATATCAACACGGAACGACGTGAAGATTACTTGCATCTGATAACCTTGAGATGTCCACAAAGAAAAGCTATATGGAAAAGTTTCAAATTGAATTTCTCGAGTGGCCGGCAATGAAATTAACAGACTTTTCCTAAAAGCAATCTGCACACAAGCAGGGTTGTACGGAATTAGAGCAGAACAGAGGGACAAGAGATAACGAAGTAAAAAGTGCCATTTCACGAGGAGGAAGCACAACATATGTACGCATACACAGACATATACACTGACACACACAAACACACACGCACACACTATGTGTACTAACTCACACAAAAACACCGGCAAAACCACAAGCATATATCACACGCACCCTCGTGCTCACACAATCACGCATGCAGGCGTGCGCATACATTCATACAATATATATATATGTGTGTGCGTATGTGTGTGTATTTCTGTGTGCATTTATATTTTTACGTATATATATATACAGAGAGAGAAAGAGAGAGAGAGAGAGAGAGAAACTTCTTGCGTAGAATTTGAGGGATGAACCAGTCATTCCACAACATGATGCTGATATTTTTCAGAATTTCCATTGAATAAAAAAACAATCTATATAATAATAATAATAATAATAATAATAATAATGATCGGTTAAGATTTACAGAAAAGTCCTGGGCACATGAGAAGATGTGCGGTCACTCAGAATCCAGAAAAATGATAACAATCTAACGCTCATGTGAAAACCACTCAAGAGGGAATCAATAATAATAATAATAATAATAATAATAATAATAATAAGACCTATGGATAAAAAAGTGTACCAGCCGAATGGTGGACTTTGCCGTTCTGGATAACCACAGTGTAAAACTGAAGAAAAGTGAAAAGAGAGATAAATACCAAAACCTTGCGAGATGATTGAAAAAACTTTGGAACATGAAAGTGACGGTGATACCAATTGCAATTTGAGCGCTTTGTTTACTTGAGAGGACTTCCTGTCATTCAAAGTCAAAAAAAACCACAGGCTCAAGTCTTTTGAAAAACTCACAAGGCGAGAAATAATTACAAAAACTGCTAAAAGAGAGATAAATACCGAGACGTTGCAAGAAACCTAAAAAAAAAAAAGCTGTGGAACATAAAGGTGATGCTGCTATTATTAATATTGGCGCGCTCGGAACAGTCGCAAAGGTTTCGGAAAAAAGACTGGTGTTAATGGAAATCAAAGAGAGAATCGAAAACGTACAGACCACAACATTGTTGAGATTGGATACAAACATGACAAGAGTCCTGTAAACCTGAGGAAACTTGTCAGATGCCAGTGAAAGACCATCAGCTAATGCAAGTGGGAAAAACTTATCAGAAATGAAATCATATATATATATATATATATATATATATGTGTGTGTGTGTGTGTGTGTGTGCATGTGTGTGTATATACTCACAAGCACAATTATATATATATATATATAGGTATCATAAAATGACTGATGTTTATAGAGCAGCATTGCTTCCAACACAGCCTTCATCAAATAATGACTGTGGGTTAAGGCATGGGCCGACACATCATTATCACTAACCAAGAGCGCCCCAGCAGTAACTCACGATACCCCAAGACTTTGTTGGATTGTCGTCACTCTATGAATTTGCCATATCCACGCTAATGTAATTAGAGCCTTATCTTGGATCTTTTTTATGTATTCGCTCTAGTCTGATGGAGAAAGTCCAAGATTAGTCAAGAATACGGTGGTCGAGTTGGTAATGAAACCTTGGTATCCGACCTCAGTAGGAAATATGTTGGTTATTCAGTCATTTCTGACACATTGTTCACACAGATACTCATATCTTTCCAACTTACGCAGATATACCCAGTCGAAATTTTCTTCAAAAGCGACCGTTAACTCAATAACGAAAACTTTTTTTTTTTTTAATTTAATGCACCAAATGACAATATCTGGGCACTGGGTCTTTAACGCTATTTCTGTTGGAAATATGAAATGATGTTCTAAATCAGTTTCAACGTGCCAGTCCGTGCAGCCATCGATTAATGATGATCTGTGCTTATTTTTACGCGAAAGTTTCGAAATATATATATATATATATATATATATATATATATATATTACTAAATTTATAGCCCCGAGTATTTTTGACTGTGTATGAGTCTGTGTGAATGGATGTGCATGTACCTGTGGGTGGAAATTAGTGAGTGTGTGTGTTTGTTTTTACATGTACGTGTGTGGATACGACTTGTACGTGTGATCGTACAAATGAAGAGGAAATTGGTGTCTAGTAATCAATCAAGTGTTATTTTTATTTTTCCTGATAAATATCATCATGCTTATTATTTTAATCGTCATTTCCCAGTCGTAACTTTGGTTGGCTAATTACATTATCCGATTCTCTGGTGATTTTTACTGTTTTGACTGGACAATCTGAAACATATGAACCAAATTATTGTGAGTTGCAAGGTCGTAAGTAATATTAGTTATGAGCGACACAAAACACAAGCACAACCTCAAGCTAGTAAAAAGTATCATTAGTCTATCAACATACCCGTTCGATTTTATGTATATTCCGGCATACAACCAGCAGGATTAGCATTTGAATATATATATATATATATATATATATATACGTGTGTGTGTGTTTTACCCAACCCCACTAAATGAGCATTGCCCAATCGGCTGGGGCATTAGACTGCACCGACTGCTTCTCTGCTGAGGAGTAAGACCTCCCAAACGAATTTCTTTGATATGATACCACACAATCTGATGATGGGGTTCCAGTAATAGAGGAGCTTTGGGGAATGCGGAGTACCCCTTCATTTCCATCGCTCCCTGATCCGCTCTGGCCCGGAGTGGTAGCAGCTTATAAACGCCCTATCTATGGGTTAAATAGAAATAACGGTGTACTTAAGCTAAACTGAATCGATTGATTTAGAACTGTTTGACTTAACTGAATAGCTTGAAATAAAAATAAAATTGACAATTAAACCGTTCTTATGTTAAAACTGAATTGTTTGAAATCGAACTATATTTGACGTTGAAAATGTACTTACACTAAACTGATTTGTTTAATATAGAACTTTTTTTGACATTCAACTGTGTGCAAACAAAACCTGTACTTAAACTAAACTGAATTATCTGAATAAGATCTGTTTGACTAAGAAATAAACTGTGTACTTACATTCAAACTACGTGCTCATGCTAAACGGAATTATTTGAAATGGAACAGTTTTTTGAAATTGAAACTGTAATCACACTAAACGGAATTGTTTAATATAGAACTGTTTTGACATTTGTGTAAGCAAAATCTGTACTTATAATCAACCGAGTTGCTTGAAATAGAAATGTTTTTACAATTAAACTGTATTACATTTAAACTGCATACTTATACTGAACTGAATTGTTTGAGATTGACGCATTTTCATAAAAATGGACTTGGCGTAAAATAACCTACAAAGCTTGATATGCCATAAAATCCAACCAACCAACCAACTAAATGCGCAGAATGTGACACAAGGTCAATTTTTAAGCGGAGTTTAACTGGTTTGAATTCAGACTTTTGTATTTATCCTTTCTAGTTACCGTATCAATGTTATGATATCCGACTGAAATTGATTAATAAATCTTCCATAATTAATTGGTTACGAGAACTTTCGGTCTCGCCTTGGGCCGTCATGCATAAATAAGCTTCACTTAATTCAAATTTTTTATCTGGAGAAATTGGTGAAGAAAGAAAGGGAAATAAACAAGTGTTTTTTTTTTGTTTTGTTTTTTTTTTGTTTTGTTTTGTTTTGGTTTTATCGCATATCAACCACTGTAGGTAATTCAATGCCAAACCCATTTTTATACATATAAACAGTTCTATTTCAAACAAATCAGTTTAGCATAAGCTGTCTTAATATGAAAACAGTTCTATTTCAGACAATTCAGTTTAGCATAAGCACATAGTTTGACCCATAGATAAGACCTTATCAGGTGCTACCACTCCGGGCCAGTGGGGAATTTGGAGCGATGACACTCAAGGGGTACAACGCATTCCCCCCAAATCCACCATTATTGGAACCTCTCAATCAGACTATTTAGTGGCATATCCACGACACACGTTGGCGGAGTCTTACCCCTCTGCAGGGATGCAGTTTGTGTATTCTACAGCTTCAGCCGATTGGGCCAAGCAAGTTAATTTTATCTCGGACAAAGTGTATTACTCATACACACATAATGACTGACACAAATAGACATAAACATGAACATAGAAAGACAACGTATGTGCACATATATACACACACAAACAAAAAGCTCTTTTCTGCGCATCTCTATATCTACGCTTCCTTATGCACAGCTCTATTTTATCTTCAATCACTCAACGCTACATATTAAGAAACATAAAGTGTTACATACACACACACACACACACACTCATATACACATAATGATATATATATATATATATATATATATATATATATATATATATATATATATATCACTATTATAAGGTAGGGATCAAGGGTAAAGTGGAGCAATCCAGGAAACGGAGTTGGCGATCTTAGTCGTGGGTGACACGAAGGCTCCTCTTTCAATAGCTGCCACACTGAGTTGTTGGGGAGAGCGTCACTCCGTTCCGTGGATTGCTCCACTTTCCCCTTGATCCCTACCTTATAAAGGTTAGTTTTAAGCAAGGTGTCATCAAGTACCGTTTTTTGAGTCTTTGGTATGACTCGAATCGGGATTGAACCCTGGTCTCCCGGATCATTGGCGAACTATCTAATCATTAATTATATATATATATATATATATATATATATATTAGCCTTATGAGTAGGTAATATATATATATATATATATATATATATATATATATAACAAGTTCAATTTGAGAGTTTTACTTTGTCATTTAGATTCAATATTCCTTAATATATTAATACCCAAGATTTACAAATTAGTTGACTATTTTCTCCTACACATTAAGATTGAACTTTCTTTTAATAAAAAGAATTACCAATTTAAAAAAGTCTTTAACGTTATATACTCATATTTCAATAATTTCATATTTTCTTTTCATAAAAATCCTGGGATTTAATAAATGAAATTTAGTCGGATTTAAAAAGTGACATGTAATTGTGAGAAGTAATTTACTCAGAAAAGAATGCTTAATGAGTTCGTGTGGATGTATGGCTCTAAAAGCCGATAGTAATCCAAATAAACCCATTGAACTTTGTCAAGAGATTATAACTCTTTCGTGGCGATTGTTTGGGTGAGAACAAATAGAATTACCGATATATGGATGATTCTGGAAAACTATCTTAATTAGAAGACGGTAACTCTTAATTCTGGGAATGTGATATTAGTCTTAATTAGCGAAGGAATACTTTATGCAATAAATAAATATAATTCCTAATGAAAATCATGATTTTGCAAATCAATTTTAATAATTGAAAACAAAGTGAAGGTAGAAATAGACCTTAGTTTGCGAAAGCTATTAATGAAAAAGAATGTCAGTTACTAAGTATAAATTGGGTGATTTTAGAAAGTAGCGATCTTAATTGATTCGTGAGGTCTGAGAGTCTCAAGAATGCATTCTTAGGTGGGGAGAAGCTGAAGAGATGATGGTGATCCTAATTAGAGAGATTTTAGTAATTAATGGGAAATGATCTTGCTTTCTTCCAGGGAGTTGCATACAGGAAAGCAACGATAATTAGTTTGCGAGAGTTGAGTGTCTCTGGAAAGCAACTTCAATTAGCGAGTGTCTCTGGAAACTTAATACTTAAAAGTATTTATTTCAAACACTGGATAAAATTGCTGTTAAGAAATGTCTCCTTCCAAATTCTTTGTTTCTTAATTTGGGATCAAATGGCGCCGACAGTCTTGAGGAGTGACTGATTTTTTTTTTTTTCCTTTTTTCTTTTAATTCATGCACATGCCCATTTATCCTATTCACTGCTGAACTGTTTATAGCACTGTTTTGACGTGTGCTATATAGAACTCTTGTAGGGATAAAGACTCTTATTTTCATACATGAATACTAATGGAACAAAAAAAAACCTTGGCGCCTGTTTGTTGAATGTTAAATATTCTGAACCCAATATTCACGGACCTTTTTCTTCTAATCTCAGAAAAAAAAAATACTCCAATTATACTGATGAAATTAAGTTTTAGATTGAAAAAGAAAATAAATCATAGAAAAAAAAATGTGCTTAATTTTTTTCAACAATTTCCACATGTCAAACATAAATATTTTTAGAATTTTTTTTTTTTCATCAGGGATTTCTTGGGAAATCCAGAAACAATGTGAAGTGAATTTTCAACAACTTCACGACTTTCTTAAATTATTTTCTGTCGATTTCACTAAAGTAATTACGAGACAAGTTAATAAATGTGATCAAGATTTCATTCCAAAGGATTTTCTTGATGCTATTTTTTAATCAGAAAGTGAAATCTTTTTGAGACCTTTTGTGTTAATTTTAATCCAGCCTCCTCCGTCTGTCCATCTGTTTGTCTGTCTATCTAACCTCCCCCCTCTCTCTCTCTCGCTCTCTCTTTTTAAAGAATTTGGAAGGATGGCATTATCGAATAAGTAAGAAGTGATATAGGAATAAAAATTAATCTGCTAAATTAGTGGCTAACTCACTTCAATTTTCAATTTTCTTTCAATTTTTATATCTCACATCTATGCTCTCTCTCTCTCTCTTTCTCTCTCTCTCTCTATCTCTCTCTCGCTCTCTCTGTCTCTCGATGTATATATAACTATATATTTATATATATATAAGAAAGAGAGAGAGAGAGAGAGAGAGACAAATACACACACACACACACACACACACACACACATATATATATATATATATATATATATATATATATATATATATATATATATATATGTATGTTAGGTCTTTTCATCCTCCCTCTTTTTTCACTGCATTTTATTCTCTGACCTTTCCTCAAGTCTTATTTTTTCCATTCAACATTTTCGGAAACTCTTTGTCTCCCTTTTTTTTCTATTTTTCTTTATATTTTAATTAACTCCTTTTAATAGATATTCAGCAATAAGACGTGAATATTTTCCAGTTTACATGTACTACATTAACCTATATTGTTCCTCTTATCCTTACACAAGAAAACCTATTTCTTATCACTTGTGAATACTGAATAAAAAAATTCGTCGAAAGTAATAGTAGTATCATTGCATACTTCATGCTAGGGTAAACAGGATTGAATCTTAAATGATTCCTAATTTTTTCGCTTGCTATTAACTAGATTTGGATGATTGGATGCAATCAAGTTATCTTGAAAGACAAAACAGCCGTAACATAATAAATGCATTTTATATATACCTTATTTTTTCTATAGAAGGTGAGATATATGAAAACGATCAAATGAGTCCCCGTATTCACTCAAAGAGACTTCAGAATGAATAACAAATGACGCTGTCTATGGAAAAAGAATATGAATACCATATTTATTTTTACGATTAAGGGTTTTCGGACTATTGGCTTCATATTTTTTGTTATTTCCACAACGTTTCGGCTGATATGTCCTCCGGCCTTCTTCCGGTGTTTGTCGAGCTCGGGAACCTTCACAGAACTTCGACCTTTATTGAATCCTCGGGGGGGGGGCTGTTTTGATTCCATTAGCCATAACTGGGTACAAGTGTTAAGTATTCCGGTATTGCTACTCGCCTGCAGTCAGGATTGAACTAGCAACCTCCGGATGATTGTCTCCTTAGAAGCTTAGGAACCAACGCCTATAACCGTTACGCTATGTGTCCTGCTGGACAGTTCAGTGTGAATTTTTGGGACTTATAAATTTAATGTTCTTACTTGACTAGGATTACTACTACGATGTATGATTTTTTTTACCTGTGCTCGTATTCAGATTTTTTTCCCATCTAACCTTTTTAATTATCGGTTCCCATATTTTATTCATATCTATTCTTGGTCTACTCAGCAGGTCATTGTTCACCAACAAATGTGCTGATTCCTTAGGACGTCTAATCCTCCAATGTACAGCCCTATCAATTATTTCAACTTCATCCCATAAGGACAGATCGTTTCCCTTTTTCTAACATATATGGTCCGCTACACCCAACTTTTCAATCTCACCTCGTACTACTGCCTTCCAATGTTCTTCTAGCCTTAATTTTAGTGGGAGACCAGTCTTCATCATCATCATATCGCGCTGGTAGCACAGATATCCCTGAACCTCTCTCGCCACTCCTCCCTATCGTTCATCGCCCTAGGTAGGTCTTCAGGACAACAGCCTGTATCCTCACATAGCTGCTGAATGTACGTTCGAGCTGGTCGTCCTGCTTTTGCGCGGCCATGTGTGGGGATCCATAAGAGTACATCTCTTATGAGTTCATCTCTACTTCTCCAGCAGTGTCCTGCATGTCTGGTTCGTCTAACTTGAATAGTTTTCGTGATAGGGGGCAGGTGGCCGTACAGTTGGTGTCTTGTGGGGTGCTGCTGCCAGGACTTGTTCAGGATTGCACGCAGCATTCTTGTGTAATTGCCATCCAGTTTCTTCTCCAGCCGTTTTGTTAGCGTCCATGTAGTGCATCCATATAGCAGTATCGATGTGACCGCTGCCTGGAAGAAGCTGCGTTTCATTTTATCGGTTAGGTCTGATTTCCATATAATCGATAGCCTATTGATAGCTGTCCATGCTTTCGTTAGCCTCGTTTCGATGTCCTTTTCGGTTGATTCGACGCTGCTTCCTAGGTACGTGAATTTGTCTACTAGTTTAAGAGGGGTTCCTTCTAGAGTGGAGATGTCCCCCGTTTGGTTATAGCACATATATTCCGTTTTGTGTGCATTAACATAGAGGCCTATGCTTGCTGCTGCTCGTTCCAAACTATGCAGAAGTGTTTCGGCTTGGTCAGGTGTATTTGCCAGTATCGCTATGTCATCGGCGTAGTCGGCGTCGGTAATTGTTGTTGCGGGGTATCTTCTGCTTACCACAACTGCAAGGGATGGAGTAAACGCAGTTCTTGATAATGTTTAATTCCTTTGGTGGCATTACCCGAAAGAGATATCTCCGGAGATTTGAACCACTTGTGAATACTGTCCTGATGTCATGTGGACTACATATCTTTTGGACCCTTTCGTCCAGACCTTGGACATAGGGCAGACATACTGTGGTGAGTTTTCAGGTATTGTCCTCTATCTGCCTATCTAGTTTTCTTGGAGCCGATGTTATGCACTCTGGGTAGTTGTTACGATGCATCAGTATCGCAACTAATAGTTTTTGCTCGGTGTTGTAAGCAACGTACTATTCCTTTCTTTACCGTAAATGGATGATGAGAGTTGAAATTAAGGTACTGTCTGATGAAGGTGGGCTTACAGTACACAGATAGTATTTGTCGCTGCCTCCCAGCAGACAGGACTTGACACAAGGTCAAAAGCCCGAAGGCCGATTAAAGTGGGGATAAACGGGAAGGGAAGATCGGGAAAGAGCCGAGACTTGAACCCTGCTGGCCTGTGCTGCTCATCGACCCACTAAGTGCAATGTAGGTCTATTGAGGCAAGCAGTTTCACGAATCCAAATTTGGATCCTGGCACGTATGCCGGGTTATGGCTTATACTAGACGGCAAGGTCTTGTGCCATACATAGGGGACAGAGGATGCAGCTTGCCCAGCCGAAGGTGGCCCAGCAGAAGGTGGCCCAGCCGAAGGTGGGAGCCTTTTGACGTCGAATCTGCCATTGATTTCGATCACTCATCCGGCACGAATGCCAGACGGCCCAGCCAAAAGGCCGATCTTGGTCTTTTTCCATAGTGAACTGTATAGATGGTCGGATTAAGTTCACATGATCAAGTGATATCTGAACTTCTTCCTGATGAGACCAGAGAATGAATGTGTCATCTACGTATCTAAGCCACATAGATGGCTTTAGTGATGTAGATCCTAATCCCATTTCTTCGAAGAATTCCATGTATATGTCAGCCAAGACTGGTGGCAATGGGGAACCCATAGCCAGTCCTTCTTGTCGGTATACATCAGCTCCAATCCCGAAGTAGGTTGTCTCCACACAGAAAGTCAACTTTTCCATTAGATTATCTCTCGGGATACAAGTGCGTTCTTCCAGCAAAAGGACTGCAGCCAGTTTATCCCATACCACAGCAAGTGTCCCTTCAGTAGGTACTTTAGTAAACAGACTCACAACATCCAAACTCACCATCTGGTTAGAATGAATGGGGGCATCACTAATTCTCTCCACAAAGTACGCTGAGTTCTTAACATATGACGAGGACTTGCCAGTTTGTGGGCTGGTGATCTCTGCAAGGAAGCGGCTCAATGGGTGACATGCTGAACCTCGGTTGCGCGACAATGGGTCTCAATGAAATATCATCCTTATGAATTTTTGGAAGGCCATATATGTGTGGTAGCTTACTGTAATGTTGAATTAGTTATCTATATTTTGTTTATGGTATGAGATCTTTATTCTTACCAAGGATCTGTGACAGCTTTCTTTCCGTCTTCAGGGTCGGGTCCTTCTTTACTTTACAATAGCCACCATTGCCAATTTGTCAACCAGTTTGTTGAAGTATTCCACCCTATCCGTTACCACGGTAGCATTGCCTTTGTCAGATGGGAGTATAATGATGCTCTTGAAATTTGAGTGTCTGTCTCACCGTTTTTGAAATGTTTGGTTTCGAAGGCTTTGACTTCTCACCTGAAGAAGACCGGAGCACACATCGGCCGAAACGTTGTGGAAATAACAATAAAGATAAAGACAATAGTTCGAAAACCCCTAATGAAAATATCACCAAGATTCATCTCAGAAATTTAGACAAGGAATATCATTTAGTTCAAATGCAATTAATTAAACAAAATAAAAGAATTTTTATTTGTGCTTTTACCAGACGCGAATTCGTACGGCTCGTGTGAAAATAAATTAGATACACTGAGAATTTAAAAACCAGAAAATTAAAAAAGCGTTAAGTATACTTTGTATAGCTATAGGTTTAATATCAGTTTTGCGTTAAATAAGAAAGCCACTGACTAACGAGCCTTAGCTTGGTCGCTTGCGAAAAATTATTTAAGATTTTCTGTCTTCTAACGTTTAATCCAAACATTGAGATCCTGACTGTGGGTCATGGAATTAACGATATCTAAATCATTGGAGTAAACAAAGATGCTTTTTTTCTTACATCTGAACTTCATTAATCATTTAAGTGACACCGTTTACATTGTGTCGATAAATCTTCAGTAAAGCAGAAAATAATACCAGCTTCATAGATCTCGTTAAGTAAGAAGTATATATATATATATATATATATATATATATAAAGTTGCCCACATTATTTTGTGTGCTTCAGAAGCTGTTGCCCTGTGAAGAGATAAACTATGTTTTTATTTTTTTTATTTCGAGTTGAACTTACTTATCGAATTGTAATAAATCTTGGTTTCTGCATATGCTTGATAATGTCAGGAAGAGTTAGCTCAAAAACTTTGACCTTTTTCTCAGCTAGATAAAACAATTTTATTCAGACGTTTATTTCTGTCAGGAACATTTTTATGCCAGTTTTGCCTGAAATTAATCATCAGTAACTCCCGACAGGAAATCGAAAATATTGACAAAAAACAAAGGTATCAAACAATTATCGAGTATCTACCGTAGTATCATCACTCAAAGAGTGAAATAAACAAATATCTACAAAACCATGTTTTACGAAAAAATAGTAAACTTTAAATATTGTTATATCATAGATGATTCTTAGAGTGTTCACCAATGGCCCGGGAGACTTGGGTTCAATTCCAGGTCGAATCATACCAAAGACTCAAAAAACGGTACTTGATGCATCCTTTCTTAACACTCAGTATTTTAAAGTACGGATCTAGGGTAAAGTGGAGCAATCCAAGGAAAGAGTAGCGCCCTCCCCCACACCTTGGTGTAGTAGCTATTGAAAAGGGAGCCTTCTGGTTTCCCTCGACAGCGGTCGCCAACTTTACTTTACTTTTTATATCATAGATTGTTCGAATATTTATCGTCGTCTTTGTTTGTTTGTTTTTTTAAGGAAGGAAGATGCTAACGTTTGGTGTTGTCTAAAAAATTGTTTCAGATTTTTTTTTTTTTTTTCGTGTATCAATGTATGTTATTTAATGCCATAAAGATAATTGGAGAAAAAGTGAGCGGCACTATTTAATTCATAGCTGCTGGTGGGGGCATAAATGAATTCATACCGTTCCCGAATGTATTTGACCGAAAGTGAACTCGATAGTACGACTAGAATTCGAACTCGTTCTCTACGATGTTTAAATCCATCTACACTAGAATGACTTCCTCTTTTAATTTTTGATGGATTTTAATTTCAAACAAAGTTCTTTGTGAATTTCTCAGCGTTTATTTTAATATTTTTCATTAAATTTAGATATTTTTATTTCAATTTTTTAAATCCTTTTACAGTTTCCAACGGCTTCTTCGAGAGATTAACAAGAATTCAAATTTTGATTTATTAAAAATATTTAGAGTCAAAAAGTCACTGTTTCCTCTATTAACATCGCCTGAAAATAGCTGAAAATAATTTTAACCTGAAAACAAGACATGTGCATTAATTAAGGCATAATGAAAATAATTAATTCTTAAATGAATAAAAGCGAAAAATGTAAAGATGAGGTTAACTGGATGAAGTAATGAAGGCAAAAACAATTAACAAATATGAAATATGTTTTGATTTTATGCAACTATTCCATCATAATTTTATTGCTGTCATTATCTTGCTTCATTTGGTTTCCTTTTTTTTTTCTGCCGTAAACTACAAATCTGTTTATCATTTCCAAACCCATCAACAAAACAGGTTTAAAGTAAACACTTTGCATAATCACAATAAAGCAGCAAAAAGAAATATTTCTTTTTCGGCCAAAGAAGTTTTTCTTATTCCACTAGCATCCATTATTCATTAAGAGAATTTAGTTTTGTTCTTTTGAATTCTTTACTTATGTCCTTGAAAGCGTCTTTCATACGTGTCACACGATCTCACTTTTCTTCTTTAATATTGGTTTCTACGACCAGCACATATTTTTCGCTGTTCCAGAAAAGATGACTTCAGTATGAAGTTGTTATTTTCTTCATATTCATGAGATTAAATGAATGCCATAGATTTCAGGATTTTAATATTCGGAAATATTAAATATATCCAATACTTAATTTATGAACTAAAAGATTAAAACTTTCACCGATCATGAGAAATGAGATAACTGCCAAAGTCTTCAGCTGTTAAGCAGTATACATTACATATATACATATACAAACATATGTTATAATAAATTTAAAACGTTCAACTTAGTCATTAAAATAATTCCTCTCCCTCGATTGGAGTTTTGCAAACAACCAACGTTATATATCATTTTAAATGTCCTCTAGGAGATTATATCTATGAAAATAACATCAAAATAACTAGCAAAAACAACAGATTCTCGAAGCACTGCATATTAGGAACATACAACCTAAACTTAACAGAATGAATTTTCAAACCAGTGCAAATGTACTTAAATGTCTTTAGCTACTGATGCTATTTACATAAACAAATTAGAAAAGTAAACGCTACACAATACAACAACTCTCATTGTTACACAGTAGTAATGTACATACAAAAGTTACATCACTTTTGTAATACATCCTCCCCTGGTGATGACCCAAAGTTGGGCAAAAATTACTAGGGAAATTACTAGTTATGGAAGATTCATTAACCAATTCCCGCCGAATATCATAAGATCAATACGGCTATTCGAAAGGATTAACAAAAAAATGTGTAGACAAAAAATTTCTATTATATTCAATCAAATATATATATACACCCTTATATGTGGGAACATCTTCAACACATGTTATAATAATAATGAAACAAAGAGTGAGTTTTTTTCCATAGTAAAAAAAATAGGCTTCTCGTATATAAAAGCGAATCGAAGAATAATCTCCCAAAATAGTCAGTAATTCATTGCTTTTGGTTGTGTATGCACTGCATTAGACCCTTGAATGACACCTCTAAAATCAGTATGTATGTATCAATGCACATTTTATGGTCAAGGTGAAATAGATATGGATGTCAATAAACTTTTATTCAAGACAAATGTATTAGTTAAATTGAATGAAATGAAGTCTCAATACTTTGTTCATGATTTTAGATACTTTCACTTCTTTGATTAAGTTTTAAAGACATTTGATTCTTTTATTGGTGATCTTATTGCCCATCTTCTATCTTTTTAAGAAATGTTTTTAGATTTAAAAAAAAGCAAGAAAAAAAAACAAAAGCAAAAAAGCAATGAAAATTTTTACAATATTGCTCAAACAACCATGGCAGATCCTAAGACCATAAATTCTTTTTCACTGGAGTAAACACTTGCTGGGGTAACATGAAGCGCCATCTGTTTGAAAAGATTGGTGTCATTATGAATTCCTGCATTATAACCAATAAACACTAGTCCACTCATTATGAAGTATTTAATTGTCTTAGGGTTTCTTTATTTCTTGGTTTCTTTGCCTAATGGCATATCAACCTTATTTGGTTATATTTGTAGAAGAACAGTGGTGATACTATCATATATATATATATATATATATATATATAGAGAGAGAGAGAGAGAGAGAGAGAGAGATAGATAGATAGATAATACCAGTAAAAAGTATTTAGCAAACATCAAATTTTTTTCTTATTCTAAAACTTTGTTCTAACGAAACAAGTTACTGTTCATTCGGCTAGGGGTGCAGAATACATCGACTGCATCTCTACTGTAGAGGGGTAAGACTCCTGAAACGCGTGTCCTGATATGACATTAAACAATCTGATGACGGGACTCTAGTCAGTGGAGCTCTTGGGAATATGGAGTATCCCTTTATTGCTATTGCTCCCAAGTCCACTCTGACCTGGAGTGGTAGCACCGGATAGGGTCCTATCTATGGGTCATATGGAACAGTTTGACATTTAAACTGAGTGCAAATAAATGACTTATGCTAAATAGATTTGTTTGAAATTGCATTAAAACATATCATCATCATTATACCTAAGATATTTAGATGACATACCAATTCTCACTAATGATACTAATAAATTAAACATACTACAAGACACCTTCCCAAAAAATTCAGTTATTAATTGCACCCATGGACTAAGCAAACATAATAAAATTTCCTTTTCAGATGTTCTAATTCCTACTACAACAACAACTGGTGCGTTAGGCACAATAAACAATAAACAAGCATTTATCATACTTTTATACCGCAAATAAATGCCCTAGAATTATGTATTAGATGAAAATATTTCAAAAAGCATTGATTCAAAAAAACATACTCACAACTGATTTTAAAAAGAAAATAAAACTTGTCAAGTACTATAATAAATTTAACCCCTTAAACTTACTTATTTACAAGAATTCCTTGTCCTCGATTTGATTTTTGCAAAAAAAAAGTTATATATCAATCTAATGGTCCTTTTGGATTTTGAATCTCTTCAACTATCCTATCGACTCATCATGCATCTTTCTGATACCAGTTCAGCAGCCCAACATCTAAAAACACATTCCTGTCCTTCAATTGAATTTTGAAAAGTACATACTGATAACAGAACAATATTAGAACAACAAAATAACAACAAAACACAAGAAATAAATATTCCAAACTTAGTAGTATTAATTTTGGATACAGTGCTAATGTACTCAAATGTCTTTAGCTGCTGCTACTGCTATTTATAGAATCAAATTTGAAAACAAACTTTACTACAATACACCAGTATAAATAATAAACACATAATCCTTACTAAGTAGTAATGTACGTGCAAAGGTTCTATTGCCTTTGCAATATACACTCCCACCCGATGATGGCCCAAGACGAGACCAAAAATACCATGGAACAAACTGATTATGGAATGTTTATTAACCAATTCCGGCTGGATATCATAACACTGATACGGCAACATGAAATGATTAATACAAAAATATGTAGACAAAAAATGTATATATTGTTCAATCAAATATGCCTTAACGAAGAAATATTTCCCAAATATACACATATCTATGTATGTATGCATGTGTGTGTGTGTGTGTGTGTGCGTGTATTGGTATATGTAATGTTATTATATGACAAACTACTTGAACACCAGGAAAAATAGAACGAGATCTCTCTCTCTCTCTCTCTCTCTCTCTCTCTCTCTCTCTCTCTCCATATATATATATATATATATATATATTGAGAGAGAAAGACAGACAGAGGAAGACAGAAAATCAGGGAAAGAAAGAAAGAAAGAAAGAAAGAAAGAAAGAAAGTGACTAAAATAACTTACTGAGTTGACATATGATAACAGAAATGTATTTATGAGCCAGAGGGAAAATATTTTTTTTATATATTCTCTTTCATGAATACAAATGATCTTACTGTTACGGAATTGTATCATCCTTTTCTGGAAATACGTCATGAATTTGATATTACGTGACAACATAAGTATGCCAAGGTAGGTACAAATAATACTTTGACAATAAACATGGTTTAAAAAAATTCAGCTTTCCTAACCAGCACAACTTGATGGGTTTGATTGACGCTTCGTCACACTCATATGTGAACACGTGATGCATTTCCTTTCAATGAAATGAGTCAACTAAACAAACGTGATGAGAACGTTATTACAGAACCTCTTTTATACATCACACACAGACAATTTGTCTCAATCACGGATGTTTCTGATCACATTGAAGAGACTTTGATCTCTTTCTTTTTTTCTCTCTTTTTTTTTTTTGTTTGATTTGGTTTATGGCGTTGATGGATCATTACAAATATTCTGCTTCCTGTAACTCGAATCCCGATCTCTTTTCAAACCGGGCAGAAAAAGAAAATACGACTCGAAATTTTTTGTAAGTTTTCTTTTGAATTTAACCCTAACAAAGTGTTTGTTAATGGGTTGCAACTGTCGTTTGATGGAATCAAATTTTGGCAATTTATTCTTATTTTTCTATCATTCACTCTAACAAAAATCACATAAAGAGGGATAATTGCCTGCTTCTTATAAACAGAGATCAACCCCTATGAATTCTAAAAAATGCTGTAGCTGGAATCAGAGATTATGAACTAATAAGTGTTATAGGTGTCATTAATTAAAAATATAATTAGCTTTAGATAATATGAAAACATGTTTTACGCGGCACACAAATCCCTACGCCAAAAATATATATACTCTAACATCAAAGTGAAGTCACCTACATTTCCATCGATAGGCATCAAGATCTCAATATAATTCTGTTATTGAAGACAGAAAAATCACTAACATTTGTAATTTTATTTTTAAATAAATCAATATGATTTCGGCACAGATGAAACAAGAACTCAGTTCGCTCTAAATCAGCACAATCTATTTAAAGGTATTAAGGAAATTCGATCGACAATCCGCTTACTATTTTATAATAAAACAATTTTGATAAAAATATTTGCTTGATTATATGTTTGAAGAAGTTAAATTCTATTAATATGTAATAAGTAAAGTATTTTATTTGAAAAATTCCTCTTGTTTCTAGAACTTAAATCCTATTATCATATTATGATTAAACTATTTTATTAAAAATATTTCGTACTTCTTGAAGTTAAATTCTATTACTCTATCCTAATAGATTATAATAAAAATCATCTCCTAGTTATTTTTTATATTTTTTTTCAAAAATATTTGATTATGTACTGCTAGAATTTTCTTTCTAGAAACATAACAAAATGTTTTTAAACAAAATTGTTTTATTATAATATTGAAATAGAATTTAATTTCTAGAATCATATTAGCAGAAGAATATCTTAATTATAATTTAATATAATATAGTAACAAAATTCAATTTCTAGAATCAAATTAGCAAGGGGATAATTTTGCCTACATGATCTCTTCCCATAGCTGGCCATCGGAATATGCATTTCCGCCGTCTTTGAAATGGCATGTTTGATCGTCATCGAGCGGAAATAACTGTCATGCAGTTCACAGGTCACTCTCTTCCGCGGCATCATTTTGTGATAGCACTGTGGGATTTTTACCATATTATCAACCAAGCTGTATTTTACAACATTCCTTATAAAAACCCATAGCTGGAGAGAGAAAAACTGAAATCATATTTTTCCTGAAGATATTAGAATAATGTGAAATGGAAACAGCTTTGTTCAGGACTTGAACTTGGTTAACTGAGCTCTCTTTCTATCACAAGAACAGTTTAATTCGGTTTAGCATAATGATAAAGTTTTATTGTCAAAAACACTTCTATTTCTAGCTATTTAGTTTAGTCAAACAGTTCTAATTCAAAGAATTTGGTTTAGTATAAGTATAGTTTACGCACAGTTAAATATCAAAATAGTTCTATTTCGAAAAATTCAATTTAGCGTAAGAACAGTTTCAATGTCAAAAACAATTTTATTTTAAATAATTCAGTTTAGCATAAGTAGGGGGTTTAAATCTAAGTACAGACTTTAATTGTCAAAAACATTTCTATTTCAAGCTATTCAGTTTTGTCAAATAATTCTAATTCAAACAATTCAGTTTAGTATAAGTGTAGTTTTTGTCCACACACAGATGTCAAACCAGTTCAATTTCGAACAATTCAGTTTCAATGTCAAAAACAGTTCTCTTTCAAACAATTCTGTTTAGCATAAGTACACAGTTTAGTCCTATCTCATACATATATCGAATATCAGGTGCTACCACTCCGGGCCAGAGTGGAACTTGGAGCGATGGCAATGAAGATGTACTCCGCATTCCCCAAAGCTCCAACATGAATGGAATCTCAACATCAGATTGTTCAGTGTCATATACAGGACACTCGTTGGATGGTTAGCCTTCTGCAGAGGCGCAATCAGTGTATTCTACAGCACGAGACGACTGGGCAAGGATTTTATTGATGCAACTGGACTTCATCACAAGACCTTCTGGTATTCTATCTTCCCTTATCGATGTTAATGGAAATTTTATGATTTGGGTAAGTTGATTCCGAAAAATGAAATAGTTCGGTTCATGTAACATCAAAGCATAAGACTCTTGTCTGCACGGTCAATTCTCCGTTGTTTGTAGTCATTATCCATCGATTTCTGCAAGTGTTAGATTTACGAGAAGAGGGTTTCATGGATCTGAGGAAAGCAAAATGAATACACACAAGTAGTACATAAAAGAGAGATGAAAAGTAACTTAGTATATGAAACAGTGCACTACAGAATTGATGTAGGTTTTCATAGTTTGAGCTGAAAGTTTCAGCCCAATAAGGCATGTACACTGTTCTAACACAAAGGGCATCTCATTATAGACACACACACACACACACTCTCTCTCTCTCTCTCTCTCTCTCTCTCTCTCTCTCTCTCTCTGAATCGTAGTAAGCCAGTTCGTACTCCAGTCGCGCTATTACGTTCACTTTCGGGCAAATACCCTTGGGAAAGGTATGAACCCCCTTATCCTTCCAGCTATGGGTTAAATAGTACCACTACTGTTCTTCTAGGAGAATGGCTTTTGCATTAAATAACCTACTAAGGTTGATATGCCATTAAACAAAGAAACAATCAAACAATCTCTCTCTCTCTCTCTCTCTCTCTCTCTCTCTGTCTCTCTCTCTCTCTCTCTCATATGTGTGTGTGTCTATAATGTGTGTGTCTGTGTGAGTGTTTATGTCTAAAATGTGTGCGTCTACATAAAATGTGTCAATAATGTCTGTGTGTCTATATATTATCAAGTAGTGCTGATACCTCGGAGTCCTTCTATCCGTCTCTATCGTCCATCGCACCTTGGAGGTCCTCTAGCCTGTATACAATCTCCGCAGAGTGCTTATGTATATAAGTCTTTGCTAGTCAGCTAACACTGGAATGTTCGTGTCTAGGAGGAGTTCATGAGAGGACGCCACTTATGAGTTCGTTCTTATTTCTCCAGCAGTATCTTGCATGTCTTGTTCGTCTAACTGATTGTTTGTAAGATGAGAGGTAAGTGGTCGTACAGCTGTAGCTTTGTGGATTGGTGCTTCTAGGATTTGTTCGAAAAAGCATGTAGCATTTTTGTGCAATTGTCTTCTAGGTTTTTTTTCCTGTAAATTCTTTAGAATTTCGGTGGTATATCCATATAGTAGTACTGACACGATTACAACTTGGAAGAAATCCTGTTTTATTCTAACAGAGAGATCAGATTTCCATTTGATCGATTACCTGTCAATTGCAGTTCACCCATTTGCTATGCTTATGATGATATCACTTTCAGTAGATGAGATGTTTCTGCCGAGATATATGAACTGGTCAACTAATTTCAGAGACTTGTCACTTAAAGGGGAAATGATTGCTTTTTGATTAAAGCATATGAACTCTGTTTTATCTGCGTTCACTCACAGTTAATATCTTTTGCTGCTTGACACATTCTATGCATCAGCGATTTGGCTCGGGCAGGTGTATTTGCGAAAAGTGTTAGATCGCCTGCGTTGTCTATATCTGTTAAAGTTTCAGCGTGATATCGTCTGCTTCTTGAGTTTTTTTTAATATGAAACCATTTTCTTTTAATAGCTCTATTACTGTAATAGTACGTAACGTAAACAGATTATAAATACATATGGTGCAAATCTAACTCCTTTTACGGTCCCAGCGATAATTTTTAAAAAGTCGATGTCACCTATCAGATGATCGAACCATTGCTTTTTTATTTTTTTGTAAGGCATCATTATAGCAGTAACAGTTACTTTGGGGAGGCTATATGCTGATAGAATTTACTCTAGCTTTCCAGAGGGATGCCCCCCAATGTGTTATTGTTAAAGCGCTGGACTGCGGAATCGTAGTAAGCGAGTTCGAACTCTGGTTGCGCTATTTCATTCACTTTCGGACAAATACCATTAGGAGAGGTATGACCCCCTTATGCTCCCATCTACGGGTTAAATAATACCACCACCGTCCTTCTAAAAGGATGGATTAGGCATTAAATAACCCGAGAAGGTTGATAGGCCATTAAAAAATTAACAAAAATATCCAGCTTTCCTCAGTGTATGGAATCGAATGTCTTCGAGAAATCTTCGAACAATAGTGTTTTCTCGAGATTATTTGCAAGTATTCCTTCAATGAATTGACTGATTGTCAGAATCTATGACATTGTGGATCGATTTCTCCGAAAATTGTTCTGTTTTTTTTTTACGAAGAATATTCTTATTTTGAGGCTGGATTCAAGGGAAAAGAAGAGTAGTAAGCGTTATAACTATATAGGGATTTTGAGGTTGCCTTGTTTTCGGAAAGAGGGGGATGCACCCTTTGGTTCATTACTTTATTGTTTTTTTATACATATCGTTGCATAATCAGGGAAGTGTGTCTTCAAATTTATCTGTCTTCCATACTTCAGAAGATATTTCGTCGAGGACAGCTGTTTTTCTGATGTAATTATTTTTTTCGTTCGTCCATCAAGTTCTTTCTCCGTAAAATATCCAAGTTTTATGTTTATTTGACCAGTAATAATTTCTTTAGTATGGTTATCCGGGGTTTTAGGAGGGTTTTACGTAGATTCTTCAAATATTCTTTCCACTTCTGAAAACTTTCTTCTTGGCTTACTAGGAATTATAATGACAAATAGGATTCATTCGAATAATTCCTTGCCAAAATTTCAATTTAACAATATGGCGTATAAATTAGAATCTATTTTATCATTAAAACGTTAATTTTATGTAATTCTGTCAGTTTAAATGTGATATATTTTGATGAACCGACAAACAAATTTAAAGACAATGTCTTCCAGTGTGCCAATTTGTATTGCTATGATTAGATCAACAAATGCATATAATACTATTCCTGTACTTCTTTTAGCGTCAAGCACTTCCCTATCCCTTATAGTCCAATTCCGAAGAAATAAACACTTGGTAACATTTTTTGTCAAATATCAGACTTAATTTCATATAATTATACTTCTGTCAGGCTATCCTAAAAATGTTTTTCCGTGTTTTCGAACTGAAACGGTTTGATTTTCGTTTTTTATTTATCAGATGTAAAGGAAAAATCTTATTATTCATGCGCTTGCATTTTGATACGCTATCACACATCCCGCAGCATATACGCATATATATATATATATATTAGGGCCTGTTCCATTAGGGAAAACTCATTTTTCCTCATCTATAATGGTCTGTGATTTGGCTCCACGTTCTTATCGAGTTTGTGTTGCTACTTATGAGGACCTTCGCTAGTTTATCTCAAAGGATTTTCTGCTTCGCTATCTAATAGCCAATCAAGAAACTTAGTAGCAGATCATAACTCGTCCATCTTCAGTAAGTAATCAAGGAATCGCATCGTTTTTATTTCTGCGGTATACTAGATTTTTAGGTGATGAGTCACTGAGTCCCACCGGATTTGGAACAGGCTAAGGTAAATTTTGTAATGGTCTAATGAGTAAAGAATTTACTAATAGACCGGGAGACAGAAGTTCAATGCGAGATCTAGTCATACCAAAGACTCAAAAAATGGTACTTGATGCTGCCTTGCATAACACATCATTAAAAGGTAAAGATCAAGGGTAAAGTGGAGTAATCCAGGGAATGCAGTAGCACCCTCCCCAACACCTTGGTGGAGTAGCTATTGAAAAGAAGCCTTCGAGTAACCCTCGAATAATGTTGCAAATTTTATATATATATATATATATATATATATATATATATATATATATATATATATATATATATACCGTATGGGTTTATAAGGCAAAATTAGGACAGACATTTCAAAAAACATTCATTGGTTAAAAAGACGAATGCTAGGTAAAGGTAAGTTCTATTGTTTTATATTGTTACCTTAAAAATCAGTTGCCGAGGTTGGTATGGAAGCGATCTTTACTTTGTTTACCTTTGCGAAGATCTTTACAGTGTAATCTAAAGACCACAGCAGTACTAAAATTACACGAGCCGGGTACCTAAAGCTGATACTTGACTTCATTTGACAAAGAATGATTTTCAGGGACATTTTCTGTTAAAAAAGTACGTCTTATGAACTGTCAAAAATAGTATATATATATATATATATATATATATATATATATATATATATATATATATATATATAATGTATTTCTATTTTATGTTAATCTCAAAGTTTAACTCAGGCAGAGTGAAAAAAAACAAATGATCCAACTTGTAAATAAATACATACATAAATTGATATTTGGGAAGAAATCCTACAAAAAGAAAAGACTAAAAATATACGTATTGTCTAAAAAATTCAGAGAATATCGTAATGTCTAGCCAAAAGAAAAACTCTGACAGAGGGCCAAGTAAACGAAGAACGTACTCGATACAATGTAGAGCAAATATTAACATAAGTACCTAATGAGTCAGACGAAATCTACTTGGGTTTCACCTTTCCAGATCATCAGAATGGTCAGCTTCATCCTGATGATCCGGAAAAATAAATCCTTGGTAGATTTCGTCTGACCCATTAGGTACTTATATATATATATATACATATATATATATACATATATATATATATATGTGTGTGTGTGAGTGTGTGTGTGAGTGTGTGTGTGTGTGTGTGTGTGTGTGTGTGTGTAAATTTTGAACGAAATCCGACGGAATGAAAAATCATTTGGGGAAATTTCGGCGTTTTTTTTTTTTTTAAGTTGAAATTGATGTAAAGAATAAAGCATTGCATTGATATTATTTACTTACTTTTTTCCTTCTGATTTGCCAGTTTCTGATCTTTATCGGTTCTTATCTAGAAATTTTACCGATGTATTTTTCACATTATTGTTTACAAATTACCATATTACTTTTTAAAAAGATAACACTTATTATAATGACGACATATGGGAGGTACTTTGATCAAAGTTCATTATGGAGCCAATCTACGTCATGTTTTTATCACATATCTCCATATTAGTTGTCTAAATTTCTGAGACGAAGCTTGATGATTTTTTTTTCATTAAGGATTTTCGGACTATTGTCTTCATCTTTATTGTTATTTCCACAACGTTTCGGGTGATATGTCCTCTGGCCTTCTTCAGGTATTTGTCGAACTCGGGAACCTACACGGAACTTCGAACTACGTCCTTTACTGAATCCTCGGGGATCACCTGTTATAATTCCGTTAGCTATAACCAGGTACAAGTGTTTAGTATTCCAGTATATTTACTTGCCTGCAGTCAGGATTGAACCTACAACCGCCAGATTAATGTCTCCTTAGAAGCATAGGGAACCAACGCCAATAACCGTTACGCAATGTGTCCTGATAAAAAAAAAACATATCTCCATTCTTCACTAAATTCATTCTCTGATATATCGAAATACGAAAAGACACAATTATAGAAAAATAAAACTGATCGAAATATATTTTTTCCATAGCGATGTAGTTAGACTCGGAAACTTTATATAAATAATTAGGCTTAATGCCTAATAAGCGGAAATGCGGCCTTGAAGGAAGAAAGTTCAAACTCCAGTCTTGCTATTGCGTTTACTTTTGAGCTATTTCTTTTTGGGAAGATATGAATCCCATTATCCACCAGCTATAGGATAAATAGTATCACTGCTGCTATTCTCAAAGTTTGGTTTCGGTATTAAATAACTTACGAATGTTGTTTCTCCATATTTAATATACATTCTATTATAGTAAACATCACTAACTTTCTGATAACTCTGTACATCAGGCAAAATATGTCTATCTGATTTTCCGAAGATTCTTTTTATTTCTTATACATATATATATATATATATATATATATACCTATTTTCTAATATGTTCAACAAGCGTCAGAAATTTATCTTTTACAGAATAGACTTGTTTATCAAAGACGATGTAACGTGATGCCTAGCATAATGGATTAACAAACCGAAATTTGATTTGTACTTAAATTGCTTGTGTTTATTTCACTAAGATCAACTTGTGGGGAAGTCATGAATCAAATTTTCGTTTCACTTTGTTTCATGTTCAGCGAGACAAAAGTTTCTTCCCTGATATGAAATATTTAGTTGATGGAAAAGGAATAAATGGGCATTTTGAACAACTACTTTCCTATAATTACCTTAAATCTATTAGAAGATGTATCAGACGGTTTTACTTTCTTTATTAATCTAAATATTTGCCCTGAAAGAATAAGCATGTTTATTTTTAGTGCGCTTAGATTCGTTGTCGTAAATGTAAAACGCATTAGCATCCCCCACATAATATTTTCGTATCGAAAGGTAATACTGAAATCTAACGTTTCATTTATATCCCGAAAACCTTATATTAGATTTTATGCAGATATTATTTCAGTTTATATAAAAAAAAAACTTCAAAAAAATAAATTTTTTGCTCTCTCTCTCTCTCTCTCTCTCTCTCTCTCTCTCTCTCTCTCTCTCTCTCTCTCTCTCTGAACTTTAAAATTAGCTTCTTGAATTTCTGTTTGAAATTTCTTTCCTCTTCTTCTTTACATTTCTTTCGTCTGTCTTACTTGCCTGTCAATTTTCTTTATGTTGCAGCAATTAGAGACTCTATTTTCCCTTTTCTTGTTTTTCTTCTGAGATCTTTTCTTTTTCAGAAAATGCTGATATTTCATCTTAACTTGAGTCAAGTTTCATTTTTGTGTCCTTTTATATTTAAAACGTGTTAATTTTTTCTTATGTCTTCTCATTTTCTTAGACTTTCGGTGAAAATGTATCAACTAAGAACAAACGATTTTTTTTGTCATCTCTTTTCTTCCATATTGTTGTATTGCAGGGAAAGAAAACACCACTGATGTATAAAGATATGATCTGCTTCTCTTCTTTTCTTTTTATTACCCAAAATATACAGATAGTTAAGAGTGAGAAATAATCGGAGACGGTTGAGCTGTGCATACGGGGGAGGACAGTATGGATCTTCTGTAATACCTCTCTGCCTTTCTGCTCTTTGACACGAAAGTTCACTGGTTATATGATATTCCGGACACCCAGGAAAATTTCAAGGGTCTTATCACCTCCAATCTGCTGCTTACACTTGCTCGTGGACACGCTTCCTTCTATGCACGTGATCACGCTTCCTTCTAGCATCCCACCATATAATTTACATGGCATTTTCGCCGGGGCCACCAGCATCCTGTTTAATTTAAGAACCAGGTGTATTTCCTCTTATTTTGTTCCCAGAGTCCTCTTGCAGGCCGCCCACGCAATTTCTGCGGCATATCTTGCATACTTGTTACTTTAGGTACCTGGATATTACACTGTCTCAAAATGTACAAAATATCACATGCAGTCATAAACTTCATCGAAAAGACCATGCAAACCTTGCGAATGGAGCTGACAGCAGAAGGAAGAAGCTTAGCTGAAACAAAGATACAAAGAGGAATTTTCCAAGGAGATGCACTACCACCCTTACTATCCATAATAGCCGTGATACCACTGAACCACATTCTCAGAAAATGCAAAGCCGGATACAAACTCAGCAGATCGCAAGAGAAGATCAATCACCTAATGTACATGGATGACATTAAATTATTTGCAAAAAATGAAAAAGAACTGGAAACTCTCATACACGCCGTTAGAATATAAAGTCAGGACATAGGAATGGAATTTGGCATAGAAAAATGTGCCATGCTCGTCGTGAAAAGTGGCAAACGACATATGACTGACGGAATGGAACTACCAAATCAAAGCAAGATTAGAACGCTCGGAGAAAATGAAACGTACAAATCTTGGAGGCTGATACGATCATACAAGTGCAAATGAAAGACAAGACCCGAAAAGAATATCTCAGGAGAACTAGAAAACTTTTCAAGACAAAACTCTCCGGCAGAAAACTCATCAAAGGAATAAATACTTGGGCTGTGCCCCTAGTTAGATCCACTGGGAAATGTGCAAGAAATTTAAATTTGACCATACTTACTAATGGTATATGCATAACCCAGCAGTGGTCCTAGAAAAAACTCCTATTGGACTTTAACATACAAACGGATCACCTAATCCCAGCCAGAAGACCAGACCCAATAACAACAAAAAAATGAGAATTTGCAAAAAGAGAATTTGCTGTCCCGGCGTACCACAGAATAAATCTGAAGGAAAGTGAAAAGATGGATAAGTACCTCGACCTTGCTAGAGAATTGAAAAAGTTGTGGAACCTGAAAGTGACGCTAGTGCCAATTGTAATTGGTGCTTTAGGCATAATAACTAAAGGATTATAAAAAGGCCTGGAGGACTTGGAAGTCGCCGGACGGGTTGAGAATATCCAAACGACAGCATTGCTGAGAACAGCCAGAGTCCTGAGACGAGTCCTGGAGACTTAAGGAGACTTGCTGTCACTCAGACTCCAGTGAAAACTCATCAGCTAACGCTGATGTGAAAAACTCAAATGTGTATAATAGTAATGTTATTTTATTCTTAATTCAAATTTATGCAGAAAATCTGAGTGTGGTTAAATGTTTATTATTGTTCATTTTGAGTCCCAATAAACCAAATAGCATTACATTTTTATTAAAAATACAGTTATTAAATAAATAATTCAATGAATGTTATTCGTATTTTATTTTTCATCATATAGTTCATAACATTATTCTGTATTTGAAATAGGAAATATAATTACGTTAAATTCCTTCTAAGACAAGTAAATAATTGTAATTTGATATGATTTTGTTAACATTCAAAGTAATTTTGATAAATGATTTTTAATGTTAATGTATGAATGTAATGTAGTTTTTAATTCTAATAATTCATTCAAATGTAATTAATAAGCATAATTATTTTAAATTATTATCAGCATTATAAATTGATTAATTCTAGTTTTATTTATTTATTTGTTTTTACTTGTGTTGTTATTTAATCATTAATTCAAATCCATACAGGGAAACTGTTAATTTTATGCTTGCGCAATTCATTTTGAATTCAAAATAAAATAAACGTTACGTTATTATAAAAATAGTGCTATTAATAAACAATTCGATAAATGTTATTCTTATTCATTTTTTTTATTTTATAATTCATAATTGTATTGTATTTGAAATGTGAAATATAATTTTGCCAGAGTCCCTTAAGAGAGGCGAACTTTCATATGTCTTTAAATTTTAAGCGTATACATTCATAATATACTTTATAAGTTAGTAAAGTAAAGTTAGCGACCATAGTCGAGGGTGACCCGAAGGCTCCCTTTTCGATAGCTACTACACCAAGGTGTAGGGGAGGGCGCTACTCCATTCCCAGGATTGCTCCACTTTACCCTTGAACCGTACCTTATAATGCTGAGTGTTAAGCAAGGTGGTATCAAGTACCATTTTTAAAGTCTTTGGTATGACTCGGGCCATTGGCGAACACTCTAACCGCTGGTCCAAATTCTCTCTTCATGGATTATTGATGAATATGATCATAGAAAGTCTCTATGCTTATGGTGTCGGTTCAACAAAAACATATCTTGGCAATAAAAATAACAAGCGCCAAAACCATCTATGAAAAAGCTTTATGACACACGCACACCGGTCTGCCCACGGATAAAAAAAGAAAAACGTCTCTCACAATGAAGAACTAGGGTTGGATAAAAAAAAAAAAAATCAGTAATCGGTACAAATTCATCAACTCACTTTGGAAGTTAACAGAACTGGGATAATCCCGACCCTGACCTTCCAAGATCTTCACTACAAACAATACAAAATACAAAACAAATTGGTCAAAAGAAAGATATTAAACTAAAGGAACCAATAAATTATGGCAAGAAAGGACCATATATATACATACACATTTAGATCCCAATAAATTAGCGTATATAAAAGAAGATATACCCTGAAAAGCAAATTTATGTATTTGAAATTCAAAGAAGTATGACGTGCCCTCTCGAATCTCCAAAGAAAAAAAGAAAAAAAAAAAAGGTTTATCTGTCTTTAAATAGGAGGGCAGACTAGGTTCTTCAGCCTTGGTGAGGCAACTTGTCTATGAGAAAGAAAACTCTGATTTCAAACCTGTTAAACTCCGCTTAAAAAATTGACTTTGTGTCATATCCTGCCTGAGCAGAGGGGTTGGTAGATATGTATTAGTCATAAAGACTCCAACGTAAGTATGTTTCACATTTGAAATACTATACAATATTTATAAAATGAAAAATAAAATACAGATAAGATTTATTGAATTATTTACTAAATAACCCTATTTTTATAACATTTTTTATAACAGCTTTCCCGTATGAATTTGAATTATCAACTACAATATTATTAAATAAAAGATTAATAAAACTGTAATTAATTGATTTTATGCAAATAATAATTCTGAATACTTATTCTTATGAATTAGCTTTGAATGATATATTAGAATTCAAAAATACTTTAAATTCATACATTGAATTCTTAAAAATCATCCATCAAAATTGCTTTGAATGCTAATAAAAGCTGAGAATGATCTCACTTAAAGATTAGATATAAGAATTTTCGGATAAATATCTTTAAGTTTATTTCTGAAATGCATTATTTCAATATTAAACAGAGCATTGTTATTAATTTGAGTCCCTTAACATATCAAGAATCGGCACAAAATGTTTTAGTGTTGTTTTAAATATTTAAAACTTTTTAGTGGCGACTCAAACAGACAATAATTATTGAAAAATTTATTTGAAAATATACGAGGGTCATTCAATAAATGAAAAGAATCTTTTAAATAAAAGCTAATTACTTTTTCCAGAATTTTATTCCAAAAATTTTAATTCTGCATTGTTTGGATGTGGTTTGTTGTAAAATTATCGTAATCTTACCTAAGTATTTGTTTTGAGATTGTTCAAAATGGTCCCGAACCAAACAGTATTCTCTAGACATCGTTTTTTCTTCTTCATCAATGGTCATAAAAAGGAGAAAATTTCCCAGTGAAGAGCGGCATCTAATAGGATTCTAAAACTGCACAACTTGAATCGTTCAAATTATCCCCCGACAAAATTAATTTCCTTCTCTGATATTAGTTTCATGTTATATAAAAATGTGACATTTTAATATCTATTTTATGATAGTTTTGATAATTAGATAATTTTTGGATATCAAGTCCCTTGCAAAAATTGTTCTCTGTAATTGTTAGGAGTAATTAAAGGCACCAGAGACGTGCCTCTACTCACACTCTAGCTGCATGGCTGTGTGGCCTATACTTGGTATAGCCTTTTGAAAATCCCATTTCAGTGAATGATATTATACAAAATGTTTGATTGTTTAAGATTTTGGGAAAAGTTGTTTTCTAAAAAGTTAGATTACCTGTTTTGCGGATAACCTTTGACTAATAAACATCTTACTTGAAATAAACTTGATGATTCAGATAATTCTGTCTTATAGACGTTGATTTGAAAACGGTGCTCATTCATGTCAAAATATTCACCGCTTTTCTTTCTTTCTTTTTCTTTCTTTGAAATGCTGTATCTCTTTGTGCCGAAAAATCTGCTCTTGATCAATTTTCCCCAAGGATCTTGCCTAATCCCATTGAGAGAAACTCATCTAAATGCAGGAAGTTACAGTGTAGAAATTCTGTAGAATGTACATGTTCTTACAAAAAAATCCTTATAAATGCTCAACGGTTTGAAAACTTTTGAGTTTGGTTACCAGTTTGGTTACTGAAACCATTCCAACAGATTGAGTGCAATATGGTAAGGAGCCTTGTTCGACCAAATCTCATTTAGGAAAACATCTTCTCTGAATACGCGTTTAAAAATCGATTTTTGTCTCACTAGTGTTCCTGTATTACATTGAAAGATAGAGTGAGATTAGATTTTAAGATATGATTTTCATTCAAAATAACAGATCTGCTGTTGATTAAAAAAAAACATATCAATGACATACTACAACTAAAAAATAAAATACATGAAGCGAAGAAAATATGGACGTATTTGTAATACACGAAGAAACGTCAATAGTAAAATTGATTGCATTTTCAGATATATCAGATTTTTCTTACTTTTTTTTATTCCAAAGATCATACACTGAGATTTTTGTAGGACAGAATGTGCCTTCGATAAATTCAGAATGAAATAATTTCAGTCGCTCGATCTATCAATCTATCTACAATACGAGATTAATAATTCCATAGCCTTACACGAAGTATTTTGCTGAACTTAGATATTTTCAATTTGTGATTTTAATCTATTTAATTTTTCCATTATTAGGTTGCTTAATAATACACACACACACACACACACACAAGTAATAGTTATCGTCGTAGAAAATAGACACTGGGACAGGAGTTCAAATCCTAGACGATGCACTAATATCATCTGGAAATGTATGTATTCAATTATTGTCCCTCCAGATACGGGTAAATAGTAGGGCAGGCTAATTTATTTAGCCTTGGTTAAAAGACAAGTCTAGGAGAAAAAAATCTCTGAATTCAAACCTGCTAAACTCCGCTTAAAAATTGATCCTATGTCATATCCTGCTCGTGTGGAGCTGTTGATAAATACACACACACACAGACACACACATATATATGTGTGTGTGTCTGTCTGTCTGTCTGTCCGTGCTTGTGCACGCACGGTCTTTTATATTTTTATCATTAAGGGCTTTCGGACTATTGTCTTTATCTTTATTGTTATTTCCAGAACATTTCGGCTGATATGCCCTCCAATCTTCTTCAGGTGTTTGTCGAATTCGGGAACCTGCACGGAACTTTGAACTACGTCCTTTATTGAATCCACGGGTGTCGCCTGTTCTGATTCCGTTAAACATAACTGGGTAGAAGTGTTAAATATTCCTGTATTGTTACTCGTCTGCAGTCAGGATTGAACCAGCAACCTCCACATGAGTGTCTCCTTAGAAGCTCAGGGAACCAACGCCTATAACTGTTGCACTTACGTTAGTGGTCTTTTATATATAGAAATGCATGATATTGATTCTATGTACAAACAGAATCATTAATAAGAATGTTCAGACTGTTTGTTCTATCGTAAAATTACAAGCTGAATGAAGGAAAAACTAAATAAAAGGGAAACAAATAATCTGAAACAAAAAAGACAACGACAAAACAAAACAAAAATCTTCATTTGGGAAAAAACAAACAAAAACGAAAATCAAAAGTCATGAAAAGAAAACAAAATTCAGACTCTTTATGGGACAAAAATTAAGTCGATTAGTTGGGTTGGAAAATTCTAAAACTGCCAATAATTCAATTATTTTCACGTATTTCCAATGAGGACGCATTTATTAGACAGGTGAAACAAGAAAACCTTTTAACTGGTGGTGAATAATTCACACGAAGGGGAATTTGTTTGCAACTAGTTTCTACGAAGAAAAAAAAAATTAAGGAAATATTGTTTTTCGAAAAAGCAATTATAAAAAAAATCAAGAAAAAAACAACTATAATTCATTAGGTTCTTATTTTAAAAAGCCTTTCTGTGTAGATGATTTAAGAATTCTCTTCATTTAGATAGAGAAACGCCACCAAATTAACTTGATTATTTTTAATACTAAAATAATAGCAAGTTAAGCCGACTTTTCAGCGATAACATTCTCAAGCAGTGTTCATTCACTCTGCAGTTTGCTAAGAGGCTTAATTACCGACGTCTAATCATATTAAACACTTTAAAAAATCCTTGTTGTTTAGAACAAAGCTCCTTAGATTGATTTTAAAAATAATGAATTGAACGTCATTGCTATTAATTTAAAGCAAATTTGATTCTATCAGAAATAACCTTATAAATGGTCAAAAGAAATAACTAGAAAATCAGAAAAATAGCCTAAAAAGCAAGCAATGTGCTCATGAAATATTAACAAACATCTGCTTCAAATGATTGCAGGAGAAAATAGGGCATACCCTTTGAAAATGATATCAAAATATGCTAATTTGTTTTCGATAATTGAGGTGCGAAAAGTTGGCTACTAAAAGTACACATATAGCTATATGGGTGTGCTTGTTTATATGCATTGTGTGTGGGGGGTTGCCATAGACACACATTCAGAAATTTACATGTAAATATATAAATTTGGAGGCGTTCGAGGAGCAATGGTTACTATAGTGGGAAATAGACCTGGCGATCTGTGTTAAAACTCCGAATGAGGCTGTTTGCATTTCACGTAGTGCTTATACCCACGAGGAAGTTATTAAGCCAACAATTTTCCCTCTATCTACCAATAAATAGAGGGGGAGACTGGGCTCTTAAATCAGGGTATCGCAACTAATTTTGGCGAAGGAAAACTCTGAATGCAAACTGTTAAACTCCGCTAAGAAATTGACGCTGTGTCGTGTCCTACTTGTGTGGAGGGCTTGGTAAATATGTATTTATGTAACCTAACGATAAAAAAAAGTGTGTAGGCACAAGGATATGTTTTTAATTAATCAGAATATCTACGTATGAACATTTCGATCCAGAAGAGAGGATTCTGTTGAAATGGCAAAAGGAATTACTTTTACAAGAAACGAAATGACCGATCTGAATTTTAGGAAATGGAATTAAGGATATAGCGATTACAGAATTACAAAGAAATACAAAGAAAGAATACAGAAGTGATTTAATCAATGAGATAAGGATTTCAAATAAAAAAATGATCTTTAAAAAAATAGAAAACAACTTGACTTTCAGGCAAGAAAAACTATTCCTAAATGAAAGGAACTATAATAAAGAGCGACTCATATATTGTACAATTTTCTTTTTATATTCAGGTATAAATGTTTGATTTGTAAATTCACATACACGCACATGTGTGTGTGTGTGTGTGTGTGTGTGTGTGTGTGTGTGTGTGTGTGTGTGTGTGTGTGTGGCCATGTGTGTGAAGTCTAGAATACGTTCACTGAGTTCTTTTAAGGAGTAATACTCCCGTTAAAGATAAATAACCGGAGATTTGGGTATGTCATTCAGCTGTATTCGGTGGTGGGGCTCCAATTCTGAAGCACTTGAAAGTGTAAAATCACCTATTTGTTGTTATTACTCCTGGGTTCACTCTCACTTGAGTGGAAACACCTGTTAGTATAGTGTCTTGTTTACGTCAACCCTACTACGCATTTTCTATTGAATCAGATTATATTATATAATGAAAGATCTCTATTTCTATGAACGAGTTTTCCATTCGTTCAAAACACCATGACAACAAGTATTTCTTTTCGTCATTACAATGCATATATAACTTTAGCTGTCATCCTCTCTCTCTCTCTCTCTCTCTCTCTCTCTCTCTCTCTCTCTCTCTCTTGATAGATAGATAGATTTTCATTAGTGAATACATGTAAGTTGACCAAAAGGAATTTTAATAAAATGGCAAAATCTCACATAAGAAGACCTGAACATGGCTATGAAGAGGAACCCTTAAAAAAGAAATAGATAGATAGATAGATATTTCTGTGAACGAGTTTTCCATTCGATCAAATCACCATTCCAACAAGTATTTCTTTTCGGCGTTACAATGCATATATAACTTTAAATGTCATCCTCTTTCCTTCTCTCTCTCTCTCTCTCTCTCTCTCTCTCTCTCTCTCTCTCTCTCTTGATAGATAGATAGATAGATAATGGCTTCCGAAGAAATAGATCCACGACCTCACAAATATTAACCATCCATAGAATCCTTGAAGGTGTACGGGCAAAGAACCTACAAGCGACATTAATATTTGTCGACTTTACCAAGGCTTTCGACTCCATTCACAGAGGAAAGATGGAACAAATCCTACTAGCGTACGGCATACCTAAAGAAACCGTAGCGGCAATAACGATTCTCTATAGAAACACTAAAGTAAAAGTACGATCACCAGATGGAGACACAGAATACTTCGACATTGTAGCAGGAGTACTACAAGGGGACACACTGGCTCCGTACCTCTTTATCATTTGTCTATACTACGTACTTAGAACATCGATTGACAAAATCAAAGAGAATGGCTTCGAACTGACGAAGAAAAGAAGCAGAAGATACCCCGCAACAACAATTACCGACGCCGACTACGCCGATGACATAGCGATACTGGCAAATACACCTGACCAAGCCGAAACACTTCTGCATAGTTTGGAACGAGCAGCAGCAAGCATAGGCCTCCATGTTAATGCACACAAAACGGAATATATGTGCTATAACCAAACGGGGGACATCTCCACTCTAGAAGGAACCCCTCTTAAACTAGTAGACAAATTCACGTACCTAGGAAGCAGCGTCGAATCAACCGAAAAGGACATCGAAACGATGTTAACGAAAGCATGGACAGCTATCAATAGGCTATCGACTATATGGAAATCAGACCTAACCGATAAAATGAAACGCAGTTTCTTCCAGGCAGCGGTCACATCGATACTGCTATATGGATGCACTACATGGACGCTAACAAAACGGCTGGAGAAGAAACTAGATGGCAATTACACAAGAATGCTGCGTGCAATCCTGAACAAGTCCTGGCAGCAACACCCCACAAGACACCAACTGTACGGCCACCTGCCCCCTATCACGAAAACTATTCAAGTTAGACGAACCAGACATGCAGGACACTGCTGGAGAAGCAGAGATGAACTCATAAGAGATGTACTCTTATGGGTCCCCACACATGGCCGCGAAAAAGCAGGACGACCAGCTCGAACGTAAATTCAGCAGCTATGTGAGGATACAGGTTGTTGTCCTGAAGACCTACCTAGGGCGATGAACGATAGGGAGGAGTGGCGAGAGAGGGTCAGGGATATCCGTGCTACCAGCACGATATGATGATGATGATGATAGATCTTCATTAGTGAATACATGTAAGTTGACCAAAAGGAATTTAAATAAAGGAGACGAATGGATGCAAAACAAGATAGACAAGAAAAGATACAGATAAAAAATATTTGTATGACCGGCATGAAAATGAAAAATTACTTTTCACCTCCCTTTTTGGTTATACTTTCGAAAGTGAAATCTCCGTATTCACGGAGATGTCTGTTTTGGAGAAATCTTTCTGCTGTTGTTTTATGAATCGTGCTTTTATATCTTTCACTTCTTGCTTTACATCTCAAAGCAGCAGGTGTGCGACAAGAGTAAAAAAAACATTGACGAGGAGATAGAAATCTATATTTATCTATTGAAAAAGAATTATGACAAAATTCATTTATCTCTTTTAGCGTAGATTTTTGTGTGGAGGTAAATATGTTCCGACATTTTCTTTCTAAAGAGACGACCAAAATTATACGCCGCTCGGTAACAATTCCTGGCCCTAGTGTTTTTTGTATTATTTTATTTAATTTTCAACTTTACTCCCGGCTTCTTACATTACTCTCCCGGGCTTTTACACAAGATATAAAGAAGCTAATGGTTGTATGTGCACTTTGTATTCACTTTTTTTACGCTACTTTTTGGTGATATTTTTCAGTAACATTGATAATACTCTCCTAAAGATATAAGTAATCCCTCAAAGTGCTTGCTTTTTTTTTGTTCTTTTTTGTCTTTCAATGAGACTACCATGAATCTTGTTAAAGTGTTTTTCTGTCCCTTCTTTAATTATATCCAGGGCAACCAATATTACATTTACGGTGTTAGTTTTGAGGTACCATATTTGTCATTATCATTTTCCCAACGAGAGGTTTTCACATCAGCGTAAGCTGGTGGTCCTTCACTGAATTTTGAGTGACAGCAAGTCTCTTTAAATCTTCAGGACTCTTCACAGGATTCTGGCCGATCTCAATAGGTTAGTAGTTTGGATGGTCTCCACTCGTCCTCTCATTCCCAAATCTTCCAGTCCCTTTAATAATCCTTCGGTGACTGTACTAAAAGCACCAATTATAATTAGTATAAACGTCACTTTCATGTTCCACAGTTTTGTTCAATTCCCTGGTAACGTCGAGGTACTTATCCTTCTTTCACTTTCTTTCAACTTTTCTCTGTGATCAGCCAGAACAACAAAGTCTACAATTCTCCCAGTTCTTTTTTTTTTTTATTATAATAAGGTCTGGTCGTCTGGCCTAGATTAGGTGATCTTTTTATATCTCAAAATCCCAGAGGACTCATGTGTCTCATTCTCCAGGACAGCCACTAGGTTGTGCATATACCATTTGTTCGTCTGGTAAAATTTCAATTTCTAGCACAATTTCCAGTGGATCATCTTGCCCAATCAGTTATGTTTTGTCTAATACTATTTCTGGGCTAATTTGCTGCATTCACTTATTATGAGATAGATCATTTCATCTTTTCCACAACATAATCAACATTTACTGTTTTGTTGTATCTTATCTATTCTTGCTTTGATATAAAGTAAGTAAAGTTGGCCACCGTAGTCGAGAGTGACCAAAAGGTTCCCTTTTCGATCGCTACTACACCAAGGTTTGGGGGGAGTGCTACTCCTTTCCCTAGATTGCTCCACTTTACCCTAGATCCTTATCTTATAATGCTGAGTGTTAAGCAAGGTAGCATAAAGTACCATTTTTTGAGTCTTTGGTAAGACTCGACCTGGGATTGAACCCAGGTCACCCGAGCCATTGGTGAACACTCTAAACATTATGCCAGTGATATAATTGGTTCCTATTGCAGCGTTTTGTGCTGCTATCGGGAGATATTCAGTTTCTCTCTTAAGGTTTCCTTTTCTTAGCCATGTCCATGTTTATTCGTGGGAGATATCGTTTATTTGTCGCTTCAAACGTCCATAGATTTATTTTTCTTCCCATTTTTATTTTCTCGTTATTGTCTTTCTGTTGATCCTCGTGTTGTCAATATTGTTTCTGATTATTTCATTTTTCGCTTTAATTTCAGTTTTTTACAATGCTTCACCGGATCTTCGACTCAAATCCCAATGCGAGGGAAGGTAGAGATTCTATGTATTTTATTTATTGATGTTTGTTCTATCTTTTTTGTGTGTAACCATTCAACTCGTATTCAATGAACAGTTCTACAAGGTGCTTTGTTATTATTATCATTATTATACTACTAGCGAGTTTGTTTGTTTTTTACACCAGTGTTAATTAATGGTCTTTCACTTGAGTCTGAGTGACACCATGTTTCTCCACGTCTCCAGGACTCTTCTCAGTATTCTAGCTGATCATAACAATGCTGTAGTTTGGGTGGTCTCTACTCGTCCACCGATTTCCAAATCTTTCTGCTTCCTCATTGTTGTGGAAAGGGTCACTAATGAAAATGCAAACACGGATATTAGATAACAGATTATATTACACAAGAAAGATAGAGTTACATAGAAAAGGTAAGAAGTCTCGTACTGTTCGGATTACACCGATATTGATCTGCCTTCTGGCAGCGAAATCTCTCAGTACTAATAACGGTGAGAAGAGTCCATTACGGTGAGATGGGCAAGGCTCCCACAACACCCCTCCCCCAAGCCTTTTACTTCATAAAAGTGCTGTTAATATTTTTTTCTTTTTTGGGTCGATCATCAACGGGTCGGTGAATTTCCTCTTTCTCCCTGACCAACGTATTTCAGGTGTTGATTGGGGAGGATCTAAATCGAACATGTCGAAAATGGTGTCCATTGGACCTTCTTCTGTTTGTGGTACGTCGTTGCAGTCGTTGAAACGGCGTTTCTGTAACTGATTCTGGTGTCTCTTTTGTGTGTTTTTGGGTCCTTCTACAATATACACCATATCACCAATTCTTTTTTTAATTATTCCACGTTCCCAACAGGACGTGTTATTTTGATATCTTTTAAAGTGATTTTTTTCTCCCCGGTTGAACCTTTTTTTTAGGCGCTAATGTGGTCTTTCGCAGCTTTTTTTGTTTCGGGAGTAGCTTATCGCTGAATTCCACTTTCGATAATACGCCCATATTCACTAATCGGTCGAGCTCTTTATTCATTTCTTCGGTGGCGGCGAACGGTACGTTTCTCTTCTTTCTAAAAATGGGGCGTGTATTTTCCTTCAGTTCAAATCTTCCCATAATTTTAGTACATTTGCCAAGACCAGCTGAAAATACTTCGGAGAAACTACCTTTTAGATCCGTCTTAATTTTTTCAGCTTCGGTCGTAATGCATTCTACTTTTTGGCAAGCCGTATTAATTGGTTGATCCCAGAGATTAAATTTCTGAAACCAGTCCGACCCAAGCAAATTGTCTATGTTCTTCAGTACGAAGACTTTTAATTTTTTGGTTATACCATTTAGGATAATTATTTCGCCTTCAAATTTTATTTTGTCTCCTGTTACCGTTCGCGCCATCATGCTTATCCTCTTTATTATTGGCCTATTTAATTTTCTCCAATTTTGTAAGTTTATTATTGATAGATCAGAGCCAGAGTCTAACTGAAATCTTACCGACTTATTTAGTACTGTTATGTATTTACGAACGACTTTGTCTGACTCGTCCTCGCTTTTTGTATGTCTGACTCTGTTTAAAATTATTTTTCTGTGAGCCCTAATGTCCGAATTTATCGCAGTTTTGACATTTTTTGTACGATAGGGACAGTCCTTGGCCCAATGTACCTTTCCACAGTGGCAGCAAGCGCTGGGTCGGGGTTTTTTTTTGTTGTCACTAGTCTGCCTGTATTGAAATTTTGGGTAATCATATTTTTCTCACTTTTACCGGAGAGTATGATTGGGATCTATGCTTGACTTTCCTTACGTAAGCAACACCAGACTCCTCGATATTTTTTGTGTCTTTTCAGACACTCACTATCCTCTGAGAGTCTTCAGCCCGTTTTTGAAGTGAGATTGGGTTCGCTCTCCAATTTCGACAAAACTCTGAGTCTGATTTCTGCGTCTTTTGCTGACACTAGGCCTTGTGCGAATATCAGACATTTGAAGTTATCCGCTGACAATTCGCCTAGTTTAAAATCGTCGCTGTTTTTATTGACGATCGAAGCAAACCCTAAATAATCATCACTGTCCCTTTTTGTTAAGTTGAGACATTTCCATCTTTTGCGGAATAGAGACGTTTTGGATCTGAATAATTCTGACAGTAATTTAACTGTTTCTAAAAAGCCAAGTTCGCAAGTTTTTTTCTTTTTGTTTTGTTTTTTTTTTATCTACGAAATTGTGTCCACAGTTCCTAGCTTTCGTAGAAGTAGCCGAACTTTTTTTTCAGCAGTCCAATCTGCACTGTCGATAATATGGATATCTTCATATCTTCTGTAAAATACCTCAAAGGTCTTATCCTCATCTGGTACGTAGGAAAATGTTTTGAGTGCGTTCCACAATGCATTGTGAGTGAAAATAGTCGTACTATCTGTAGGCTTGTTATTACTTAGACTTTTAAAAAGTGCTTCTTGTGTTTGCAATTCAAGGAAGAACCGCTGTAGTTTTTCCTCGTTCTTTTTGTTGAGACTCCATTTGGAACTTCATCATTTGTGCAAACATTTCTTTAAGATCTTCCATTTTATTTTTAGACTTTAAAAAAAAATTCTATAAAAAGAAATCTTTTTTTTTCTCTAAAGTGGAGGGAGGTTCCGTATGTTGGAACTTTGTGGTAGATTCTTAAACAACTTCTAGTTGGGTATCTCTTTGTTTTTGCGATGTATCTTCGCCAGTATGTTGAGCGATTAACTCCTTTTGCCTGTTCGAGGGTCCTTTTTTTCGATCGAGTTCCTCGTTGTGGCCCCAGAAATGGTCACTAATGAAAACGCAAACACGGATATTAGATAACAGATTATATTACACAAGAAAGATAGAGTTACGTAGAAAAGGTTAGAAGTCTCGTACTGTTCGGATAACACCGATATTGATCTGCTTCTCTGGCAGCGAAATCTCTCAGTACTAATAACGGTGAGAAGAGTCCATTATGGTGAGATGAGTAAGGCTCCCACAACACTCATCAAGCATTTTGTCACCGTCCTAAGCGCACCAATTACAATTTTTATCACCAGCACGCTCATGCCCAATGACATTTTTAGTTCTCTAGCAAGTTTCAAGTATTTGTCCCTGTGTTTGTTTTCTTTGATTTTTACACTGTAGATTTCCAGGACAGTAATATCGACAATATGGCAGTTTCTCTTTTTGACAACTTTTTAAATAAATTATCGCTACGTCTGTTTTTTTGGCCGGGATTATTTGATTTGTTTGTACCCTCAGAAATCCCAAAGAACTATGTGCGTCTCATTCTCTAGGATGAATTTTGGTTTGTGCTAACACTATTTGGTCGTATGGTCAAATTCTTGCATAATTTCCAATGGATAACCTTGCCACCCAGTGATGTCTAGTCTCATACACTTTTTCTGCTAGTTTGATGCATTTGCTTATTGCATGATTAATCACTTTGTCTTTGTCATCAATTAACTTACATTTGCTATTTTATTGCGACTTACTTATTTTTGCTTTTACATATTTTTTTCCTTATGGCGTTGATTTATGCCACTCTGAGAAGAGATTACGTTTCTCCCTTGAGGTTTCCCTTTCTTAGCCATCTGCAGGTCTTTCCGTGTGACTTTTCGTCAGTTTGTCACTTGAAATGTCCATGTAATTGTTTTACTTCCCATTTCTGTTTCTTTGTTATTGTTGTTCTGTTTATCTTTATGTTGACAGTATGATTTCCAGTCCCTGTTATTAGTTTTCCTTTATTTTTCTTAAATATAATCTTCTAGCACACGTATTGATTCATTCATGCTATCTTCAAAGCAGACGGGCTCTGTTCCTTCTCTTTTTCAAAATCATATAATCTGTCTATGTCACCTCTATGATGTAAAGCGTTTTTTTTTTTTGTCTTGTGATCCATTTGTTTAAGTTCTATCAATTTTTGAGTAGGGTTACGCTTAATATTATAACCATGAAGTATATTTTTTATTGTCTTCCGTTGTCGATTTCTTCCATTAATGTTCCGGAGTTAAATGGTTGCTTTTAACGTTGTTTGTGTACCCAAAGAAAAGCAAACACTGTCAGGATGTCAAGCGAGTGTCCCATGTTAGCTATCAAGGAAGCACCAGCAGATCAAAACACCAAGACTTATTGTGAGGATGTGACGTTAAATTATATTTGGATTTATCATGGGTATTATATTGTGGTTTTATCATGGGTATTTTGTATTGTAGTTTTATCATGGGTATTATTTTATTGTTTTTTTTTTTTCGCTGACTGTTCAGCGGCTATTTGGCATCCGTGCCGGGCAGTCATTCCTCCATGGCAAACTTGATGGCAAAAGGCCTTCGACTTTGACTGGACCACCTTCAGGTAGATGAGCTGCATCATTGACACCTTTGTCATCTTTGTATAGCATTGGAACTTGCTGTCCAGTTTGAGCTATATTCAAGCATACGTGCCAGGACCCAGATTTGGGTCCATGTTCAGCCAGGCTCATCAAGTCCACATTGCACTAAGTGGATCGATGACCAGCAAAGTCCTGCTGGGCTCGAGCCTCGGCTCGTGCCTGACTTTTCATTCCCTAAACCCCCACTATAATGAACCTTCTGGTTATTGATCTTGTGTCAAGTCATATCTGGTGGGAGACAGAGACAAATATTGGGAATCTTTATATTGTGACTATACCATACCCAGTGGTTGTTTATTATCTACGCTTCTATCACAGATGCTACCATGTACTCTTAAAAAATAAGAGAAAATGTAAGCAGGTAAAAAACATAATAATAATATTTTTTTCTCCTTTGACAGTTTTCACACCAACGTTAGCCGCTGGTTTCTCATAAGAGTTTGAGGGATGGCATGTTCCTCTAGTGTCCAAGACTCTCTAAGTATTCTGGCCGATCGTAATAATGCTGTTGTTTGGATGGTTTCCACTTGTCCTTTCATTTTTAGGTCCTCTAGTCTCTGTATCGATCCTTTTGTGACTGTACCAAGAGCACCAATTACAATTCGTATCACCGTCACTTTCATGTTCCACATTTCTTTTTCAATTCCCAAGTAAGGCCCAAGTACTTATCCTAAATTTCGAGTTTTTTCAATTTTACACAGTGGTCAGTCAGAACAGCAATGTCCACCATTCGGCAAGTTCTCTTTTTTGTTATGTATTATTAGGTCTGGTCGTCCGGCCGAGATTAAGGGATCTGTTTGTATCTCAAATTCCCAAATGAGTTTGTGTGTCTCATTATCAAGAATGGATTCTGAGTTGTGCCTATACCATTTGTCCGTAAGATCAAATTTCGATTCCTTGCACAATTCACGGTGGATCACCTTGCCCACCCCGTCGTGTCTAGTTTTATACACTTTCTGTGCTTATTTGCTGCATTCGCTTATTATGTAACTGATCGTTTCGTCTCTATCACAACATAACCTACATTCGTTGTTTTGTTGTGTCTTAACTATTCTTGCTTTGATATGATTAGTCCTGATGGCGTTTTTTAGAGCTGCTAATAAAAATAGATTCAGTTTTTCTCTCATGGTTTCTTTGTTTAGCCACGTCTACGTTTTCTCGTGTGAGATATCGCCTGTTAGTCGCTTCAAACTTCCATAGATTTTTTCTTTCAAGTTTTGATTTCTAGTTGTTTCCGTTCCGTTGATTTTCGTGTAGTCAGTAATGTTTCTGATAGTTGCAATCAGTCCTTACTGCTTTTCTATGTAGTTTTTGAGTCATTGTATCAATGCGTCAACGTTATCTTCAATACTGGCAAGTCCTTTTCCTCTTTCTTTCCTTGAGACATATCGTCTGTCAGCGTCATCTCTAAGGCCTGATGCATCGTCATGAGTTTTCTTGTTCTCAGGTCCATATGTTTAAGTTTAAGAATAGTTCAGAGTATTTAATTCTGAGATAAGGTTCCTGCTATATAGTTTGATTTCGAGTAGCTTTCTCATTCTCCTGAGGTATTCATTATTCTTTTTTCTTTTTTTTTTTCTTTTTGTTTTATCTGCACTTGTTTGATGGTGTCAGATTCCAATATTCCCAAGTATTTGTACGTTTTCTTTTCCCTGATCATTCTGATTATTTTCTTGGTTTGGTTGTTCCATTCCTTCCAACACATGTCGTTTCCCGCTTTTTATTACTAGCATGGCATATTTTTCTATGCCACATTCTATTCCTATGTCCTGACTCTATATTCTCACTGCCTATCATTATCATCATTATTTACTCATAAGAGTTTTTTCACATCAGCGTTAGCTGATGGTCTTTCACAGGAGTTTGAGTGACAGCAAGTCTCCTCAAGTCTCCAGGACTCTTCTCAGTATTCTGGCCGTTCTAAAAAATACTGTAGTTTGGATGGTTTACACTCGTCAGCCAACTTGCAAGTCCTCCAGTCACTTTAATAATCCTTTAGTTACTTTTTCAAACGCACCAATTACAATTTGTATAATTGTCTCTTTCATGTTCCATAGTTTTTTTCAATTCCCTTAGCAAGGTTGAGGTACTTATCCTTCTTTTCAAATTCTTTCAGTTTTATTATGTGGTCAGCCGGGACAGCAAAGTCGACAATTTTGCAATTTCTTTTTTTTTTTTTTTTTTTGTAGTTTATTATTAGGTTTGGTCTTCTGGCCGAGAGTAGGTGATCCGTGTGTATGCCAAAGTCCCATAGGAGTTTATGTGTCATTCTGGGTTGTGCATATACTATTTGTTTGTATGGTCAAATTTGAATTTCTTGCACATCTCCCAGTGTATTACCTTGCCGACCCAATCATGTCTTGTCTTATATTCCTTCTGCACTAATCTGCTGCATTGGCTTATTATGTGATTGATGGTTTCATCTCTGTCACCACATAGCCTGCATTTGCTATTTTGTTGAGTCTCATCGATTCTCGCTTTGATATGATTGGTTCTTTCGGCGTTGTCTTGTGCTGCTATTAGGAGGGATTCTGTTTCTCACTTAAAGTTTACTTTTCTAAGCCATGTCCAGGTTTTGTCATGTGAGGTGTTGTTTATTAGTCTTTTAAACCGCCCAGAAAGTTGTTTTCCTTCCCATTTTTGTTTCCTAGTTATTGTCATTCTGCTGTACATCGTGTAATCAGTTTCGTTTCTAGTGGCTGTAATAAGTCCTCCTTCGTGTTTTTGTATATAGTTTTCGAGTCGCTGTATCGATGCGTCAACGCTGTCTTCAATACTGGTAAGTCCTCTTCCTCCTGCTTTTCTTGAAACATATAGTCTGTCAACGTTGTCTCTGGGATGTAAAGCCTTATGCATTGTCATTAGTTTTCTTGTTCTTTGGTCCATTTGTTTAAGTTCGTCACTGGTCCACTTGAGCAAGGGTCCGGAATATTTAACGAGTGATACAGCCCAGGTATTTTTTCCTTTGATAAGATTTCTGCTATTGAGTTCTTCCTCGAGTAGTTTTCTAGTTCCCCTGAGATATTCTTTTTGAATTTTTCTTTCATCTGCACTTGTTTGATGGTGTCAGCGTCCAAGATTCCCAAGTTATTATTATTATTAGTATTATTATTATTATTTCACTCATTGGGAGTTTTTCACAGAAGCATGAGCTAGTGATCTTTCACTGGAGTCTGAGCAACAGCAAATTTCTTCTGATCACAAGGATTCTTCTCAGAATTCTAGTCGATTTGAACAATGTAGCGGTTTAGATTCTTCCTAAAATTCCCAGATATGCCAGTCTTTTTCCAAACCCTAAAGTGTTATATAATTAAGGAAATGACTTTTTTATATTACTCATTTTTCGTTATTTATATTTTATTATTTAGTTTGGTAAGGCTTTTAACTACTTGGGTCTCTTAGTCCAGGTGCATAATTAGATGGTGTAGTCTTACGCCCGCGCAGAAAGGATATGAAAATCATATTCTGTCATAATAAACCCCCAGATAGGAAATGGGGCTGGAGTGTGGAGGACGTCATGCCCTTAAGAGATGGTCCTGAGAATTTGAGGATTTCGAAAAAACAGTTGAGGTCGACGGTTGAAGGTAGCAGCTTAGTTTTCTGTCGTTAAAGTGTGTGGTTGGTTTTTCGGATCGGATCTGATCGGATCAGATCATATTTTGGGGGTCTCGAGCAGAAGAGATGAATTGAGATCTTAAACATCACTAGATGCGCTGCGTGTAGTGGGGCAGTATAGTATGGTTAGCATGGGCTTTTATGATTTGTGTCTCTCTCTTCGTGTCGCCAAGGACTGAAACTAGAAACTAATAAACCCGTTCGTATCCGAGAGGACAGATTTCGCCTGTATTTGTATTACTGTTGTTAATGATATAATTATGAGTATACAACATGATATTCGATTTGGTGCACGGTGACTTGCAGTGTCTTTTGCAAAAAGAAAAGAAAAAAAAGTCAGAGGTTGATTTTGAACTTGGACTGTCCGCTCAATGATCAACAGTACTTTAGACTATTAAAAGTGGCTAATAATGATAGAAATCCATTTTAGGTGACTGATGTTTCTGGTGGGAAAGAGAAAACAAAAGATATACATTAAAGACCTCAACTCAAAACAAAGATAAAAATAACCTACTGTGCTACCCTGGCCGAAGAATAAAACAATAGAAAGTAAAGAACTTAACTCCTGAGACAAGAAAAAAAAAATGCAGAGCCCCAACTAAGATGAGCGGAGAAAAGAAGAACGTCAAAATTTGAAATACAAGCAACAGGTTAGAAAAGAAAAAAAAAAGAAAAAATGTTCGACACAAGACCCCAGAACTAAAAAGGAAAAATAAGAACAAGGAAATTGAGAAGAAGGCACGAAAAGGAAAAAAAGAAAAAATACATTGCTCATTGTATAAATTTTATGTCTTTCTCTGCCGCTTTTAAGTTGCGTGATTTGCGCCCGATAAAATTTATTCAATTACGAGAAAAAAATTGCAAATCTATGATAAGTCCCGTGAGTTTAATTGTATATGTTGATAAAGATTACTCCTAAGTTAGATGACGGTGAATAACGAGGGGAAAGAAATTAGAACGGAAAACCAGAGAGAAAAGAAAGGATATACAAGCTTGTCAATTTATCATAACAAAACCAGTGATGTGGTAGTATTTTGAGGTAACATATAAATGTTTTTTTTAATGAAATGTTAAGTAATTCGAAAACCCCTCATCGGTAAGCGTAATAATTTTATATTGGGGCATTTTTCTGTATGTTTCTTCAATTCCGAGCCCTGGAAGTATCCGGGCATCTATGATATGTTATCGGGAGAATGCTCATATACCTTTGGATCCGTAGTTAGGTCTGTGGGACGGCTTCAATGTTTGGAAAAGTTGTGGAAATTGGAAGCCTTCTGTGAATTCTTCCTAGAATAGGATGGATATTTTAGTTACTAGTAGAGGCCATACCAGGTTTTGTGAAGGTTCCAAAGAATGGGTAGAGAATTTTGAGGTACTGGTTAGTGGCCAGACCAGCGTTTTGCGAGGCCCCCTGGAATTGGGGGTTTGGTAAAAAAAAATACACCATTGTGTTAAAGAGGATATTTTGGGGAAATGGGGATGGGAAATCAGGGAGTATGTGTGCAAAATCTTGACGCGTCTCGTGGTATGCACTGGAAAATTTATGGATTCGGTTTCGAATCGTCCTTGAGGGAGAAATATAGTTGACCAAATAGATAAATAAATAAAATACCCTCGTTAACTGTTGAAACAGAGAAAGAAGATAGGCCGAGGGGCAGTGGGAAAAGCAGTGGAAAGAATAAAAGGTTTGGATTGCTTAGGAAAAGAAATCACAGGATATTTTATCTCCCCTTTGAAAGCAAACGAGAAACTAGTATTGTGTTGTTGTCGGAATGAGTAAAAATGAATAAAGGACGGCTGAATACAAGCGATGCATTTGTAGAGATATTGGTTGAAAGAAAAGAAAAAAGGCACTCGTTATCATTTGAACAGATGAGAAATAGACTAATAGACGGTGGTCAAAAGTTGAAGAAAAAAAGGACGAAAACGGAAATGGTTTTTTTCCGTTTGGAAAAAAAGTTCCCGGGAAATTTTACTTCATTTACCTTCGTTTGATTACGAGCTATGTTTAGTTGTAAAGGACGCCAAATGAAAGTTGTACGGGGAGCGTGGACAATGATTGCGTGCGTTATTGATATATATATATATATATATATATATATATATATATATATATATATATATATATATGTATATATATATATATATTAATGACAGAGATTACGAGAAAGAATGTTAGAAATAATGTGTTATGGACATAGAAGGAAAACAAAAAGAGTAAAAGACAGATAATGAGCAATTGATCAGTGAAAAAGAAAAAAAAAGAAAGGCTGATGAGAAAAAGTTACCTGACAATTGGTAAAGTAAAATAGACATTGAATCATTAGATAAAAAGAAACAAAAAGTAAAGGAAATATGTACTGATAAGAAAAATAATATAATTACTAATGTTTGAAAGAGATTCAGAAGAAAAATGGACGTTTGGACATAGAGTCAAAATAACTATTGTAAAAAATAACTATTGTAAAAAAAAACTATTGTAAAAAAAATGAAGACAGATTAAGAGTGTGAGACATGAAATAGAATAACTGCTTTGTCTTTCAAAGGAAACTCGAAAACAAGAAAAGGAAGAACCAGAAAATGAAAAAAAAAAGCGATAAGCAAAGAAAATGAAGGACGATACGAACTTTTATTTTCGGACTGTTGAATGATTTATAGCATTGCTTTTTATATGTTCTTTTGAATTGTTGTTCCTGTTGTTACTGTAATTTTATTGGTCAAGTCGGCATAAGGAAAAGTGTTAGATAACAGGATTGTTACAGATTACGAAATCGGACAGGAAGAAAATAGCGAAAAACAAAAGGAAAACCCTTTCACATCAATACAGTTGTTTAATTTTTTTTAAATGGTATATTATCTCACAAAAGACATTAACAATTTTTTTTAATCTTCTATAACAAAATAATTTCATTTTGCAGGGAGGAAAGGTGTGTTATATAATTAAGGTAATGATTTTTTTATTTTACTGTTTTTTCGTTATTTATATTTTATTATTTAGTTTGGTAAGGCTTTTAACTACTTGGGTCTCTTAGTCCAGGTGCATTGCTTGATGGTACAGTCTTACACCTACGCAGAAAGGATATGACAATCATCTTCTGTCATAATAAAACCCCAGATAAGAAATGAGACCGGAATATGGAGGACGTCATGCCCAGAAGAGATGGTCCTGAGAATTTGAGTTAGTTGAGATCGACGGTTGAAGGTAGCAGTTTAGTTTTCTGTTGTTAAGGTGTGCGGTTGGTTTTTCGGATCTGATCGGATTAGATCATATTTTTGGGATCTCGACTGGCAGAGATGAATTGAGACTTAAACACCTGTAGATGCGCTGCGCATAGCGGTGGTGGCGGGAGGTCAGTAGAGTATGGTTAGCATAGGCTTTCATGATTTGTGTCTCTCTCCACATGTTGCCTTGGACTGAAACCAGAAATTAATAAACCAATTTGTATCCGATACGACAGAGTCCGCCGGTATTTGTTTTTGTACTATAATTATTATTGATATATATTCACACTTTATGAGTATACATCATAGGGACCGTTCCAAGTACACCATCTACAGTTGGTATCACCGTCACCCACGTATTCCACTGCTTTCTCAGTTCTTTGACAAATTCCTTGTATTTGTCTATTTTTTCACTTTCTTTTATTTTGATTCTGACGAGTGATGCTCCGAAGAAAAAACGACAGGCGTTGAAAAACTGGAAAAAAATATCTACAGAAATACATGTACTGTATTAGGTCTTAGGTAAAACTGCTGTGGTGAAGGATTAAAACACTGAAAGTATAGCAGAAAATTAAGTAAAATAATAATATAAAGAAAAATTGGGGCGAGTTATTGTTGCCTCTAGAAATGTTTTATAGTTTACTTAATCGTTTTGAACAAATATATTCCTTCTGTTTTGAATAATAGTTGTGTTTCTATATATACTCCTAATAAGATTTTCTCACTTTCTGCATCAATAAGTTCCTTATATCGACAGCTGGCAGCTAACTTCTTTCTGCATTCTTCATGTTATATTCTTTGAGATAACTGTCTTCTTTCAACAAGATCATGACTTCAGTTTCTTCTAGTGATTCATTTGTCTACATTTTAGTCATTCTTAATCTCTCTATCTCCATGCTTGCTGTAGTTTCTTTTTTTTTTCTTTTTTAATTTCTTTTCTTTTTACAATTGTCATGCAGCAATTTTTCAGTCTAGGTCACCTCTTGTCTTCACTTGTTTTTTCTTCGTTTGGCTATTCAAATACATGCGATTTCTCAGTGTCTGTTTCATTTAAATTTTTATCTGAGAAAGCTTGAATTATATCTTACTGTTTGTTGATCAGCTCAGCTTTTATTTATTCTATTTATTTATTTTTATTTTTATTTTTATCTTTTTTTTTTGTTTATTTTTCATTCAAATATTGAAAGTCTTCTATTTCTTTTATTTTTACTGGGACGAGAGATGCTCTAAAGAAAAATGACTGGCATTTAAGTATTGGGGAAATGGTATATTTCTCATAAAAGATATTAACAGATTAATAAGTAAGGTTGAAGACAGTAGTCGAGGGTGATCCGAAGGCTCCCTTTTTAATAGCTTCAACACCTAGGTATAGGGGAGGGTGCTACACCTTTCATTGGATTGCTTCACTTTAACCTTGATACATACCTTATAATGCTGGATGTTAAGCAAGGAGGTATCAAGTACCATTTTTTGAGTCTTTGGTATGACTCGACCAGGGATTAAGCCCCTGTCTCCCGGGCCATTGGCGAAATACTACTAAAGAAAAAACAAACATATGAGGATCATAAAATAAGTTTCCAGACTTTTTTTCGTATGGACACTTCTATTAATAGTACGCACATGAAACTCTAGTCCCCTTCGAAGAAATCACCTCCGGCTGCAATACACTTGTTGTACCGTTCCAACAACTTCTTCAATGCCCCATGGAAGTCCTCTTGTGTTAGCGTGTCAATGATCTTCATGACAACCACTTTTATCTCCTCAATTGTCTCATAACGACAGCCTCTGAGGTTAGGGAATAACTAAAAATCACAGGGAGCAAGGTCTTGGCTATAGGGAGAGTGACGAACTGTCTTGATGCCCATCTTGATCAAATAGTCTGTGACAAGGATGGAGTTGTGGACTGGTGCATTGTCCTGGTGGAAATGATACTGACTCGATTTGAAGAGTGCTGGCCTTTTCCAACGGAATCTCTTCCTGAACTCCCTTAAAACCTAAACATAGTAACCCTAACCCTAACCCTTTGGCCAATCAACTTTGGTGTATTGAGTTCCTGACTCCTCCAACACCTCTCATCATCCCTCACAGACTCCCTGCCTTCCTTGAATCTCTTATGCCACTCAAAAACTGAAGCTCGATTCATGTAAGATGCCCCAAAAGCAGTCTGAAGCATTCCATACGTTTCTGTGGCATTTTTTCCACGTTTAAAACAGACATTTACTGCATATCGTTCTTCTAAAGTGTCCTCACGTCCAGTTTGCATTTTTGAAATTCACTAGCTGTGACAATCAGGCTTTAGTAGGGTGTATTCCAATTGCTGCTGTAGCTGTTCATTTGAAACTGAAATCATAAAAATTGGCCAGTCATCTTATAAGTCGTATAGCATACTGAATTTTCAAGGGTCTACGACAACTTTAAAAGCCTGTATAAAAAAGTCTTGAAACTTATTGAAGGCAACACGTATATTTATAATATTTAAGTGTGGGAGGGTTTGTAAGTGTGTGGGGGGTGGCTGTTTGAAAGAGTGCTTATTAGATTATTTTTTTAAATATTTCGAGATGCGCATAATTCCGGGTAAGAGAAGAAAATTTTGAATTGGTTAACAAAGTAAAATCAAAGCCACCATCAAATCGGATATAACAAAATTTGGTTTTGATTGACACACGGACTCACTAATTGTGCGTCTAGGAAAAATTATTCTTTCTACTTTGCAATGGTGACTCAGCGTAACGTGACAAATGTCGAATTACAACAGGCAAATTATGTCGATATTTTCTTAGCTTACACATATTTTTGTCTTGAAGTTTTTTCTTTACTTTCAATAGTTCGCAATACTTCTGGCCTTTCGCCAAACTAAACTAAGCTTATTGATTGACTTCTGATAATACTTTCACATTCCAATGTCTCTATTCTCAGATTAAGGATTAAATAAAAGAAAACAAATGACCAATGTTTAATTTGGAGACACATAAAGAAATAAAAAAATAGGTGATAAAAATATGTCAACTTTCAGTCCTTTTATTTGATAAGTTAGAGTTCCCTTGGAGTAATTACAAACGAGCTTGATTACCCTATTTACCAACCCCTCCGCTCGGGCAGGATATGACACAAGGCCAATTTTTAAGCAGAGTTTAACAGTTTTGAATTCAGAGTTTTCCCTCTCCTAGACTAGTTGCCTCACCAAGGCTGAAGGACACAGTCTGCCCAACTGTTTACCACTAGCTGGAGGGAGAATAATCAGTTTCATACCTTTCCCAAGGGTAATAGTGCTATGTAAAATGCAATAAGTCTCGTCCAGGATTTGAAATCGTGTCGCCGTATCCATTTCCGACGACGATAACCATTACACCACGAGCACCTCTATTACGATCACAATTGGACGAATATTCTTGAGAAAGTTATGAACACCCTTATTCACTAGCTATGCGTTAAAAAGCAGCACTAATGTACTTCTCCAAGGTAAGCTTTAGCAATAAATGATCAATAAAAGTTGATATGTCATTAAAGAAATAAATCGAACCAAACCTTAAATTTGATAAGGATGAGATAGAAGTCTTGGTTTTTCTAATAATATTACCGCATTGGCCCCATCATCATCATCATCATCATGTCGCGCCGTCTGCGCGGATATCCCTGACCGTCTCTCGCCATTTCTCCCTATCACTCATCGCCTCCGGCAGGTCTTCAGGATTACAACCCGTGTCCTCACATAGCTGCTGTATGTAAGTTCGTGCTGGTCGTCCCACACTTGCACATCCATGAGTGGGGGCCCACAGGAGTACATCGCTTATGAGCTCGTCCTTGCTTCTCCAGCAGTGTCCCGCGTGTCTGGTTCGTCGAACTTGTATAGTTTTTGTGATGGGGGGCAAGTGTCCGTATAGTTGGAGTCTCGTGGGGTGTTGTCGCCAGGACTTGTTTAATACTGCTCTCAACATTCTTGTGTAATTTCCGTCCAGCCTCCTCTCCAGCCGCTTCGTAAGCGTCCATGTGGTGCATCCATATAGCAGTATCGACACAACCGCTGCCTGGAAGAAACTGCGTTTCATTTTATCTGTTAGGTCCGACTTCCATATGATCGAGAGCCTATCGATAGCTGTCCATGCCTTCGTCAGTCGTGTGTCGATGTCCTTCTCGGTTGATGAGACGCTACTTCCTAGGTAGGTGAATTTGTCGACTAGTTTCAGAGAGGCTCCGTCTAGTGTGGCAATGTTGCCTGTTTGGTTGTAACACATATATTCGGTTTTGTTTGCATTGACATGTAGGCCAATGCCAGCTGCAGCTCGTTCCAGACTATGTAGTAGTGTCTCTGCTTGATTAGGTGTATTCGCTAGTAACGCCAAGTCATCAACGTAGTCGGCGTCCGTGATTGTTTTTGCGGGGTACCTTTTGCTTCTTCTCTTAGTCAGCTCAAAGCCATTTTCTCTGATTTTGTCGATCGAAGTCCTAAGCACATAGTCTAGACAGATGATAAAGAGGTACGGGGCTAGTGTGTCTCCTTGTAGTACTCCTGCAACAATGTCGAAGTATTCCGTGTCTCCATCTGGTGAACGTACTTTTACTTTGGTGTTTCTGTAGAGAATCATTATCGCTGCTACGGTTTCTTTTGGTAGGCCGTAAGCTAGTAGGATTTGCTCCATCTTCCCTCTGTGTATGGAATCGAAGGCGCCCCATACTGAGCCAGAATAGAAGCTCTCTCTAATTTTATCAACCAGATTAGTTCATATCCTACTTTCAAAATTTCTCTTTGCAATATTTTTAGATATATTAAGTAAATCAATGCCTTAACAAACAAAAATAGTATTAAGCACTTGACGTTGGTCAAATTTTGATGATATACTTATATTTACACGAACAATATATCATGTGATTTTCAGCTTTATATTTGTTTTATTAGGAATATATATATATATATATATATATATATATATATATATATATATATATATATATATAATTTTGTGGTATCAGATTTAATGATCCAATCAGAAGGATTTTCCTTAAATTGTAAATAGATACAAATATATTAACATATTTTTTAGAGATTGTTCAGGTTGTACGAAAGATATAAGAACAAACAAGAAACATGATATTATTAAGCTACTGTGTAATGGGAAAGCAACTTTGGAAAAAGAACAAAAAGTTTTAACGAACCATCAAAAATGAAAATGAAAACATTGGTAAGATAAGAAGGTGAAAAAGATGTATTTGAGAATGTCAGAAAAATGCAATAAATGGTCAGAGAAAAAATAAGAGAATAATAAGCAAGAATGATAATTTCAGCATCAAAATATTCTGAAGTTGATACTGACAGAACAAATAAAGAGAAAATTGTTGATTAAGACACAATTGCTAAAGACATGGAAACAATAAATTTGCTGTGCTTGTTATGAAACTCGGGTATAGTCCTATCATAAATATTTATTTATGATATTGACGTTTATGAAAGTTACATATATATATATATATATATATATATATATATATATATATATATATATATATATATATATATATGACAATGAAGATGACGTTAAGAAATGAAGACACTGCATAAAATCATTCTTTCTATAGAATACGAACACAGTGACTACACGAGTTGCATATATATATATATATATATATATATATATATGTGTGTGTGTGTGTGTGTGTGTGTATACTCGATGGCCATTCAAGAAATAGAGGAATAATCCTTTCGGCATTTGCGATAGGAAGAACTGTTTACAGTTGTAACTTTTTCAAGGAAATCAATACTGATGGGTCTTTTCCTGTCCCAGAAAATTGTCAACATGGCTTTTACTTACCACTGTGCCCGGAACTTTTTCTTTGCTTGAGAGTCAGCGTGTTTCCACTTCATGCACTTTCTTTTCCCCTCCGGCTCGCTATAGAAAATTCGTGCTTAAACCATTTGTAAACATATTTTAAATGAAAAAAAATGTTCTCCGCATACATTACAGAATTTTATATGAATTTCAAATGATACTTTTCGGCTACTCAAAATTTTATGACAGATTTCTATTCAAGATTCAAGTCTAGAGCAAACTATATACTTTGTCACTCTTTTGGATAAACTAAAAACAATTATTTTTTGTGAGATTCAAATATTTTTCTATTTACCAATTCCAAACAATCCAAAGTTTTCATTCATAGGAAAAATTCTGAAAGAGAAATATATATTTTTTAAAAACAAATCTCCTTATTAATTGAATGACCCTCTAACACGAAAGGTGTCTCCTTACCCACCCACGTATAGATATTATCATAGGTCTTAAGAAATACACAATATCAAGAGAAAGACGATCTTGTGAAGTTACTGTATGATGAGAACACCGCCTTAGAAATTGGGAAAGAATTTTACAAAGATCCAAGATCAATCAAACATTAAAAGGTTCGCTAGTACGAGAAAAAAAAAACTGGTTTTAAGAAGTTCTGAAAAAGAAGGATGGGAAAAATTAAGAAAATAATATGCAAGAAAAAGGAATTGGCCAACAAGAAAATATTTGATATAGATGTGCGTTTAAACAGAGGGGAAATATACCGATGAAGAACAATGGCTAAAGACATGAAAACAACCAAATTATCACATTTAAGCAAAAGTCCCTTAAAGAAACATAGAAATTAGATTAGGAACCTGATAAAAACTGGTTTCTAAACCCTAATTTTTAGTGGTGGATGAAAAACAATATTAAATGGTTGTGCTTCTGGTTTGCTTCTTCTTGGAAATAATCAATAAGAATTACTTAAAATATAACATAATAAGGTTGAATATTGTGTTGGGCGAGTATTGTAGGCGGTAAAATTATGGGTTCTTTTAAGTTTGATGAAGGTGACAAGTAAATTTATTGAAGTATGCTAAGATCTTGTGCAATTCGTTTCTAATAAGTATAGGTCGCAACCAAGAACCTTTAAGGTAGAGAATATATGCATTTCAAATTATGCAAATCTATTACCCACATTACAAAGAAAGGATCGAAAAGTTAATGCAATGGCCACCGGACACGCAAGATATAAAAAAGAAAGCAAAAAAAGAAAAAAAAACTGTGGCCAATCATTAAAGAGATGTTTAATGAGAATGAGAAAAAATTGAAGCAAGGAAGATCGCAGGGAACTAATAAAAATTGTGTTATATGATTGCAGATGTATTTTTTTAATATTATCATTTTTCGTTTTATATATCTTATCTTTCGGTTTAGTTAGGCTTAGAACCTTTCGGCTAAGTGCATGGGTCGGAGCAGACATTAACGCAGCTGTTCACGTGCGCGCGGGGAGGATGTGACAATCACAGATGTCACAATAAAAACCCCAGATAGATGGGACATATATATATATATATATATGCGTGTGTGTGTGTGTGTGTGTGTGTGTGTGTGTGTGTGTGTGTGTGTGTGAACATCTTTTTCGTGGTGAGTCCAAAGAGAGAAAAAAGTACATATTTCAAAATGAATAGGTCCACCAAAAGATTTGAATGTTTTTAGAATTATTTATTTTGTTCTTACACACGTGTATAGTTTCTGGTTAATGATTTCGTCAAAGAATATATGTGGCTCATGACAAAAGCAACAAGATGGAAATATACACGTATGTAAGAACAAAAGAAATAATTCTTAAAAAAATACAAATCTCCTTGTAGACCTATTCATTTATATATATATATATATATATATATATGTGTGTGTGTGTGTGTGTGTGTGTGTGTGTGTGTGTGTGTGTGTGTGTGTGTGTGTGTGTGTGGCGGATAAGTGTATAAATGATTGAATATAACACCTATTTACAAATTAGATTACTTTTATTTCTTTAACTTGATTGATATGTTTGTTCAAGCAAAGTTACACAATCTTTTCTTGTAAGAAAAGATAATATTACCTAGAGCGTAAATAGTCTTTTATATCTACACTACAAGAAAGAAATGTTCATGCATTTAATGTTGCAGTTTGCGTTTTCTAAATGTCGTGGATGTATTTTGTGTGAGTGAATGATCAATCAATGAGTTTGTCATTGTGTAGAGAAAGTGTACTTACAGGCTAATATGTGAGCGAATGCTATTACAATATTTCCCCAAAAGGGAAAGACTGAAACAGTATTATAAACATGGCATGTAAACAAAAATATTTTCGTTCAGTTAAAAATGATTAAAATATCAAAATAATGTCAAGATTAAATGCCTTTTGTGGGGGTGGGGAAAGAAGGACAGATTTTCACTCAGAAGGAATAAAGTCAAAAGTTTTGAGTAAATTCACAAAAATCTATAAATCTACTGAAGATTTATCTATTAATATTTCATTGCTTATTTAGTTGAGGTAGGCTCGAAATAAGATTTAAAAAGATCCATATTTTATCTATAATTCTAATTAATAAAAAAAATGTATTTTCAAATATCACTGAAATAAGATTTAAAAAGATCCATAGTTTGGTTTGGTTTGGTGGGTTTTATGGCATATCAAACTTTGTAGGTTATTTAACGCCAAATCCATTTTTATGTAAATAATCTGTTCTATTTAAAACAATTCAGTTTAGCATAAGTACACAGTTTAATTGTCAAAAACATTTATTTCAAACTATTCAAGAAGTTATATGTAACAATTCAGTTAAGTGTAAATACAAATTTAATGTCGAAAAACAGTTCTATTTCAAATAATTCAGTTAAGCATAAGCGCGCGGTTTAAATGTAAATACGGTTTAATTATCAAAAACATTTCTATTTCTTGCTATTCAGTTAAGTCAAACAATTCATTTTAGCATAAGAATGCTGTTAGTTCTATTTAACCCATAGATATAGCCCTCTCAGGTGCTACCACTCCGGGCCAGAGTGGAACAGGGAGCGATGGCAATAAAGGGGTACTCCGTATTCCCCAAAGCTCCAGCACTGCTGGAACCTCACCATCAGATTGTTTAGTGTCATATGCAGGACACTCGTTGGGGGTGAGGGTCTTACCCCTCTGCAGAGAAGCAGTCGGTGTATTCTACAGCCCCAGCCGACTGGGCAAGACATATATATATATATATATATGTGTGTGTGTGTGTGTGTGTGTGTGTGTGTGTGTGTGTGTGTGTGTGAGTGAAAATACTGAGATAGATAAACAATGGCGATTATGTTCTATTAGAATTTGTAATTTCGTTCCCAATTCCACTAGTCAACAACCAAAAGTGTCTACATAAATTTCTCTTCACATCACAACATCAAAATACAAACGGTGGTGGGGATTAATGGGTTTCTTTCAGAGTCCCTAACCAATAAATAAAGGACAAGAAAAACATCAAAAATAACTTTTTATAATGACCCCCATCATATTTCTTTCATATATTCTACTAAAAGGGAAAGAATCAAATTATATAAAATCAAAAGGGAAACAAAATATAAACAAAGGACACAATTACACATATAATATTACTGAAAAACTCGACAATATACAATCGGAAGCAAAATATACCAAATTTTTGCATTCAAATCGTAACAAGCAACTCCTAGACAATGAAAACAAATAATGACACCACCTCTGGTGTATATGAAATACCCCGCAGAATTTGTTATTAAAATACGTCAGAAACACATCAAGATATGTTAAAGAAAGAATTTTGAAACACTTCAGGTTATTAAAAGAGATAACGCCCAAGTTCTCAAACAATATTAATTTTTGAGGATATCTATTTTTAACATAATCAGGATAATTGTTTGGCTTATCAACCTTTGCAGGTTATATAATGCCAAATCCGTTTTTATACAAATAATCATACACAGTTTAATTGTCAAAAGCATTTCTATTTCTTGCTATTCAGTTAAGTCAAACAGTTCTAATTCAAACACTTCAATTTCACGTGAGCACTCATTTAAATGTCAAAACATTTCTAATTTGAATAATTCAGTTTAGCATAAGTACGCAGTTTAGTTCTATTTGACCCATACAGAGGACTGTATCAGGTTCTACCACTTCGGGTCAGGGTGGACCTTGGAGCGATGGCAGTGAAGGGCTACTCCACATTCCCCAAAGCTCCAGCATTACTGGAACCTCACCATTAGATTTTTTACTGTCATATCCAGGACACTCGTTGGGTGGGTGGGTTACTCCACTGCAGAGGTGTAGTCGGTTTATTCCGCAGCCCCAACCGACTGGGGAAATAATTTGGGATAAAGAAGAATAAATGAATAAAGGATTAATTTTAACGGCAGGTCAACCCATCCAGGGTTATTTCATGCTAACCGGTTAATTGTGAAGGAGCATAAAGAAGAGGGCAGTCCAAATGTCATAGATGCAAACGTGCTGAACTGTGAAGTCACAGTAAACTGGTTCGAACCCCAGTCGCTCTATTACGTTCACTTTCGGAGTAATATCGTTGGGAAAGGTATGAATTCACTTATATCTCCAGCTAAATAGTACGACTTCTATTCTTCGGCACGTTAACCACTATGCTACGGGTACTTCCACCCGATCACCATGGATAGCTGTTACAACGAACTGTCATGTACATATAATGTGTTTATAGTTTTAATGTCTTTCTCGGTTGATGAAACACTGCTTCCGAGGTAGGTGAACTTATCCACTAGTTTCAGAGAATTACCATTTACTGTGGAGATGTCACTTCTTTGATTAAACCACATGTATTCCGTCTTGTCTGCGTTGACATGGAGCCCCATGCCATCAGCTGCTCGTTCCACACGATGTAGCAGGGTTTCGGCTTGGGCGGGTGTATTTGCTAGAAAGATATCAACACGCGACTATCAGTTATATGGAAGTCAGACCCGACCGATGAAATAAAACGCAGTTTTTTTTTCCAAGCAGAAGTTGTGTCGATACTGCCATATGGAAGCCCAACATGGACGCTAACTAAACGTATAGAGAAAAAGTTTGATGCAATAGCACAAGAATGCTGCGCACTGTATTGAACATGTCCTGGAGGCGACATCTCATAAAACAGCAGCTGTACGGCCACCTACCACCCATCACGAAAACTATCCAAGTTAAGCAAGCCAGACATGCGGGACACTGCTGGAGAAGTAAGGACGAACTCATAAGTGACGAACTCCTGCGGACCCCTTCACATAGAGGAGCAAAGATAGGACGACCGGCTAGAATCTATATACAATAGGTTGGTGCCGATACAGGGCATAGCCTTGAAGAGTTCCCAGGAGCGATGGACGATAGAGACGGATGGCGATATAGAGTCAGTAAGATCCGAGATAGAAAGTGACATCATGATGATGATAGTTTTAAAACTTAATAACTCCCCTTATACAATGATGATGATCATCATCAAGTCAAGTAGATAGCACGCTTTCCCTTACTCTCTCTCTCTCTCTCTCTCTCTCTCTCTCTCTCTCTCTCTCTCTCTCTCCAATCGTTCCCTATCGTTTATCACTTCTCTAGACTGCATCCAGGGTCCGCTCAAAGTTGATATATGAAAGTCTCAGCAGGTCAGCCAGCATTGGCGTGTCTTCTTGTCGAAGTCTATTAAAGAACGTTGCTTATGAGTTGGTCCTTACTTCACCAGAAATTCCCAGCGTATCTTGTTCATCTTATTCGGATGGTTTGTGTGATATGAGGTAAGTGGCCTCACGGCTGCTATTTTTAAAGTATTTTGTAACAAGGATTTCTTCAAAACAGCAATATAGTATTCTTTTGTAGTTACCATATAGCTTTTTCTCCAAACATTTCATTAGAATCCAGTTGTACATTCATACAGATGTACAGACATGACCAACGTTTGGAAGAAACACCATTCTGCATTATCAGAGAAATAAGATTTCAATATGATTGACAGCCTGTCAAATAACAGTCCCCGCCTTTTCTAGCCGTATGCTGACATCTCTTTTAGCAGATTGCATATTGGTGTCGAGGTATGTGAAATGGTCTACTAATTTTAGAGGATAGCCACTTCGAGGGGAAATGGTTCCTTCTTGTTTAAAATTCATGAACTCTGTTTTATCAACGTTCACGTAGAGGTTAATAGCTTCAGCTGCTGGCTCCAATTCATGCAGAGAGGATTTAAGAAGAACTTGATATGAAAGTTTTATTCTTGCTGTATATTTTGAGAATCGGACTCAAACATTACCAGTATCGTTGTTGATACATTTATCAAGACAATTTTCCATAAAGTGAGTGGGGTGTTCCCATGGTTTAATGGTTAAAGCGCTTTACCGCGGAATCGTGGTAAGCGAGTTCGAACTCCAGTCATGCTATTACGTTTACTTTCGGACAAATACCCTTGGGAACAGTATGAACCTAATTATCCTCCCAGCTATGGGTTAAATAGTACCACTATTGTTCTTCTAGAAGGATGGATCTGGCGTTAAATGATGCAAGAAGGTTGATATGCCATTAAATAAAGAAACCAACCAAACCATTAAGTGATTCAAATCCATTCAACAAACAGTATATCAATATTACTTAAATACAAAACATATGTTTTTCGGAGTTTAAGGTAAATTAATTCAAAAATGTTTTTTCAGTTTGAATAAAACGGAACTCCTACCAAACATCGGTTGTATCAATATTAATTTACAGATACACTACATTGACGCTTACTAAATTTAGAGAGAAAAAGCTGGACGGGAACTGCGCAAAAATGCTACGGGCTATCTTAAACTAGTAGACAAATTCACTTACCTAGGAAGCAGCATCGCATCAACCGAAAAGGACATCGACACGATGTTAACGAAGGCATGGACAGCTATCAATAGGCTATCGATTATATGGAAATCAGACCTAAACGATAAAATGAAACGCAGTTTCTTCCAGGCAGCGGTCGCATCGATACTGTTATATGAATGCACTACTTGGACTCTAACAAAACGGCTGGAGATGAAGCTAGACGCCAATTACACAAGAATGCTGCGAGCAATCTTGAACAAGTCCTGGCGGCAACACCCAACAAGACACCAACTGTACGGCCACCTGCCTCCTATCACGAAAACTATTCAAGTTAGACGAACCAGACATGCAGGACACTGCTGGAGAAGCAGGGACGAGCTCATAACTGATGTACTCTTATGGACCCCCACACATGGCCGTGCAAAAGCAGGACGACCAGCACGAACATACATTCAGCAACTATGTGAGGATACAGGATGTTGTCCAGAAGACCTGCCTGAGGCGATGAACAATAGGGAAAAGTGGCGAGAGAGGGTCAGGGATATCCGTGCTACCAGCACGACATGATGATGATGAAGATGATGATATTGAAGAAATCCTGGAAGCAACATCCCACGTAAAGCCGCCGTACGGCCACTTACCAACTGTCTCTAAAACTATCTAAACCATACGAAAAAAGATATTTGGGACACTCATGGAGAAGCAAGGATGAGCTCACAAGTGACGTTCATCTATGGTCCCTTTCATATGGACGTGCCAGGGTTGGCCGACTAACAAGGATTTACCAACAGGAGCTCTATACAGAGACAGGATGTAGACGGGAAGACCTATAGAGAGTGATGAATGATAGGAACATGTGGCGTGAGAGTTCCAGGGAAATCTGTGCTTGCAACACGACCTGATGATGATGATGATGATGATCTTCGGAGTTGCTTTCATATGATTTTTTATTAATTGGTTCTATTATTAGTACGGCGTAATTTATTAAATCTGAAATCTGTGATAGAATATTATGAACACCCATATAATAATGACTACTGCTAATTTTTGGTATGTTATTTAGTTCTTTTGTTTATCACTTCAGACAAACTAAAATAGAACGATGTGTAAAATAATCCTGAGCGATTAAAACTTTCGACCTATGAATAATCAGGGAATGCCATATTCACTACATCAACGATCTTGTGTCGGAAGAAAGTGCCAAAATTAACTTGAAAATGTCAAATTAAGCGAGGTGGTCATATTACACCGACTCTAATATGGGTGCCGGGGAGAGACACTTTAATCCCAGGAATAGCGTACAGACACTCCGACCGAGAGTAGAACTACCGAATTAGATATAAATTATGTTTGTATCTTATCCTCGGCTGAAATGTTCTCGTCCCTGCAAAAAAAAAAAAAAAAAATTAAAGATCTTCAACCATGAAACTTACATGCTATTCCACATATTCACATCACAGTTTAACTCTTAGCAGTCCAATCAGCTGGGGCTGTAGAATACGCCGACTGTATCTCTGCGGCGGAGTAAGTTCCCACCAACAAGTGTTCTGGATATGACACTAAACCATCTGTTGATGAGGCTCCGATCCTAGAGCTTCGATGAATGTGAAGTATCTGTTCATTGCCATTACTCCCAGGTTCATTCTGACTTGGAGTGATTGTTCCTGCTCGGGTCAAATCAATGGGTCAAATAGAAGTATTTGATCGTTTTTATACTTGAAAACAATTTAATGTGTACAATAAATGACTGATTTTAGATCAAAATGTAAGCATTACATAGCAATGCTTGTAAATATTTCACTCTATGGAAATGAATGAATAATGTTGAACAGAATTATTAAATAGTATTACTTGAAACAATTTAATGTGTACAATAAATGACTGATTTTAGATCAAAATGTAAGCATTACATAGCAATGCTTGTAAATATTTCACTCTATGGAAATGAATGAATAATGTTGAACAGAATTATTAAATAGTATTACTTGAAACAATTTAACGGCGAGCACACGAATGAACACTGGCTCGTTTAAAAATGCTACCAACAAACTATTCGTTCACAATTATATATATATATATATATATATATATATATATATATATATATATATATATATATATATTCGTAAACAGGTATTGGTATTGAATAACCTACAAGAGTTGATATGTCACAAGCACAACCGCCCAACCAACTTTAACCATTTTTTCTTAAGTTTCATAAACAAATCAATATTTTCTAAAAGTTCCATCGTAGAGGGAGAGATAAAAGTTATCATCCTTTGTATATTTATATACACACACACACTCAACATAAACACACACACACACACACAGACATATATATGTATATATATATATGGGGAGAGCGCGTGTGAGTTCACCCGTGTCAAAGTGTTCTATATATACAAATTGACAAAAATGAATCAATCAATCAATGCCAGTGAATCCAGACTTGTAATGCTTTTTATATGACAATCTATTGGTTAGGCTAAACTTTGAAGTCACTGATGCCCCTCGGCGCACAAAATGCTGGTAGTTATGTGGTCTGTTCTTTAAAGTTAGGGTCTTCATCTTCCAGAGCTGAACATTGATATGCCATTAACCAGAAAAAAAAAATACTCTTCCAGACAGTCTTTGAACATTTTACGGACGGTTCCAAGTGAGAGAAAAGTTTTAATGAATGCGTAACTTCTTTTCTGAAGTCTCCTTGAAAAGCATTTTCCTTATTCCCGCAGTAACTTCATGTTTTCCGTATATATATATATATATATATATATATATATATATATATATATATATATATAACAGTCAATTCATTTATCAAGTTCTCTTAAATGTTCCATCGCAGGATCTTTACCGACTTTGCTGGACTGATGGGATGAAAAACAGTAAAAAGAAGAAAACTTAATCGATTTCGATGTTTGCCAGATGTAACATTCTCTTCAGAAAAACTGAATATACAAATTGGCCACAAGTCTATGCTTATCATTGATTTGTGGCAATTTTGTTTGATTGGTTTCTTTGTTTAATGGTATATTAACCTTCGTGGACAATTCAATGTCAAGTCCCTCTCTGTTGAATGACACTAGGGGTGCTATTTAAAACCATAAGTGATGGCGGAGAAGGAAGTTCATACCTTTCCAAAGGGTTTTAGTCTGAAAGTGAATGCAATATCGCGAATGGGGTTTGAACTCTTTTACTTTGATGCCGAAGGCACTATAATACGGGGACTACCCAATAAATTCTGAGAAAGTCAAGATAATTGGCACTGACCGCAACCTTTGATGATGATGATGATGATGATGATGACTACTCTTACATAGCAAAATAACACATCATAGCTTGATTTCTTCTAGAGCAATAACGTTGAAATAATCTGAGATAATAAAGCTATTCGTAAATTCGTTTTCATCTTCCTAAGAATATGTATGAGTTGTGAATTTGTACTCACACTGGTTATATCATATTTACCCAACCCCTTCACTCGGGCAGGATATGACACAAGGTCAATCTTTTTTAAGCGGAGTTTAACAGGTTTAAATTCAGTGTTTTCCTTCTCCTAAACTAGTTGCCTCACCAAGCCTGAAGAACCTAGTTTGTCCTACTATTGACCCATAGCTGGAGGGAGAATAATTGGATCCATACCTTTTCCAAGGGTATTAGTGCTATGTGAAATGCAATCAGTCTCGTCCAGGATTTGAACTCATGTTGCCGTGTTCACTTCCTGCGACGATAACCATTACACCATGGGTACCTACTTCACGCTGGTTATTACACTTTTTTTAAATACCTTCCTTATTAAATAAAAATTATAGAGTATTTCTTTTATCTGTTTTTAATCAATTATATTGTAAGTTGCCTGAGATCCGACTTCGGGCATTAATTAAGTACTAAAACGATCATTCATTTTAAAATACTCCAAGTTTATATGGAAATATATAAAGTATCAATAAAATCTATAAAATACGCTACGTATTATATAATATGTTATATGTATGTGTACTATGTATGATATGAATATAATGTATATATATAGTATATGAATAACCCGAGTTTTATATTGACTTCTATGCTGAAAATAATTTTCTCAAAGTTTAAGATTTCAGCACAACATTGCCACGGGGTTCTTAGTACAAATAAAACTTTAGTCGATTTTTTTTTAGTCTCGTGTCCCAAGAAAATATTTACGAGTAGGAAGACAATTTCAAATGAGATTTGCACACTTGTTAGCATAATTAAAGTGAAAAGTTTATTTCAATTGGGTGTGTGAGGGGAGTGATTTTTTTTACTTACAACAAAACAAAAGTGTTGGACTGATCCGATAAAATTAGTCTAGGTGAAAGTTTTAAATGAAAATCGAAATAAGCATTCTTAAAATTCATTGCTGCTTTTGACCTGAAATGTATAAAAACGTTTATTGAAACTTGTTCGAGAATGAAGACAGTTAAGCATTTTGGATAAACTTTAAAAAATTCGCTGAAAATGCTGTTTGTTTTGGTGACTTTCGTACGATAATGATCCACTAAAATAAAATAAATGAAGTGTCATTATTTCTTGTTATTCCCGGCAGGTCCCAATCAATATTTACCCCCCCATATATATATATATATATATACCATTTCCCAGCGAATAAAACAACTTATTTAATTGAATCCCATAAGAGAATAAAGTTGACAAGATTCAACGAGCACATTGATATTTGACTTTTTTTTCTCTTTTTTTCTATTTTGGTCATTACAGTTATTAAGAATAATCACAGAAGTAGATTCGAGAGTCTCTTTTCACAGACTGAATAACAGCAGGTCACAATCAAACTTAGGTAGTCTCCAAACTATTTGTCGATTTTAATTCCAGCACGATAGCCACTACTCCATCAGGACTCCGTCCAGTAATTTTCACATATTTCTAAAGGCTTTTGGACTTCATCTTTATTGTTATATTCACAACTTTTCGCCTTCTTCAGGTCTTTCTTGTCAAACTCGGTACCCTACAGAACTTCGAACTACGTCCTTTATTTAATACATAGGAGCTGCTTGCTTGGTTTCCGTTAACCATAACTGGATTCAAGTGTTAAGTATTCCTGTAATGTTTCTCACATGTAATTAGGATTGAACCTGCAACCTCCAGAATATTGTCCCTTAGAAGTTTAGGGAATCAATGTCACGTCTCCGAAATTCAGACAACTAATATTTATACAGCTCTTCATTATCTGTATTTTCCACGACAGCAAACACTAAATGAAGGATCCTCATTGGTTATATTAAATAGATTTGCTTTTCTAGGTCGATCATCTTTCAGATTTCTACTTCTCAAAGAATTGTCTAATTATTTTTCTCCACGACAGCTGAAAATGCTTTCTTCTATATTGGGCTTTATTATCGATTCTATTATATGCAATCTATGAAAATGCTTTCTTCTATGTAAGGCTTTATTATCAATTCTGTTTGTTATATGCAGTCTATGAAAATGTTTTCTTCTATATAAGGCTTTATTATCGATTCTATTATATGCTGTCTGTAAAAATGTCTTCTTCTGTGTAAGGCTTTATTATCAATTCTATTTGTTATATGCAATCTATGAAAATGTTTTCTCTATGTAAGGCTTTATCATCAATTGTATTAGTAAGTTGTTAAAATCAGTTTCTTCTACTGGTTCATTCATACTTTCTCTCCGCAAGGTTGAATATTTTTTTCCATGCCCATTGTTGATGTCTCTAACCGAAATACCAAACTGTTTGTATCATGGTTTTTAGATCCTTTTTGTTTTTGGCTAAATATTTTCGTCATCAATATAAATTAGGTTGTTGTGTTTCTCCGGTAACTTCATTTTATATCTTTTACAATGACACTCGGTGCAAGTCGGCATCATAATCGAGGTGAAAAATAAAAAAAAGAAGACAGAAATAAATTTTCTTGAATTCTTACGCTGATCTTTGATATTACCCTTCGGCTAGTAGTTCTCCTCTCAAGTCTTCCGTTTCATTTGTTAAAATACTAACTAATTATTTAGGTTTCATTCTTAGTCGTTAATATAAGTTTAGTTTCTTTCTTTATGCATTTAACTGATTTGACTTCTTTAATTTTTTTTGTTCCTTAAATGAAAGTCTGAGGCTTTCTAATTTGCAGTATATTTCTTCCCCAAGATATTTCTGTCAGGATTTTCCACATCATAGGCCAAGCCATTGCAGTCCTATAATTATTTGCATTTGTTCTTTTTGAGCAATTTTTTTTATAGATAAGAGCCGTTTTTCCCTTTGTCGTATACACAGAAATTCTTCGTTTCATCAGGTATTGGTGCAATTATTGGGCTAGTCATTCGTCTGTAGATGTAAATCTTTTGAACCAGTACCCATAGATTTCCTCATGGCCTGACGATTTCCAATTTGCCATGTCCGTTATCGATCTTATGTTATTCACTTTTTAGATTGATCACTCATTTCGCTTTCCTATTGTGTTCTTTCCATTCCAACCCATAAACTGCTCTAAAAAAGGTTTTGTTTGAGTCGGATTTGGTTGTCGAGTCCCTTCCTCCGTTTATCTTCTCATAAAAGTTGCCTTCATTATTCTGGAGTATATTTTGTCTAGATGGCTGAGTACTCTTAACTACGGCTTTTTTTGTCAAAGGTATTGTTTATGTATTTTCCTAATGCAGCTGCTAGTTAGTTTTCTAGAATGTTCTACTTTATGATTTACGAGATTTAGTTCTTTTTCCATGTGTAATGTTTCTTTTTTGTTCTGGTCTTTTTTTTTTCTTTTGACAAAAATCAAATATGTAAGGACCTGCGTTTGTCTTTGCATGAGTTTGGTTAATTCTGACAATGTTTCCAGTCCTTATTTGAAAAATTATAAAAAATATTCTCGCATGTTACTACTTTCAAAACGATATTCCTCTGCGAGAGCTCTTTTTGTTTGTCATCTAACATAAATTTCATTCCGTAACATTCTATTTATTTCGTTTCTTTCTTCATCAGTTACATTTTTTTATTGTCTAGCGGTGGGTTGACAAGTCTTTCTATCTTGTTAGCAATTGAATTTTTCATTACGTACGGTTTCTTTTGAAAATTGTCACTCTTCCTTTGGTAGATTTCCTTCTTTCTTAAATTATTCTTGATTTATCTTCATGAGTCCTAGTAAAAAATAAAAAAGCATTCCCTTTTCATACTCAGTTTTGCTTCGCCAATGATTCTTTTACTTGATTTTATAAACGTTGCCTTTATATCTCTAATGTTTACGTAGGTATCATACCCTTTTTGAACATTAATTTTTGCAACATTTGTTTTGCAAATATCAATGAACACTATTCTTGTTGGCATATTTGTGTCGTATCTTCAGCGCACAGTCATACCATGACATGTATTATCATGTTCTTCCTGTAGGGTATCTAGGAAGAAACTGTTGATCATGACTCTCAAATATGTTATCCAGACCTCAAGTTTATCTTATATATTTTTTCGAACATCATGAGAAGCGTAGTAAGTTGATGCCAAACCCAGAATCACATTATCTATAACCCTGGCACACGGAGAGAATGATTCTTCCGAGTAGTTCAAGATGATCATCCACAGAGAATTAACAATTATATGTTCCTATTCGGTCTTCATGCTTCATTTTTCTTCTTTTTTTTAATTTCTTTTATCAAGAAACTTTCGTTAGACGATGCGGTCAGCAATCAGCAGTTTCTCTCTTTTTTTTTTATCGAACAATCTTGACATGAAAACTTTTATCAGCCGCTTTTTTCACCTTCGACCGAACCGGCCCTTGTTGAAGCTTCTTCCGCCATAGTTGCCAATGTAACAGCAGATGCCTAAATTCCATCGTACAACGAACAGGAAAACTCTCGTGATATTCTTATCCACAGTTAATCTCTTGCAGTTTGAGTGAAATCAGAGGTTTCTTTCTTCTAGAGCTGCTCTCCTATCGAGGCTAGAGATCCGAATCTCGTCGACTATTTGGCTAAAAGTGCAGGGAAAATATGAGTCCACGCCTTTCCATTGTGGAAATGCAAATGGCCTCCTCAACTTGGATCGCCAAGAAACATTTTCTACGATGATAACCGTTACAGTCCACACATCTGCGTCTCTCATTTGAAAAAAAAAATACGGACCAACACATCAAGGAGCAATTATTTTTAATCTTTTACAAGAAACATATTTGAAATAATGTTCTTATTTTAGTAGATTGATCGTGAATAAGATCATTATTATCATCATGTCGTGCCGCTAACACGGATATCTCTGTCTCTCTGTCTCTCTCTGTCTCAGTCTCTCTTCATCTCTATCGTCCATCGTTTTCGATAGGTCCTACACACTATATACGTACAAAGCTGATGAAGATATATTCTAGCTGGTCGTCTAACACTTAATTCTCCAGCAGTCTCCTGCGTGTCTTGTTCGTTTGATTTGAATAGTTTTAGATGTGGAAAGTAGGTAGCCTTAAAGTTGCTGTTTTGTGGAATGTTGCTTCCAGGACTTGTTCAATATAGCTCATAGCTTTCTCGTGCAATTGCTGTCAAGCTTTTCCTCTATACGTGTAGGTAGCGTCCATGTAGTGCATCCATACAGTAGTATGGACACGACCGCTGATTGGAGAAAACTGTTTTATTTGACCGGGTAGTTCTGACTTACATATGACCGATAACCCATCGATAACAGTCCATAGTCGCGTATTTATGTCATTTTCCCTAGATGAGACGCTGCTTCCGAAGTAGATTAATTTGTCCACTAGTTTCAGAGAACCACCATTTAGTGTGGAGATATCTCCTCTTTGATCTTCATTAAGGGATACGTTCTGATTGCATTTCACATAGCACTAATACCCTTGGGAAAGGTATGAATCCAAATATTCTCCCTCCAGCTATGGGTAAATAGTAGGGCAGACTACGTTCTTCAGCCTTGGTGAGGCAACTAGTCTAGGAGAAGGAAAACTCTGAATTCAAACCTGTTAAACTCCGCTTAAAAATTGACCTTGTGTCATATCCTGTCCGAGCGGAGGGGTTGGTAAATAATGATTAAGGGACACGTTCTTCGTTTTGTCTGCATGGACATGGAAGTTTATGCCGCCTGCTGCCTTCTCCAGACTTTATACGATGATATGAATTTGATAAGATAAATCTTTCTTTTCAATTAGGAATGAATAAAACCAGAGAATATTTTTAATATTTGAATAACAGTTCAAAAACAATAGCATTCAAATTAGATACACAAACTCATCATAAACCTCAGCCTCTTTGACTAAAATTTTATGAATCAAAATATTTCAATTTATTTTTCCTAAAAAAACCCTCGTATCAACGTTTCGTATCTCATCTCTTCCTCCTTCTCACTCCCACTCTCTCTTTCTTTATCCCCTCTCTCTGTCTCTCTGTCTCTGTCTCTGTATTTACAGTTCAAAACAAATGAATCGTTTTTTTCCATTTTCTTTTCCTCTTCCTTCGCTTCGATAAAATCACCAACACTTTTTTTTTTTATCTTTCTAACCCTTCAGTAAATGGGCTAATTAACCCCAATGGGATGTCATAGTTGTTTAATTATCTTTACGATTAATTAATACTGGAATTATACATTATTTTATTTCCATGGATTTACATGTTCATTTTACAATGTTGGCAGGTTTTACAGGAAATTGAGTGACAGCAAGTCTCATCAGTATCGTCATCAATAGTCTCGCTGTTGTTATCACTATTATCGTTTGAATGCCTTCCTCGCATTTTTAAAATAATATTGCTCTTCGAAGACACCTCTTCTCAATGAACCAGACACCAAAAGAGACTATGCAAATCACTTCATACATAATCATGTCAGCTATTACTGAGTCGTATGAAAAGTCAAATAGTAAAACGCTTGGAAAAAAAAGTAAGAAAATAAAGCGTTATTTTTCAAAGAGATTTTCACGTTTCTTTTATCTTTGCTTCTTGATTTGTTACTTGAAATTCACTATTCCTTCTTTTATTATCTTATTTTTTTCAGTTATTGTTTTATAGCCTATTAGTCCTGATTTGTTGCGATTATATTTGACATTTTATGGGCTTCAATTATATCAATTCTTGTTCTGAACATAACCACCATTATCAAAATAACGTCAAAGAGATGGGATTTTTTTTGTTTGTTTGTTTTTTTGGATTTGCTCAAAGAGTGAAATGATATTCCTCCAATTTTGTTTTTTGAGTATTTATAAATTATTTAGCATTTTCACTGGTGGTGTTTACACTCTGGTAAAATCTTGGAGAAACTACATTTCCGTTCTAAGTAGAAAATAATAATATTCAAATAAGTAGGATAATAATATCCATTATATACTCATTCACAAGACGAGACATGATAAAATTAAAGAATTTATTATATTTTAATTATTGTATACCCCATTAATAACCGAGAACTGTTTGATACTTTAACAGTGTATATCCTAAGATATGTTTACAAATCATGTATTTGATATATATTTAAAAACAGGATCTGGCATTAAATAAAAAAAACAATGGTTGATATGCCAGAAAACCCATCAAAACCAATACGATTATTATCGGATCTTCCTAAATGTAAGTGACAGCAAGTCTCCCCATATCTCGAGCACACTCTTAGCTATTTTATTGTTTTCATTAATGCTTTTGGCTGAATATTTTTGATTGTTCAAACAAATCCTTTTCACTATTCTTTCAGAATTTTGAGTTCAAATAATGTAAGTAATTATCATCTTTATGGTAATGCCTAGATATTCATTGTCAAACATTTTTGTAACATTAGATTTTGTTGGAATAGCAATGTATATGATTTAACAAAACGAATTGTCTTTAAACAGTGACAAAATCTGATTTTTACCTCGATGTAGAGAACTAGTGATATTCCAAATTTCTTAAGAATTTTATATGGTTTAGGTTTGGTTTGGTGGGGTTTTATGGCATATCAACCTTTGTAGGCTACTTAATGCCAAATCCATTTTTATACAAATAATCAGTTCTATTTCAAACAATCCAATTTAGCATGAGTACAGTTTGTGAAAAAAATTTCATGCTATTTAGTTTTGCCAAAATTCTAATTCAACCAATTCAGTTTAGTATAAGTATGGGTTCTTAGTTGTCTAAATTTCTGAGATGAAGCGTGTTGATTTTTATCATTAAGGTTTTTCGGACTATTGTCTTCATCTTTATTGTCATTTCCACAAAGTTTTGGCCGATATGTCCTCCGGCCTTCTGTTTAAATGTCACATTTAAATGTCAAATGTCAAAAACATTTCTATTTCAAGTAATTCAGTTTAGCATAAGTACGCAGTTTAGATATGAAAACTGTTATTTTTCGAGCAATTCAGTTTGGCATAAGTGCGCATTTTAGTGCTATTTGACTTACAGATAAGAACCTATCAGGTGCTACCATTATGGGTTTGAGTGGATCTACGAGTGATGGCAATGAAGGGGTATTCCGCATTCCCCAAAGCTCCAGCATTACTGGAACTTCACCATCAGATTGTTTAATGTCACACCAGGACACTCGTTGGGGGGGGTCTTACCCCTCTGCATAGAAGCATTCGGTGTATTCTACAGCCCCAGCGGACTGGACAAAAATAATTTTATATTTTCGTTTTCGAAGACAAATTTTACCTTCTACATGCATAGTCAAAGCTTATGTGTTTGTACCATTCCAAAATTATATCTCTTACTACATAGTTATGTATATATTGGGAGTTTCTTCGCTGATATTCTACATTCATTTATATTATTTACTTTATAATTCAAGCATATAAGGGATGACAAAGAATCAAGCAGATCGACACTGATAAATAAATACACAGTTAAACAAAGTTTTTACAGTAATTTTGCCAAATATGAAGAAATGATCAAATAAATTTCCAATCAATCATTTTTATATGCCTCATCGTTAGTTTATGAATTGTTATTGATTTTTAATTCAGGATGCGTTTTCACAAATCTAAATAAATAAAACAAAACAATTGCAGACAGGTAGGACAAATAGCTTCATAAATGAAATATTGTATTCAATTTTTACCCACAGCTCCAAGCATATTGTTTATATCGACTCTGCGTTGTGTCTGTTTGTACCTATTATTGAAAATGATTTGTCTTGAGATTCTTATCAGAAATAGCAACAGCTGTTCTCTCCTGACGGCAATTTCATCATTTTTCAATCGGATCTTTCAAACGACACAATTTCACTATAAATTCAATCCATTGAAAATAACATTTAGCAACGTAAATACATACAACTACAAGCGTCTTTGACACTGAGCATGTGAGTGAATCCGTGTATTGCCCAGTTGGTTGAGGCTGTAGAATACGCCAACTGAATCTCTGCAGAGGGGTAAAACCCTCCCCCCAATGAGTATTCTGGATAAGGTGAGGCTTCAGTAATCAATCCGATGGTGAAGCTTTAGTAATCATGGAGCTTTGGGAAATGCGGAGTACTTCTTATTCCCATCTCTTCCTGGTCCACTCTGGCTCAGAGTGATAGCAACTAATAGGGTCATATATATATATATATATATATATATATATATATATATATATGGGTCAAATAGAAGGGTCATAGATATATGGGTCAAATAGAACTAAAATATGTACTTATGCTAAAGTGAATTGCTTAAAATAGGACTTATTTGACATTTGAACTGCGTACTTATGCAAAACTGAATTTTTTGGAAGATAACTTTTTTTATATGCTAAACTGAATAACTTGAAATAGAACTGGTTTTGACATTGGCACTGTACTTATGTTAAACTGAATTGTTTGAAATAGAACTCTTTATGTTTAAAAATAGATTTGGCATTAAATGACCTACAATGGTTGATGTGAGATGAAACAAATCAAACCAAACCTAACCGAACCGGTTCATTTTCTCTTAATTTACACTTATTTCGTTTAACATACGCACACACACAATTGAACAATAACTTTATTTGAGGTTTTCCTTGGTAGCTGATCTACTTGAATCTTTTCTTAAGGCGCAAAGATTTGGGGCTAAAGTAATTGCCAAAGATAAGAAAGTTTTTTCCACTTGGAAAATTGGAACAATATTATCTTCTAACCTCCTAAATTTATCTTACTATATCCACCTTGTGCCCGACAAAATATCAATAATTTTATCTGCATTTATCAAAACTCAATACAAACTTGTGTTGCGAATAAGATATTAGACATTAGAACTAAGAAAATGAGTCTGATAGCCGAATATTTTCCCCCAATGTCTTCAAAGAAAAATAGCATTTCATTTTTTTCTCAGTTTTAACTTGTTTGAAATCACTGCAGATCTATACTTTCCAGTAGTTTGCAGTAATGAGATGGAGACAAACGAGGTAGAAATGTAGAAAGATTTTCTTTCTTTATCATTTCGTTTAAAACGAAGACTGCAAAAGATGACCACAGTTATTGGTAATAAGCAATCGATTTATCGGAAAAATGCTAGTAATTTTCTTAGTCAAATATTTATAATCATCAGTTGTGTATTTTCTTGCACTTGTCCGTTGGGTAAAGTTTTCAATCTACAGCAGTTTTCATTATTTTCACTAAGGACATAAATACAAATTTAGTCTATGAAGAATGAAAATGAAAATGAATTTTGCATCTTTCGAAGAAGAGGAGTTTTAGCACTAAGTTGTTTTTGTTCCTTCTGAGTTACATTTTATATTTTGTCCATGATAAAAACGAGCAATTGAAATTCATTTTAAAATGTGATTATTGAAAGTCTACGTGTTTGAAAGAATTCAAATTCCGTATTGTGTTTTTCTGATTGTTTCATGCCGACGGCTGTGTTTCTAATTTCTGTTATTCTACTGTGATATTTATATTTCCAAGAAAGAATTATTGTTAAAATAAATGAACTCATTCGAAGATTACTGAAAATTATTTGAAAATCTAACAATAAATTCATGCTGGAGTAAAATAAATTGTGTTGAATTTGATTTAGGATAAAATGTAAAATAAGATGAAATTTTATTCGAATAAATTAAAAATTTAACGTTGAAAATATTAGATGCGTTCAAAGGTTTCCGGCTATTTTTATGCTAAAATAGTTTTCTATTGTGTATTCCTTCTCTGGTTTTCACAAAAGAGAGTGATAGAAATTTTATACTCAAGTACTGGGTTACCCGCTGTTGTCCAGATTGTAAATACAGAAAGTAACGAGTAAATAATAAGTAAGATCAGTAAGGAAAAGTTATAAACACACCAAAACAGCCAAGTAATAACAATATAACGGTACTTCTATATATATAGTAGATTGGCGACCGTAGTCGAGGGCGACCAGAAGGCCCCCTTTTCAATAGCTTCTACGTAGAGATGTAGGGGAAGGCGCTACTACTTTCCCTGGATTGCTCCACTTTACACTTTAAGCAAGGAGGTATCGAGTACCATTTTTAAAGTCTTTGGTACGACGCAAACCTGAGATTGAACACAGGTCTTCCGGACCATTGGCGAATACTCTAACCACTAGACCAATGTGCGTGCGTGCGTGCGAGTGAGAGAGAGAGAGAGAGTGTGTGTGTGTGTGTGTGTTGTTTGTATCTTACGGAATATCAAGCCTTGTAGGCTATTTAATGCCGAATCCTCTTTATATATATATATGTTAAATATATGTGGTTTGTAAATGAATTATTTGTAGGTAACTTTTAAATGATGCAAAGCTCATTTTGTTGCACAGTTAAATTAATCCAAGTCTTGCTATATAATGATAATAATTCAATATAACTGTCATTTGTTTGTACACAGTTAAACGGCTTCAAGTGTATAAAAAGATTGAATATTTTATTTGAATAATATATATATATATATATATATATATATATATATATATATATATATATATATATACGGCATAGCCCCAGATGACTTGTAAGGGCCTAAGTTCATAGAATTGTTTTTGTTAAAACTTAATTGGGGGATGCATTTACAGGGTAACCTAATTGCTTATTCTTCAGGAACAAACATACAAATGATCTTGAGGAAAAACATGAAGGCAGCAGTTTATGCTCAACCTCTTTTCAGAACTGATTTTGAACCATGTTAACAAAGATTGTAAAGTACAACTTGACGAAAAACTACCATGATTTAGATGCAAATGATGAAATGAGGAATATCCAGATTATTAAGACTTGATTGGTTTGGTTAGGTTTCTTTGTTTAATGGCATATCAGCCTTTAAAGTTATTTAATGCCCAAAGCCATTCTCCTAGAAGAACAGTAGCTAGGAGGATAAGGGGGTTCATACCTTTCCCAAGGGTATTTGCCCAAAAGTTACCGTAATTGTGTAACTGGAGTTCGAACGCGCTTACTATGATTCCGCAGTCCATTGCTTTAACGATTGCACCACGAGGATACCCCCAGAAGATTTGGTAATTCTTATGAAATCATTGACTGATTTAATAGGTGGGCAAACTGCGGCCCGCTGCACTGTTCTGTGTAACATGTAGATGCCTCTAAAAGATTAAAAAGTAAACACTTGCACTTAAATCGAAACTTAGTTTTTTTTTCTATTTTAAAAGGTGCGGCCCTTTGATAATTCATAACCCAGTGATGTGGCCCTGCTACCAAAACGTATGCCCACCCGTGGATTAAACCATACTGCTTGATAGAGCCAGGATGTTGAGTTTACTGGAATCTCCAATTCTAACCAACGTTTTGGAGAAATCATCTGTAGACTGATCTCAAAAGAGAATAACACATTTGTTGGTTTTTAGTTTGACAGTCTACATCAGTGGTTTTCAAACTTTTCGGAGGCCAGAATCCCTTTATATTTCATGGTCTATCCCGTAAACTCCACATATAAATAAATATTAAATTTATCAAAAATATCCAATGAAAATCACATCCGATATTAGCACTGAGTAATGAGAGGGAAGTACTTGCCTTGCTTGACACAAATTGTCAATTCCTGATATTTCTTATAAAAATACTCGCAATTATCTTGGCATAACTAGTCTATATTTTGTAACATACTGAGCCCGGCCAAGCTGTCAAAATAGGAAATGCACCTGTGTAAATAACAGGTTCATCCGGTCAAGGAATATCTTGATATAACCTTGACCGTGGACGGGTTGAATGAGTGTGATTTATGACGCCCACAAGAAGGTGGATGTCGAACAAATATATAACCTGGGTGAAGACAGGAAGTCAGATAGTTGGAGACCAGGCCAGTTGAAGAGAAGATGCTGGAATGAGGAACATGTCCCAGAGAGGCCGGGCCCCCAGGCCCCCGGTTGAGCTGCCCAGGAGAACGGGAAAGAAACGTTGTTATGGCCGATATGTTGCAGTTCTGTTCGGTCTCCAACTCCCTCTCACAGTAAAACCATTTAGTAACCATTTCGAACCCTTTCAAATAAAATGAGAGGCATATTTTTCTACAGAACTGTTTCACTCGTTTTTATTGCTTTCTTTGTTTAATGGCATATTAACTCTTTTTAGTTTATTTAATGCCAAAGCCATTCTCCTAGAAGAACACTAGTGGTACTATTTAACCCATATCTGGGAGGATAAGGGGGTTCATACCTTTCCCAAGGGTATTTGCCCGAAAGTGAACGTAATAGCGCGACTGGAGTACGAACTCGCGTACTACGATTCCGCAGTCCATCGCTTTAACCATTACACCACGAGGACACCCCTCGTCTTTATTGTGTCGTCGTTATGTTTCTGCATGTATATGTGTATGTATAGAGGTCATGGCTATGCCACAATTTGTATTTTTTTTCATCACATTGGTAAGTACTGAAAATGCTATTTCGCATAAATAGCTTATTGCCAAAGGTAGTAGCATTTTCATTGCGTTTGAAACAACAATGGATAATCAGACACCACGCCGAGCCGAAACAGTGATTGGTTGCTGTTTAAACTTAACTTTCATTGGTGTTTACTAGTAACCAGAAATTTGGGTTTCGATCGCTAATCGGATAATATAAATTTTCCAAACACCCTTTCAGCTTCTGAGGACTCTAGCTGTTGACATTGCCGAACCACTGTGTTCCTCGAAGCACAGTTTGAAACTCACGGATCTTCATAACACCCAAAGGAAAATAATTTAAAATATACATTTAGCTCATTGGTTTTGCTTATTTCCTTCATAAGTGGTTTCCCTTAAACCACGTCATAAGAATAGTATCCCGAACCATCAAATTGGAGTCTATGTGGTGTAATAGCTAAAGTGATGGATGGTAGTCTTAAAGTGAATGAGTTCAAACTCCAGCTGCAGTATTACATTCACTTTAGTACTAATACCCTTGAGAAAGGTATCAACCCCATCATAACCTCAGCTATGATTTAGATAATATAATTATTGTTCTTCTGTAAGGATGACTTTGGCCTTAAATAACCCACAAAGGTTAATATGCTATTAAACAAAATATCCAACCGTCAATTTGTCATGACAATGTATAACCTTTAGCGTTCCATTCATATCTTCATTAGTTACTTCGTGTAATCTTTTGCATTTACCTTAATCATCTGATCCTTCGTAAGAACTGTGGACTCAACTGAATGTTTTAAAATGTTGCACATGGGATGCTAATCTCGCACTAAATGCAATGGAAATTTGAAGGTAAAATGAGCTGCTCGTTTATTTGTTAGACATGCCGCGGCTATATATAAGCAGGAATAACCTATGAAGCAATTATCCTCCTTCTGAGTATTTTTGCGAGAAGGATAACATAACTTTTATTTAGGAGGTGTCCATGGTGTAGTGGCTATCGTCGCAGGAAATAGACACGGCGACACGAGTTCAAATCCTGAACGAGACTGATTGCATTTCACATGGCACTAATACCCTTAGGAAAGGTATTAATCCAATTATTCTCCCTCCAGCTATGGGTAAATAGTTGGGCAGACTGGGTTCTTCAGCCCTGGTTAGGCAACTAGTCTAGGAGAAGGAAAACTCTGAATTCAAACCTGTTAAACTCCGCTTAAAAATTGACCTTGTGTCCTATCCTGCCCGAGTGGAGGAGTTGGTAAATATGGATAATAATTCCTTTTATCCGGTTCTGTTAGGGGCATCAAATTTACTTCCGATACCAAAAACTCTTCTGAGAGATAAATATTTTTGTCGCTGACGTTACACATCAGTAACTCAATTGGCTATTGGCAGCTCCTAAACCAATTCGGCATTAATCTAGAGAACCATCGTTAGAAGACCACACTGTGATGTAGGATTGTGTAAAGGTCGTTTTGCATAATTAAAAGTCAGTGCTTTTATTATTTTCATGTTTTTGAACTTTGACACACAATTGCTGATCAAATTATCATGTATTACTTATGCTTTTGTTTGTGATTAATTTACTTGTTTGAACGTACCCTCTATGATGCACATCTTCTAAAAATAATTCGCTCATTCAACATTTTTTTTTTAAATCTACTTACAAAAGCCAGAGCACTTAATAAGCTGACTTCCAATCTACCGTCAGCTTTGGTCGATTTTGATTATTGAATTTTTGCAGTTCATCAACATTGTTTGATGTCCAAGATAATATATTTTACGCTGGGAGATTTCGAGTTTATTGGGTTGACATTAGCATATTCTATTCCTCTGGTAGTTTTCCGCTAAAAGAAAGAAAGATAGATAGATAGATAGAGAGAGAGAGAGATAGAGAGAGAGAGAGAGAGAGAGAGAGAGAGCATTGCCCTCAATTTTGATAAGGCTTTTTTGGAAAATATCTCGTACACATCAACTTCTGGATTGATCTTACTGGCCTCATAAAGAATATTTGTGCACAAACTCACTTTATGACTATCCCACAGTCAAAATGGATTTGAAAGATAAAATCTGTTGAAAATGATAGATAGAAATATTCAGCTGCAGTTTCTGATATAGTGATATCCTTATACGAATAATCTTGGTAGAGTGTTAGTAGGAGCATGTTTCAATAATGTTGTACTCTTGATCACGAACTGTCTTCAGTCGCTTAAAGAAAATTGGTCCCCCTCCAACAGTTTTAAATAAGAGACGATAGAATTAGCACTCAGTGTTGTTTGTATGCACATATAAGTCGCTGTCTAATCACCAGACATTTTAATCTAACGATGTCCTTTAATTAAAGCATCAACAGGACATCGTTTCTCTTTTTTCCTTATTCTGATTCCAGGTGCTAATAGTAATTTACAAAGCTCTTGGCTTCGATGTGGCACAAGGCCGAATGAATGGGGCGCCCAATGAGACTCGAACTCACTCGTGTAGGTTTGCTAGTCTATCTTGCTAACCGTTACACCACCAGAGGTGCCCTTGATTCCAGTCAACGATGTCAAAGAAGACTGTTAGAGTAGCATGTCTAAGTTGCCAGATTTGCTTTTATACAGTTTCTGTCGAGAAATATATTACTTTTTTCATTCTAGAAATACACTCTTGATAGAAGGTTGCGTTCATTCAGAAGAAATTTGAACATTATTTATGCTGCTGTATTTGCTCCTAATTTATAAAACAGGAAATATTAATTTATTGTCTTTTTGCATAGTTATGAATATTCTTGATTGGCTAAACTAAAGTTCAAAACGCAATATGGATAAAGGGTTTAGACATTAAGAAGATTACAGAACAAAAGAAATAAAAAGAACAACGTATGTGTTGTTTATATCTTCTGGCTTGTTCCTTATATGGATTTTGTAGTCTAACCATCTTTATCTAGAGCCTTGTGTTGATAGCTTGTATATAGATCTAGACTATTTGAGTGATTCAAGAATTACAAAGCTTAAGCTTTAGTACACCTGTTGCCTTGTATGATACAAGGAGAGGTTTTATTCTTTATTCCACATGGTCGATGAATCATTTGCGCCAAAGCTGCCTAAACGTTTTTCATTGAACAACATTTGGTGGTGAGGAGGTTTGACTTCTGTAGCTGTGGGGAATGTGGAGTACTATCATTGCCATTACTCACACGTTCACTCTGACCCGCAATTGTAGTACCTATTACAGTACCGTTTATAAGTCAAATAGATCTGTTAAAAAACATTCGTGTTTGAGCAAAAAATCTCTTTAAAAACAACTGCACAATATATATAGATATGAACGTACAATCAACTCTATTCCCGAACCCCTATGGATGAAATTACCCTAAACAGGTTGAAATATCGTTAAAATCAATGAATCCTTTTTCCTTTTTCAAATCAGATTGCAAGTGAATGTGACCAAAAGATCTGGTCAGCCAAAATGATGTACATAGGCCATGGAATTCTGAGTCCGTTCAAGCATGTCAGGTGAACCACTATCAAAAGAGGACAAGATAACCTTTTAACTTATGTTCTGCACACATACACCGTTATGAAGTACATCCATTATGTGAGCATATAATTCAACACTGACTGGTTTCTAGTTAATACACATGAAAAGGAGTATTTTCCTTTCCATTATGACTTAAATCTCAACCAGAAACGAGTAGAACTGATTGGTTGGTTGGTTGGTTGGTTGGTTCTTATGGCATATCAACCCTTGTCGGTTATTTAACACCAAATTCATTTTTATACAAATAATCAGTTCTATTTCAAACAATTCAGTTTAGCCTGAGTACACAGTTTATTTGTCAAAAATATTTCTATTTCAAGCTACTCAGTTTCGTCAAACAGTTCTAATTCAAACAAATCAGTTTAGCATAAGTACGCAGTTTAGTTCTATTTAACCCATAGATAGGGCCCTATCAAGTGCTACCACTCGGGGCCAGAGTGGACCTGGCTAGTGGCAATGAAGGAGTGCTTTGCATTCCCCAAAGCTCTAGCATCACTGTAACCTCACCATCAGATTGTTTAGTATCATATCCGGGACACTCGTTAGGTGATCTTTGCCCTCTGCTGAAGTACAGTTGGTGTATTCGACAGTCCCAGCCGACTGGGCAACATGTGGATGTGGTCTTAGCATTAGAAAATGTAATTCTTATAATAGGAAGTTGTGGACATTGAACTAATGGGCAATAACCTTCTTGTTTGGGTTGCGTTGGAAAGCAAAAACGGTCACCATTAAGACCTTTCCAAAATATAATTAAGATAATTTTTCAAAAGTCCCATTTAATCAACCATCCATGTTGGTTAAATTATCTCGTTTTTCATGTATCACTCTACCCACGGATAATTGCCCAATCGGCTGGGGCTGTAAAATTCACGGGTTGCTTCTCTGCAGAGAGGTAAAACCCCCAACGGGTGTCCTAGATATGACAATAGATATTCTGATGGTCAGGTTCTAGTAGAGCTGGAGCTTGGGGAATGCAGAGTATCTCTTTTTTGACGTCACTCCCATGTCCACTCTGACCCGGAGTGGTAGCACCTGATAGGGTTCTATCTTTGGGTCCAATAGAACTAAACTGTGTGCTTATACTAAACTGAATTGTTTGAAATGGAACTGTTTTGATATTGAAACTGTGAACTTATAGCAAACCGAACTCTTTGAAATAGAAGTGTTTTTAAGTAGAACTAAACTGTGTACTTATGCTAAATTGAATTGTTTGAAATTTAATGCGCCGTTAAATGACCCGAAAAGGTTTGATACGCCGTAAAAGAAAGCAAGCAAGCAACCAACCTACCCATGATAATAGCCTCCTACTTTTTTGTAGGAGCATTGAAGGCTTTTCAGAAAATGTTTTGTAAACTCGAATAACATTTTCGTATGTATTAGATAGACATTTATTGCTAATTTTTTTTAAGTCTTTAAAGATTTGATCGGATGGTTAATATTATGGAACATTTCTTACAAAGTAGCAACAATTCCTGGATTAAGATCATAGCATATTGATTCTTTGACGTTTCATTTCACCCATAAAATAGTTCTGTAAAAGCTTTAGTTGTTCATTGAGCCGAAGTGGGGCAAACAATCTGCCATCTAGTAAACTTGTTCATGAATGTTGCATGTTCATTGGAAGCGTGTTTCACCTTTATACCGAGAAGATCCCAATAAAATCATTCGGAAATCAGAATTATACATTTTTATTTTTTGAGGAAATATCTAGCATTTTTTGTGATTCTTTTCAAAAGTCTTTCCAATGGTTCTGGAGAAATATTGGAAAAAGAGAAACATTATGCGAGTATATGCGTGTGTACGCATTCATGGGGGAGTTTCGTTGTATTCTTAATGCTATCAATGAATAGGTTTGCCAACAAGGCCAATCTGTATGTGTGTATGTGTGCGTGTTTTGTGGCATAAGCGTTTGTTTTTGAGCATGTTGAGTTATATTTCTATGATTATGTGGATGACATATTTGGGTGTGTGTATTTACTCTGAAAAATGTGTGAGCGAGCTTGATTTTACTCTTTTTCTAAATCTTTATTTTTACCTGACTTTATTTATCTACACTTGGCTGAACAGCTAATCACTATCGAATAAAATCCACCAAACATTTAACGGTTAAAGCGATGAACTGCGGAATCGTAGTACGCGAGTTCGTACTCCAGTCGCGCTATTACGTTCACTTTCGGGCAAATACCCTTGGGAAAGGTATGAACCCCTTTATTCTCCCTCCAGCTATGGGTAAATAGTAGGACGGACTAGGTTCTTCAGCCTTGGTGAGGCAACTAGTCTAGGAGAAGGAAAACTCTGAATTCAAAACCTGTTAAACTCCGCTTAAAAATTGACCTTGTGTCATATCCTGCCCGAGCGGAGGGGTTGGTAAATAGTACCAAACATTTATATAGCCACACTTCTATTATTTAGCCTGCAAAATATAGCAAGAAATGATCCTAAACCAGATGATTGTGTTGAAATGCTTTCAAGTCAAATTCATTTTCATCAAATAAGGATTTAATGGCTAATAGAGAATCATATTGACGAAAGCTAAAGGGAATCTTTTCACGATAACTTTCCACGTCTGATTGCAATGCCTATATTACTTGGTTACCGAAGCAGCCGAAAAAAAAACTGAAAAATATAACAAAAAAGGGTTGTCTTTGAATATATGTGTAATAATCAAACGTCTCTCCTTTTGTTCCCCTTCTACTCCAACTACTACAACAAAAATGGGTTCTTTCGTCATGACGTGATTAGAGACTAAATTAAGAATAAATTAAACGTTTGTTTGAGTATGTCAAAAGATTACTCTTTTGAAAAAGAAGATCACCAAAATGATTACCAGAGTCACAAACCAAGTATAAAGACAATTGAAGAAAAGAATGAAAATTTCATTTAACGTAAAAGAATGCAAATTACTAATCCTCAGTACCAAGGACAATTATTAATACACATGATTTGAATAAAGATAAAGTCGAAGCGAAAAGTTTTTGAATTGTTGATATCAGTGATGAGTAATGGGATATTAGCCAATCAACATGGATGAAACATAAGTATCTGAAAATCAGAAGATCCCTCATATATTTTTCCGAGCAAAAATATCAAGGACAGTCAGGGAACACCGTGATAAAAAGACATTATATAAGGAAGTTCAAACCACCTTGAGACTCACAGAAAGGCACTTGTAACGATGACCAAAGATACGGGGAACACAAAAGGCTTGATAGAAAAACATATATTCAAGTAACAGAAACAAGATAAGAGGATCATTAAATAAGTTTCAAGACTTTTTTCGTATAGGCACTTTTATTGATAGTACACACATGAAACTCTAGTCCCCTTCGAAGTAGTCTCCTCCAGCTTCAATTCAATTGTTGTACCGTTCCAACAACTTCTTCAATGCCCCATGGAAGTCCTCTTGTGTGAGCGTGTCAATGACCTTCGTCACAGACTCTTTCATCTTCTCAATTGTCTCATAACGACAGCCTCTCAGGTTAGGGAATAACTAAAAGTCACTGGGAGCAAGATCTGGACTATAGGGAGGGTGACGAACTGTCTTGATGCCCATCTTGGTCAAATAGTCTGTGACAAGGATTGAGTTGTGGACTGGTGCATTGTCCTGGTGGAAATGCCACTGACCCGATTTGAAGGGTGCTGGTTTCTTCCGACGGAATCTCTTCCTGAACTCCCTTAAAACCTAAACATAGTAATCCTAACCCTAACCCTTTGGCCAATCAACTTTGGTGTATTGACTTCCTTACTCCTCCCACACTTTTCATCATCCATCACAGACTCCCTGCCTTCCTTGAATCTCTTATGCCACTCAAAAACTGATGCTCGATTCATGCAACATGGTCTAAAAGCAGTCTGAAGCATTCCATACATTACTGTTGCGTTTTTTCCAAGTTTAAAACAGACATTTATGGCATATCATTCTTCTAAAGTGTCACGTCCAGATTGTATTTTGGAAATTCACCAGCTGTGACAATCAGTCTTTAGTAGGGTGTATTTCAGTTCCTTCTGTAACTGTTCATTTAAACCTGAAATCATAAAAAAGTCAGTTATCTCATAAGATGTATAGCAATAACATACTAAATTTTCAAGAGTCTACGACAATTTCAAATGCCTATACAAAAAGTCTGGAAACTTATGGATTGCACCACGTACAAGTAAATCTGGTTAAACAGTCGTTAGTTGGTAGAATTGTGATTGTGTCACGCTGATGGAGGAGGGCGAGTCCATTATGTAGGGAGTACAAGAGCACTGTCCATTGAAAAACAGATTAGAAATTTCTATATTCATTTAAATTACTCTAAATACTTTGATCACGTTTGTTTTTCACACATCATTTTGCATTTCTGTTTTTGGCTTTCTTGTTTTATTTGATCTTAACATTTTTATTGGGTCATGAATATCTTTATCTCCCATATCTACACAACCTATCAATCCTCATACACTTATATATGGCTCCTACAATTTTGTATCTGAAAGTTTTATATAATTAAGGAATGATTTTTTTTTATATTAATCATTTTTCGTTAATCATATTTTATCATTCAGTTTGGTAAGGATTTGAACCACTCGGGTTCTTAGTCCGGGTGCATAGTCATTGGGTGCAGTTTTACGCCCGTGCGGAAAGGATGTGACCAGCACCATTTGTCATTATAAACCCCCAGACAGAAAATGGGCTGGAGAGTTGATGACGTCATGCCCAGAAGAGATGGTATCTAGAATTTGAGGATTTTGAAAAGTAGTCGTTGGTTTTCGACCGATGAAGGTAGCAATTGAGTTTTTTGGATCTGATCAGATCAGATCATATTTTCGGATCTCTACCGACAGAGATGAATTGAGATATTAAACATCACAAGATGCGCTGCGCGTTGAGGTAGGGTCAGCATCGTATGGTTAGCAAAGGCTTTTAAGAATTGTGCCTCTCTCCTCGTGTCGCCATGGAAATTAATAAACCTTTTCGTATCGGAAACAACAGAGGCCGCCTGTATTTGTATATGAATTTGTATTACTGTTGTGATCGATGTCATTATGACTATACAACAAAAGTAAAACAGAACCAGAGGGAATATTCTTACTCCTCTGACTGAACAAAGCAAGTTTGTCTCTTTAACTCACAAGTAAAAATTTTGGTTTCCCTCTTTAGAAATTTAGATTATTAAATGTATTTTGTCCGCGTCAGAAAATGAGTAAATTCTTCATCACTTTTAAATTTACGCTTTGTGTTCGTTAAGGTTTTTGTTTTTTTTTTAATTTTATTTATGTTAGTTGTTGCTATGGGAGACAATATGTAAGAGAGAGTTATTTAAATGGTGGAATAGTTTTGTAAAAAATAAATCATCAATCACATTTGAAGTTATAGCTGTTTTGAGGATAACACTATTGTTTTCAGGCACACAAATGAATTACGAAACTTTTCTTTAACACACAACAACGAAAGTTCTTTATTTGCAGCTTTGAATATGGTTTGTTCTTGGTGCTGCAAGACTCGTGGTGTTTAGGCTTGTTGGATGTTTGAGACGAAATGGCTTAGCGGGATGTTGAGATGGCAGCGTGTTGTTGGACGTGTGAGGGAAGTATTCAAAGTCACCGTGTAGTTTTGTGTGACGAGAGCGGAGTGACGCTCGGATCGACATAGTCAATTTTTGGGGTGACATGAAGTGGTGCCTGTGGAAGTCATGCGTATGTTTCTAATTTATGTTCGACTGGGATTCCTCGTAAAGAATCCATAAATTAGATGGTTCCCTCGTTGAGTGTCCATGTTGCTGCTGCTAGTGTTAAAGCCACAGTGAGATGTCCACACTGGGTGGCTTGTCTAGCTAAAAAGCATCGCTAAGCTGGGACGATCAGAGGCACGTCTGTTCTGGTCACCGTCTCACGCTGAAGGGAGAGGGTTTGGCCGCTCACCCGTTTTGCTAGCCGGAAATGAAGGTCCGGGCTGAATAGGATAAGTCATCCTGATTGGGTGAAATTCAGTGTTGAATTAAATAGCGCGCCAAAACAAAATACGAGATTTTTCTCTTCTCTACAAAGTCTCTAAAATGTTCTATAAGTTTAAAATCTATGATAGTTTTAGATATCTACAAGAAAGAGAGGCAATTGAAAAAACTATAATAACCAAACATTTGATTAAATTAAAACTTTAAACGTTTTTTCCAAAGATCTGAGAAACGTTCAATTGCTGAAATGAAAAATTCTAAGAAAGAATAGGATTTGTATCATTTTCTGGAGCACACTTGTGCGATTTAAGCAGATCATTGGAATATTTCAAGTTGTATTTATGTTGAAAGATTTTGGCAGATGAAGTATTCGACTTGATTTGATCTAGTGGTTGATAAAATGTCATTTTTCCAATATTGAGAACTTTCATAATTTTAAAGTCACATGAACTAAAGCTCGCACAACGAAATACTAAAAAAAAGAGCTAACAGAAGAAAGAGGAAATATTAACAAACAAGATTTTTTTACAATATTAGAGCTTGTGTCAGATAATGATTTTCATATGGGTTTTGTGTTTATGTTTATTTATGTAAGAAAAAGAAAATAATTTAATATTAGAATAGTAGATGCTTTTATCAAACTAATTACGCCATAGCATAACTTTTAAAATTTGACTTAATATGAAATATCCATTTCGACTTTCTGGTTTCAAACATATTTTCAGTCGCTGATTAAAAAAGGTTGTTTACTTTTAATGTTCTAAATTAGGTTTTGTTACTTACATTCATTAATGCTAGCCTTATAAAATACAATCCACTCAATATGTCATAACGTTGCAATGCAGTATATATATTTATATATATATAACGGAACCATTGATATAGTGGTAAGAGTGTTCGCAAATGGTTCAGGAGACTTTGGTTGAGTCATACCAAAGACTTAAAACCTTGTACCTGAAGTCTTTTAGCTTAACACTGAGTATTATAATGTACGGATTAAAGGTAAGTGGAACAAGGAGAGAAGTAGTGCCGTCTCCTACACCTTGATGTGGTAACTTTTGAAAAGGTTGCCTTTTGGTCACCCTCGAGTGGGGTCAGCCGACTTATATGTAGATATCGACGGCATGTCTTATTGAAAATGACAGACAATGATTTAGTGCTTAGCTTTTTATTGAGACCTTTTTTGGGGCGGGGGAAGTAAATTGTGCGCTGCAGGTAGTTGAAGAACTGTACTAATTCTCAGTTAGTGTCGTTAGAGCATGGCTACTTTTGACACTTATTGGCCATTTTTGAGGACGTAAGAGCCCCTGTGTTGTGGAAAGCTCGATCGATTGTTTGTCCAAGGAATGTTTTATAGGTAGGCGTGATGCCATGTGTGAACGCGTCGACCATTAGTGCTGGTTTGAAGCAGTTGAGGATCACGTGGCTTTGGATCCATCGAGGCTGTCGGACTTTTTATCTAAATCAGATGCATTTAAAGACTACCTTCCTCAGACTAAAGATATTTTAATGTAGAAAGTCTATTCTTTATAAATATTGCCTCTAATATTTAAGTTTTCTTTTCTCAATCAGTTCTAAATAAAATTCCTGAATTATCTGCTAGATAATATTTGTAGGGTTTTTCTGTGGTCCGCTTGTAGATGTGCGTACGGATGGTATTAGAGTTTGATAAGTGACTGGTTATTCTACGATATAGTTAGTAGGTCCGATTGAGAAAGACAGACAGACAAACAGACATCGGTCATAGAATCTTACGAGAACTTACGTCAATACTACGAGGTATTATTTGATTAAACTGGAGAAGTAAAGAAAACATAGGAATAAAGAACGAAAGATTGCGTAGAAAATAAAGAGAGATTTTAAAAAGTGAGAGAGAAAGAACACAAAGTGATGCAGAGAAATATAAAGAATTATGATGAAAAAGGAAAAAAAACGAAGAAAGGTAAGAAAAGAGTAAATGCCGACCTGTACATGAATAATGCATTCATTTATGACGTAAAAATCTTACTATGCATTTAATTCTTACTATATATTTAATTCTGATTAAAAATCGTACTATATATTTAATTCAGATTTCATAATCATCATCATGTTGTGCTATTAGCACGGATTTCCCTGACCCTCTCGCCACTCGTGTCTATCGTCCACAGCTCCTGGCAGGTTTTCCATGCTACATCTAGTATCTGTGCAGAGCTGTTGTAGATATGTTCAAGCAGGTCGTTCAACCCTTCCTCGTTCGTGTGATGGGGTCCTCAGGAGTACATCTCTTATGAGTGTGTCTTTACTTCCCCAGTAGTGTTCCGCATGTCTTGCTCGACTAATTTGGAAGGTTTTCGGGATGGATGGTCAGTGGCTGTACAGCTGCTCTTTTGTGGGGTACTGCCTTCAAGGTTTGTTCAATACAGTTCTTGTGCAATTGCCGTCAAGTTTTTCTTTTCCATGTGCTTAGTCATTGTCCATGTGATGCATCCATAGAACAGCATTGACATAATCGCTGCTTGGGAAACACTGTGTTTTATTTCATCAGATATATTTGACTTCCATATAACTGATCGCCTATCGATTACTGTCCATGCCTTTGCTAGCCGTGTATTTATGTCATTTTCCGTAGATAAGATGCTACTTCCAAGGTAGGTGAACTTGTCTACAAGTTTCAAAGACCTACCATATAGTGTGGAGATGCCCGTGGTGTAGTCGTTATCGCCGTAGGAAATGAACACGGCGATACGAGTTCAAATCCTGGACGAGACTGATTGCATTTCACATAGTACTAATACCCTTGGGAAAGGTATGAATCCAATTATTCTCCCTCCAGCTATGGGTAAATAGTAGGACAGACTAGGTTCTTCAGCCTTGGCGAGGCAACTAGTCTAGGAGAAGGAAAACTCTGAATTCAAACCTGTTAAACTCTGCTTAAAAAATTGACCTTGTGTCTTATCCTGCCCGAGCGGAGGGGTTGGTAAATAGTACCATATAGTGTGGAGATGTCGCCTCTTTGATTAAAGCACATGTTCTCTGTTTTGTCTGCGTTCACATGGAGGCCAATGCTGCCTGCTACCCATTACAGACTATTCAACAGGGATTTGGCATGGGCTGGTGTATTTGTTATCAGCATCCGTAATTGTTTGTGCGGGGTATTGTCTGCATCTTGCCTTTGTCAAAGTAAAGCCATTTTCGTTCATTGAATCTATCGATGTTCGAAGCACGTAATCTAGGCAGATAATAAACAGCTGCTACAATGTCGAAATAGTTTGTCTCCATTCGATGAGCGAACTTTTAATTTGGTGTTTTATAGTACATCATTACGGCTGCGATGGTTTCTCTGGGGAGACCGTACACCAGAAGTGTTTGCTCCATCTTCCTTCTGTGTATGGAATCAAATGCCTGAGAGACGTCTACTAATGATAGTGTCGCTATTAGGTTTTTTGCTTGAACCCCTTCAAAAATTCAATTTCAGGTTCAATTTGACTCGATACTGCTATAGCGATGCATCACATGGACGCTAACTAAACAAATGGAGAAAAAGCTTGACAGCAATTACACAAGAATGCAATGAGCTGTATTTAACAAGTCCCGTAGGCAACACCCAACAAAGCAGCAACTGTGCCGCCACCTATCACGCATCACGAAAACTATCCATGTTAAACGAACCAGACATACGAGACATTGCTGTAAAAGTACAGACGAACTCAAAAGTGATATACTCCTGTGGACCCCTTCACATGGACGAGCAAAGGCAGGAAGACCAGTTAGAATCTATATACAAAAGCTCTGTGCTGATAGAGGATGTAGCCTGGAAGAACTTACGGGAGCAATGGACGATAGAGACGGGTAGCGAGAGAGAGTTATAGAGATCTGTCCTAGCAGTGCGAGATGATAATGATGACGATGATGATGATAACTTCGAACAATGTGACATTTGTTGACTTCGTAAATTGAATTTCCTCTAACTGACACACACACACACACACACACACACACACACACACACAGAGTCTCTCTGTCTCTCTGTCTCTGTCTCTGTCTCTGTCTCTCTCTCTCTCTCTCTCTCTCTCTCTCTCTCTCTCTCTCTCTAACCTTCTTTGAGGTTAGATATTAAAGGTGAACATTTTTCCAAATTATTTGAGTCAACAAAACAAATGTTAGGTAACAGGATTTTGTATTGCTTCAGGTAAAGAATTTCCGTTTTTACAATTGAATAGTTCAAACAGCCTCTAAAATTTTAACTCCTTTGGGAAAACTACGGTGAAATTTATTATTTCCAAAATATTCCACATTTACAAGGATATTGATATATCCATATGAAAATATTTTTTGACACAAACCGCACAAAAATATTTAGATACTCATCAGTAAATATCAATATATATCAATAAAAATACTTCGTCCGTAACTATTATTATTCAACTTGTTAAAAAGTATAATTAATCAATTAGTAAATAGTAGAAAAGTGTTGCAGAGAAATAGGAAGGCAAACAGAAAAGACAGAATAGTCGATACCACCAAGATAGCTTTATATGCAGTAGTATTATTACTCAATATAAGATATGTTATTTAAACGTGATTCAGCTTTTCCTTTTCAACTAAGCTACTTAATCAAATTCTCTTTGTTGCTGGAAAATGTAGCAAACAAAGGAAAATCTGAGAAATAAAGAAAAAATAGCGAAGTTTTCATTTTGAATGAAAAAAGGATTTTAGAATTGGATAAAAAGATACAATTCGTTATTTCCTTTGGTATCATTGATCTAAATCCTCAAATTCAAATTATTCACAAACACTCCTTATCTTCTTTTTTGTCAAGGTATTTGATTTCAAAGTCAACTTATTCAAAATTCTATGAGCTGAAAATGGTGATTATCATCAATACGATAGCAGCTTAACACAAATACATAAGCTGAATTCAGACATGAAATGTCCACTGTATATTATATATATATATATATATATATATAAGAGGTTTAAAAGTTCTAAGCCTCACCCTGAAAGAAGAGCAGAGATGAATATTTTTGTTGTGGAAATGCACAAACACTTCTAATAAAACTAGAAAAAACTAATAAATATTTTTCTAGCAATACAACAATTGCAGAGTTTTGTCACGGTAGAAACTTTCAGCTATGTTCTTTTTCCTTGGTGACGCTTAGCATCTTTAACGATCTTCGAATATACGATATTTATTCAATCGACAAGGATGTCGCATATTGACCCTTGACCAAGCCGTCAATCAGATTTCTCTGCACAGAACGCACCAGTATAAATAAACCGAAGCAGCATACATGGGCGTAGGCAAATCACGTGAATTCCCGACCGGAAATAGTAGGCGTTGTGAAATCATATTTGCAGATACCCACGTCAGATAAGGTCATTCTTGGGTCCAGATGCGGTCAGTCATGGAGAGCGGTCGCCGGGCACTACCCAGGAGGTGTGGCAGCCCATAGTAGTATTCAGCCACAGCAAGCAGGCGTCAGTCTATATTCAGCATTCTTGGAGTCCCAGAGAAACTGACAAAGAGCGACAGAGAACCTCTCTTCAAAGAAACGGAAGACGAGTAAAGTGGAGCCCTGAATATGAATATGCCACAACGCGGCTAAGAAGAAGAAGTTATGGATCAATATACCAATGTCCAAGTCCTTCAAGTCCTCTGTGTATCTTCGTCTCCCTCTCCCTCCCTCTCTCTCACTCTCTCTCTCTCTCACACACACACACACACACTTTCCTTACTGGTCGGCTAACACTGGCACATCCGATAGAGAACGTCACTGATGAGTTTGTTTCTACTTTTCCTGTACTATCCAGCATGTCTTCGTCTTGCTTAGATGGTTTGTAAGATGGAAGGTAAGTGGCCATACAGCGGCTGTTGTGAAGAGCTCCTTGCAGAATACCGACACAGCCACTGCTGACAAGAAATACGGAGAGATCAGATTTTCATATGATTGACAACCTGTCACTAGCTGTCCACGCCTTTGCTATGCCTATGTGAACATCGCTTTTAGTAAAATGACATATGGTTGCCGAGGTATGGGAACTGGTCACCTAATTTCAGAAGCTTGCCTTTTTAGTGATAAGACAAGTAGGGATATTTCTTTTGTGTTATATATTTTTTTATTGATCTCCACTAGTTTTGACCTTGGGTCATCACTAGAAAAGAACTTTAAGGGGAAAATTATTTTTTATAAAGTTTTACAATAGTTTTTCTTTAAATAGTTGATATGCAATGTGAGAAGCAACTAAAATAAATGACGCAGCATATCGTCCATTGAATGGAAATTTCTTGTATTCTTTAAATATCTGCTGTAAAGACATTTGACACTGAGTCCTCTATTCGGTGATATATGTATTAAGCATATGCAGGGTATTTAAGATTATCGATGTTGCTTGGTTTGTTTATTTAGATGTTTCGAGGTAGATGTAAGTTTTTTCCAACTATATATATATTGGCGAACACTCTAGTCAATATACCAATGGCCCGGTTTATATATATATATATATATATATTCTTAAGGGACAAGACTCAGGATATGACCACACCATATGCCATAGGAGATCTAAATACCTATATAACAAGGGACTCTCAGAAAGAAATTTAATCAAATAAAAAAGTCGGTACGATGGGGAAGTTCTTCCTAATGCGTCACAGATGTTTGCTTATCATATTTACAGCAAAGGAATGATCTACAAAACAACCATAGCTTAGAGGATTCATTCAGTAACACATTTGATGACCTATCATGCTTCGCAAAAAATAGAGTCGTCTTCAGCTGAGATAAATTCTAATTCTGCCGGTGATATTCCAGTCACGCATTACAATCCCCAAAATCTGGTCAGTAACCACACTCACGAAAGTTAGACTCCCCACGAGAAGCACTTACACATTATCATGCTCTCGGTACGCACAACGCATACCATCGAGAATACCTCAAGCCTTATCTCGACTACATTCGCATAACATTTCTGTCACTAAAAAAATATGTGTCCCTCGTAAGACTTTGCCTGCATGGGGAGAGTAGAGAAAAGACTGGTGTTGTAACAGGAGGAAATTATCTCCCTCGTTCAAGACTGTATAAATGCAGAGCCAGCTGTGTTAACATAGAAATGCGAATGAGACCGTGGCACTGACATACGTCAATCGGACTTCACCAATATTCTTCGACCACCAATATTCAACAATTACGTTATGAGATCGGCTTGTTAATTATTGTAATCATATCATATTTACCAACCCCTCTGCTCGGGCAGGATATGACACAAGGTCAATTTTTAAGCGGAGTTTAACAGGTTTGAATTCAGAGTTTTCCTTCTCCTAGACTAGTTGCCTCGCCAAGGCTGAAGAACCTAGTCTGCCCTACTATTTACCCATAGCTGGAGGGAGAATATTTGGATTCATACCTTTTCCAAGGGTATTAGTGCTATGTGAAATGCGCTCAGTCAGGTCCAGGATTTGAACTCGTGTCGCCGTGTCCATAGCCTGTTAATTATTGAAATAGGAAGCTGCTCATAGACCTTCATGCAAATATTTTCCATGTTTTTCATATACGCTAAAATGTTAACCTTCCAAATCATCTGATTTTGATCTTCCTGTAATGATATATCTTAAAATGCAAATTTTGATATGTGGTGTTTTTGGTATATAATCTTTTCTAAAATTCTGATGTGAAGAATATGCTAAAGTTTCCAATAGTCATCTTTTAGGAAAATCTTAAAGATATTTTTGAAGTTAACGCATGTCTCCATCATTTGCTTAATCAGTCAAGTGTGATGCTTAGGTTACAAGTATCGGGAATAATTCAAAATCTTGGAAAAAACGTTTTGACATGAAATGAATGAAATTTTGGAGTTTCGTTTTGGATATGTTTGTCCTTGACAGCAAAATGTTTGTCCCTATATATCAGTCACCGGATTATACTGTCTTTGGTGAAAGAAAAAATAAATTGCTGATTATAAGTTGCTGAAACACAAAAGCAAATGATTAAGTCGTTTGAATATCGCTTTGGAATAAAAATGACTTTTTCTGAGCAAGGATTTTCATACGTGAGTTTCCTAAAGGAACATGTATAAATCCTTGGCAACAAAAGATTATGCATCAGGAATAGGCAGTTCATCAGTGAGTGTTGTATTTTCAAGACTTGTCACCTTTAGAGTCATCAACTTGTTTTAACGGCATGTGAAACGGACATGGGTTATTTTATGTTCAGACATTAGGGAACCGCGTACATTATACGTTTATATTTGCATTTCTGTAGTTGTTTCTTAAATATTTATTGCATTTAATTACATCGTTTTGTTTGGTTTGGAATTGGAGCATTCCTCCCTCAAAAAAATGCTTCCTTTTTGTTCGGGCAGGGTCCCGATTTTAGTTCACCCATCATTTTATAGATCCCTAAAGCTGAGGTACCCCATGGATGTCGGGGGAATTACCAGGGACGACCTAGTTAGCACTGAGCTCGGCACCGGTTCCCTGCGTCAGGCTGTCGGCATCCTCACCCCGAAGGATTTCCGGCCCGTAGTCGACACTGAGTAAGGTAAGTTGGATTGATGGCTTTAAACTTTACCAGTTGGAATGTGAGGGGACTGAGGGATTCAAGCAAGTGTACGCGCTTGCTTGCTGAACTCAAGAACCTCGGAGAAGATGTTGCTGCAGTGCAGGAGACTCACTTCCCTTGCAGTGCCGACTGTCGGGTGCTGGAAAGCGATTTTAACGTTTTCTCAGCATACGGCAGCCGCACCAGCGCTGGAGTCTCTTTGCTAGTTGGACGCAGCCTTGATGCTGATGTTGACGTTGTTTTTTCAGGTGACGGGGGCCGGTTGGTTGTGGCCGATGTTGCCGTGAAAAGTTTCAAGTTTCGTCTGGTTGCGGTTTATGCGTCCAATATCGCTGCGGAGAGGGTTTCCTTTTTTCGTCGGTTGGCGCCGTTCCTGGATGATACGAAGCGGCTAGTCTTAATGGGTGATTGGAATGCGATCCTTGATCCCAAGATAGATAAGGTCGGGCGGGAAGCTAACAGATTGGGAAGGTATGAAAGCAGCCTTGTCGGCTTCATGACTCGTCATGGTTTGGTCGACAGGTTTCGTCTGGATCACCCAGGGCGGGAGATGTGGACGTGGCTAGATAGATCGCCCTCTGCCAAAGTAGGTTCCTACTTGGACAGAGTGTTAGTGAGAAGAGCTGACATTGATTTTGTTAGTTGTCCCACGTTCCACTTGATAGCGTGGACAGACCATAAACTTATTAGAGTCAGTCTGCAGTTAGCAAATAGGCCTAGTCTAGCCGGCTACTGGAAGTTCAATACTTCCTTACTGGAGATACGGGACTTCCGAGATCGGCTAGAATCCCTAATTCAGTGGGCGTTAGTGGGGGCGGTTACCAGGAATAGGTGGTGGGTTTCTCTTAAGCATAGGATTAGAGATTTCGCCACCAAGTACGGTCGACAGCTCAACTTAGATAGGACCGCGGAGGCGAAATCTATAGATGATACCCTTTCTCGGGCGGTGGCTGGAGGGGACTCCCTAGGTGTAGAGCTAGCTAAGAGGGACATTGAGCGTGAGAGTAGCAAGCGCTACAAGGGATCAGTAGTTAGATCTAGGCTAAAAAGAGTTCTCAACGAAGCTGTGAAATCGAACGCGACTGCACGTGAAGAAGAAGTGCGAAGGTTCCCCGATCGGTAGATCGCATCTGTCAAGACCCCGGACGAGCGTCTGCTGCGATCGGGTCGAGATACGTGACGCCTTTCGGGCGCACTTTCGGGATCGCTTTGCCCGCTGCACTGATCTCCCGCTCCGGGAGTTTCGTAGCTATCTCGCTGACTTCCCCCGTAGCTATCTCGCCGACTTGGGGCGGCTGAAGCGGCTAGTTGCGAGGGTGTGGTTACTGAATGCGAAGTCCGTGATGCGTTGAAGCAGGTCGGCCTCAACAAGTCGCCGGGACGAGATGGTTTGCCCTACGAAGTGTACTTGAGGATGTCGCACATGTTTGTACCTATTCTGACGGATATGTTCAACCATTGGTTCGCCCAGAGAGCCATCCCTGGTAGCGTTACCAAGGGCGTGATCAAATTGCTGAAGAAAGGTGGCAAGCATGTTTGGGAGGGTTTAGACGACTACAGGCCCATAACTCTGCTTAACACAGAGTTAAAGGGTCTTAGCGAATCGTTTACAGCTTGTCATTAGTGATCTGACCAGCCCCGAACAGACCTTTGCAGTGAAGGGAAGATCGATCCAGGACAACCTGCACTTGATTCGCGAGGTCGTAGAGGGGATAAAAGACGACACCGAAGCCGCACTGATCAGTTTAGATCAGTCCTAGGCCTTCGATAGGGTAGACCATCGGTTCTTGGCGTCTGTTTTGGAGACTGCCGGATTCAAACCGGAGTTCCGCAGATGGATTAGCATGATGTACCACAACCCTCAGGCAGTGGTGCAGGTGAACGGAAGGCGCTCTGGGGTGATCGCGATCGAGCGTTCGGTCCGGCAGGGCTGCCCTCTGTCTCCTCTTCTCTATGTCCTCGCGTTAGAGCCCCTCCTGCGCAGGCTTAGGGATGAGGGGACAAGTCCGGCACTGCGCGGTATCCCATTCGTTGACCGCATTGCGGCCAGGGTTTCCGCGTTCGCTGATGACGTCACGGTCTTTGTATCCCGCCGCCAGGATATAGAGGCTGTGAAAGAGGCGGTTGTCGAGTATGAGCGGATTGCAGGGGCCAAGGTCAATTTTGACAAAAGTGAAGGTTTGCAGCTCAGTGCTTGGAGGGGTAGCAATACTCTTCCAGGGCCCTTCCGCTGGAGTGACGGACCCATCCTTATCCTCGGGGTGTGGTTTGGGCCCGACCTCCAACTAGAGCAAAATTGGTCGGAAGTACATGCTAAGGTGAATGCTCAGGTGGGAATCTGGCTTTCAAGGAGATTGTCCTTAAAAGGCTGGGCGGAGGCGTGCGCTGCGTACGTCTTCCCCTTGATCCTTTACCGATTGGCTGTACTTCCTCTGCCTAAGGCACATCGGTTGGCACTGCAACGATCCCTCTCCAGATTGCTCTGGGGAGGTGCAAGGCCGATGGTCCGTAGGCAGGTCTGTATCCAACGTACTCGCAACGGGGGTCTGGGTATGCCTGATCTGGAGAGCCACTGGCTTGCTGAAAGACTTGCATATCTGGGCCGTGTCTTGACGGGGGACACAGTGTGGAGACGAAAGGCGAGTCGGACTTTTCCTCGCCTCAACTCAGACCCAAAGGCTGAAGGTCGACGTAGGCCTTTGGGTGAAGCACTGTTTGTCCACGAGTGCCGAAAGGCCCTTCGTAACCTTCTTGGGTCCAGTGACCTTTCATGGCCTCGGAAGGAACTGTATCGGGAGCTAGAGGTGGGTTCCGCTTCTAATCCTCTCAGCGAGCGGCACAGCTGGACGGCGGAGGAGATCCGCTCTCATTGGAATTGGGCGCCAGGATCGAGCTTCTTGAACAACTCCGAGTTCTCGCTCACCTGGCGACTTGCACGGAATGCGTTGCCCCTTCGCGACTTCAACTACTAAGCGGGCCTGGCAGACATGCCTGATTGCCCTTGCTGCAGCAGTGGCCTAGAGGAAACGGCTGAGCACGCCTTCTACTACTGCGAGCGAGTCCGCCCGTTTTGGGATCACGTCGGGGAGTGGACAGCTCGCATCGAACCCAAAAAGCTTGTGCTGCTCAACGTTGGTTACGTCGTAGACAACGTTCTTCCTCCGTTTCATGGTGAGAAACGTGTGGTGTTTCTCGCGATCCTAGCTGTAGCCCGAATGGTGATTTGGACGACGCGAAACAAGGGATTGTATGACGATGCAAACTTTTCTCATCGTGATCTGGTTTTGTATTTTCGGCATCAGCTTAGGGTCAAAATCAGATGCGATAGAAAACGCTTGGATCGCATAACATTCAGCAAAAGGTGGGTGACTGCAGCGAGCCTGGTCGTACGAAAGGGGGCAATGTCGGAGTCATCCTTCCCTCCTTTGCCGGCCCATGGCGTCTACGGTACGGGTCCTTAGGGACCCCATCCCTGGTAAGTAGAATTGTTTTTTCCCCCTGTAACCTAGTTAGCAGTATGTTGTGAGTCATTATCCCCATCATCTAGTCGTTAGTTTCTCAAGATCTTCCCCTTCCCTATTATTTTTGTACCTCAACCTTAATCCCAGCCCGCTTTTATTGAAGATCTTGAACATTCATATGTAAAAAATCATATTACCTACTTCTATCGACCCATACCGCGCCCGACCCTTTATTTATTTTATCTCTGTAGATTAGTATTCCCGCCCCACCTAGGGCAGGTCCGGCTTGTTTCCGGTTTCTTTCGACCCGGAAAACAGTCGGCCTCCAATTTTATAGACGGGGGGATGGGAGGGAAACAAAACGGGTAATTTTTCCTTGTTTTTCTTGTATATATAATTTTTCGGGTTTTTTTCTCCCATTCCCATCATTTCATTTTACATAAAAATCATATACCACTTTTGGGTTTTAAGTAGGTTTTCTTCATAGAGCAAATGTGGTATTTTGGTAACTGCTGCGCGCATGATGAAGGATGAATGGTTATATATTGTACTGTTGAATGGGTCGGCGAAAGTGGCTAGCTAGGTCCCTTTAGAATATATAGAAAAGCAAGACCGCTCCCTTCCCCTCCCCAAAAAACTTTAAGGCCTTGTGCCTTCTTTGTATTTACAAAGAAATAAAATAAGCCTACGAGTCAGACTAGAAGAGCCGTTCCTATTGTTGAAGTATATCATTACTCTATCACTAATCCTATGTTCTTATTACTAACAGTCTCTCTCTTGTAAATACTCTTTCCTGTAAATATAACTATTTTCCTCACATATCATGGTTTGTCTAATTATTATTATTATTATTACTACTTGTGTTCACAATCCAGAACACAACACTCATCTAATTCTAACAAATTTAAAACAGATTTGTTTGACCGATGAATGGGACGCAAATACTTACTCCCAATCCTGGTCAGAGTGTACCGGGGAGTAATTTAAATGAATGGATACTCCACGTTCCTCAGAGTTTCAGAACTGGAGCTTTGTTCTCAGATTTCATCCTGAAGAACTTACTCCTCTTCATGGGATACAGTCGGCCTGTTCTTAGTCCCACCGACTGGGTGATTTTATTTCTAGAGGATTGATTTGTATTACTTACAGTATTTCAGGCTTAGTGGTTTAATTCAATTCTTTCACCGTCTTTCTCAGAGACTTTATATGTATATAAGTTAAAAAGTTTATTACTAAGACGAACACAAGGGTCATGTTTGTGCCTCACAGGTGTTTAGTTTCGGACATAATATCTTTCTGATGAAAAAAATCAATGCCAAAGTATTGGAAAAGCTTACTCTGAATAACCAGAATTCTTACAAGCTAAAATCTGAAGATATAGCTGTGCATTTTTTAATGTACACAGAAATATCATTTCCTTAGTGACGCTATTTGATCATTACTTTGAATAATAAATACAAGCCGGGAAAAGGTTTATATTTATCTAAGCAGAGAGACTGATATAGAAACGCTTCCAAAAATAAACAAAATGTAATTAGAGGATCTGACTAATCATGTTTACTGTCACAGAAGCCGAATTCTTGAAGAAATGCTTTCATCACACCTCCCCTCTACACTAATAAATACTTGAACATGAGTCTTCTGATAAGGAAATGCGCAAATAACTGGACGAAAAATAGCCACATGAAACGCTAATCGATATAATTAATTTCTTGTCTCATACAAAATCCCCATTTGTCATTACTATCAATAGTTAGAGTGGCAATTTTTGCTATTGCTGTTGAGGCTGAAGTTAATTAAATATACAACTCTCCTTTTATTTTAATCCACTGCGGTTACCGTATTTGATGGTCTATAAAAGTTCACCCTTCGATGGAAATCATTGAAACTAGTGCTGAAACTCTTCAGCGTCTCTGTAAATATTTGCTTACTAGAAAACTCTGCACATAATATACGAGAAATGTTTAGTCATTTCTGGAGAAATAAATAGAATCTTATGAGCTATCAAATAATATAGTGACTAAACGAAGTTAGATATCAAGGCAACGTGAAAGTTTTCGATTTTGGTTTCTTTGCTTAATGGTATATAAATCTTTTTAAGTTAATTAATTACAAAGCCATCCTGTTAGAAGGGCAGTAGAGGTTCTATGTAACCAATAGCCGGAGGGAGAAGAGATAGAATACCGCTCCCAAGTAAGTTCGAAAGTAAACTTAATAGCACTACTAGTGTTCGAATTTGTTAACTATGGTGTCTCTGTCCAGCATGTTAGACATTAAGCAAAGAGGACTCCACCGAGAAAGTTTTCGGTTAGTGTTTATGTTTCTTTGTAGAGAGTATAATTTGGGCTGGGATTTGTAAGTTGTTGTTGGCGATCGTAGTCGAGGGTGACCCGAAGGTTCCCTTTTCGATAGCTACTACATCGATGTGTATGGAAAGATGCTACTCCTTTTCCGGGATTATTCCACTTTACCCTTGATCCTTACCTTATAATGCTGAGTGTTAAGCAAGGCGGCATCAAGTACCATTCTTAAGTCTTTGGTATGACTCGACCTGGGATTGAACCCCGGTCTCCGGACCACTGTTGAACTCTCTGCTCATTAAGCCAATGGCCCGGTCTGATTTAATTTGAAGTTTTTTAAGGCATTGTGTCTGTTATTGAGTTGCGTTTGATACTTATCCAACCACCCACGGGACTGCCTTTGACACAATTTTAAAAAATATTCTTGATCTCGACTTTTTTCTAAATAGAGGGGTTACTATTGACACTAAGTTTCAGGATTATTAATACTATATCTTTTATAAATATAAATGAATTTTTCAGTATATATCGGGAGAAAATTGGATATGCGGCCGTTCTAGACGAGCCTCCACAGATGATAGAGAATAATTTTAAAAGAAAATGCCTTTTCATATTGCGGGTCTCTTGGTCAATTAGAATGTCAGTTCAGTCCTAATGCAAAAATTATTTGAATTCATGGTGGACCCTCTCGTCGTTTTCAATATACGAGGACCCAACAGCTCAGTTAAAGATGAGAACCATTGAATTACCTTCACGGGTGACTTGTTTATAGCGGTGAATGCTTGCGTAGAAACAGCCAAATTTCATATGATCGCCCAAACTTAACAGTTGAGCCTCTATATCAAATTATGATGCAAATTTGCTTTACATTAAAGACTCCAGACTATATTTATCCAATTTGTTTCTTTCCCCTTCGGATTTTCTAGCAAAAGTCGGAAGGTCACCATCGAGAAAGCTTAATAGATGTTAGACAAGGCATCACTAACAGAAGTGAAAGTATTCAAATGATAAACCTGTATCAGTCATGAAAGGGTAAACAATTCTAAATGTCCAAATGGCATTGTTAGATTTGATCTTTTCCCATTTGCCAAGTGAGACCTGCATCAGATTCCAGTAATGAAGGTTTTGAAAGCAAACATGTTTCCTATTGATTGAATACATGAGTAATTGAGATTGATTGTCAAGTTGTAGTCAAGGTTACGGATACCTGCCATTAAATTTGAAAGACAACCTGGAAATAAAACGCTGACTTCAGCGTTCGAAAAAGATATTCATAATGCAAAAGTTATAACTGAGTATGTCCACATTTAGCTGTTAATCGAACGAGTGTTTCTTGTATATAAATGATTCATACGTTTATTTGTGTCGAGTGGGTAAGTTTAGCTTGGTTTTATAGCGTATCAGCTCTTATAGGTTATTTAATGAAAAATCCTTTTTATATTTTGCCAAATCATTTTTTAGATAGATATTGTTGTATCATCAAGGTGAATGTTACCCAGAGAAGAATGTGTTCTTAATATATTTATTCGGCTCTAGTATCCGGTGCTAGCGGATACATACAAAGAAAAACACGGAACAATTAGTTACAAACAATTAACAAGACAAATTACAAGGAATAGCGGAGGGTCAAAATGCTGTATAACTAAACGAAGTAAGATCAGTCCGAATATTAATTAGCTTAATATCATCTTATTAAAAAACTGTAGAAGTACTTAATCGTAGGCTATTTAAGGCTATGGGCCAGGTCTTTTTGTAGAAATCTGAAGAGTTGCTAGCAAAAACATCTCCTCTTCGAAATTTGGTGTCCCCCCTGGACGACATATTTCTGTCTTTTGGGGTCTATTTCCATAGTACCCATTGGAATTCGTTTTCGCTTATTTGATCGATTCTGTTGTACTGATTGAGACATGGATACGTCGAACATATCGTAAATCACCGTCAAGGTTCCTCCTTGCATTGATATACGTCCGCTGTATATCTTTTTTATTTGATTTAAATATCTCTTAATCACACATTTAGGATATTTTATCAAGTACAACATTTTGTCGATTCTTTTATCAATGGTTCCTTCTTCCCACGTTGCTTTTCATAATTTATAACTCTTGAAATATATTTTTTTACCGAGGTTGTGTTTAACATTGGTATTTTTTTCTTTCATCGATTTTCTTTTCTGTGGGTATTATTTTATCGAATACCGAACGAATTTATCATATTTACCAACCCCTCCGCTCGGGCAGGATATGACACACGGTCAATTTTTTAAGCGGAGTTTAACAGGTTTGAATTCAGAGTTTTTCCTTCTCCTAGACTAGTTGCCTCACCTACGCCGAAGAACCTCGTCTACCCTACTATTTACCCATAGCTGGAGGGAGAATATTTGGATTCATACCTTTCCCAAGGGTATTAGTGCTATGTGAAATGCAATCAGTCTCGTCCAGGATTTGAACTCGTGTCGCCGTGTCCATTTCCTACGACGATAACCATTACACCACGGGCACCGAACGAATTTATCTTGCAAACATGAGTTCGGCTGGGGCCATTCCTGAACTAGCATTTATGTTAAGTGTTATGTGATATATGGACAATTTTTTTTCGTACTTGAACAAATCAAGAAATCTTTCCACCACTTCGCTTGACCTTAGGTGCTAGGATGAAGATTTCAAATGTACAATTGAATGGATTTTACAAAAGTTTTCGAAATCTTTCGGAGAAAACCGTACATTTATCGTACACGAAAATCACTCGTCCGCCGAATCAAGTAAATAATTCGTGTAAAAAAATCTATCGTGACTCTACTAGTCGGCGTTTTAGATTTAAAGACTTCGGACCTCTTTGTGAAGCTGTCTACCACAATGGAGTAATGTTTCCTTTATTGGGCGGGCATATACCATGTGTATCCTTGACCATGGCTTATCGGTCCTTGGCCAGATATTAAATTTCACAGGTGGCGCCTTAGCTGCCAACGCACAGTTTTTGCAAGTTTTTACCAGATTTTCAATTTCCTTGTCCATGTCATACCGATAGATAAAACTCCTCATGAGAGCTTTCATTCTTGTTATTCCTGAATGTTCAATATGAAAATCTTTCAAGATTTTCTTTGTTAAAACTACTTATATTACTACCCGATCTCCATAAAAAATATGCCATTAAATATAGAAAAAATATAATTTCCTTTAATTTTTCTTCAAGTCCATTGTGTCATTCTTTTTGTCATTAATGAATTTTTCAGGTTTCACTTTGAATCTCATGTCTTCCGAAGTAACGGGTAGTTCTTTTATAGTGTTATACAGAACATTTTACAATCCATTTCGGAACTTAGTGGAGCAAAAACTGTCTCTTCTAATGGTTCTTTTATTTTTGGAATTAACCTAGACAAACTATCTGCGTGTGGTATTTTCTTAGATAGTATAAACTATATTTTGACAGAGTAATTTAACAAGATTTTTCCCATCTTTATAGGCTATTAGCTGAATGTATTGGAAGTTCTTATTTTGAGCCGAATATCGGCATTAGTGGTCAGTTTAAATAATGAACTATCAGGTCAAACTATTCTTTTTCAATGTGTGAATAATTAATTTCTGCTGTGAGCAAACTCATCGAAACATGATGTACGACCTTTAACTGACCATCTTTTTTTTTGTGTAAGAGTACGGCATGTAAACCCAGATTACTAGCATCGCTTGCCACATATATCCCTTTATAAGGGACGTAATGAGTGCGAGTTAGATTCGACGTCAATGCTGTTTTTAAGTTATCGAAACCTTTTTGACAACTGACCGACTGGTTCCACTTTCCGTCTCTTTTAAGAAGTTTGTTTAATGGCGCTCTTAATGTGTGCATATTTGAATGTAATGGCTATAATAATTAGCTAACCCTAAAAATGATAGTTGAGACGATACATTTTTGGACCTGTCACAAATACTCGATTTTTCGTTAAAAAAATTGCATTTTTCAATATAGAGTTTAAATCTACACTTTTTAAAAAATTTCCTTTACATGTCTGGCATATTCTTCTGAGTTTTTACTTTTATCAATATATCATCAAGATATGCTGTTGCAAAGTCTAACCCACTCAGCGTGCTGTCTATCATCTGCTGGAATATCGTGGGTATTAACTTTGTTCCAAAAGGTCGTCTATTGAATTTATACAGCCCTTTAGCATGTTGATGGTATTTCAGCACACTTTTCATCGACTGGCATTTGCAGATAGGGTTTCGACAAATCCAACTTTGAAAATATCCACCCATACCCATTTAATTACGTGAAAATTCCGTCTACCGATGGGAAAGAATAATTAGTTTGCTTCAAGCTGTCATTTAGACCTATCGAATAATCTGCTCAAACCCTTGTTTTTCTTTTTTACTTATACGGTCGGGCTTGCCCAGGTTCAAAATTTTTTTTTCGATTAACCCCAATTTTTCCAGCCGATCAAGTTCTTTTTCAATATTCACTAGTGCCGCAAACGGTACTTGCCTTTTTGGTCGAAATATTATTGTCGCATCCTCTTAATTCAAATTTTGGTTTTACTTTTGGGCAAAATCCAAGATCATCCGAAAAAATTTTGGGGATATTTGCTTTTCAATTTTTCAGCGTTTGTTGACGATTCATCTACATTATTACAAAACGTTTTTATTGGTACGTTGAACAAGTCGAACTATTCTATCCTGTCCGTACCGGATAGGGTTTGCGATCGATCCAGGACAAATGTGTTTAATTTTTTCTCTTTCCTTGAGAAAATATATTCATGACAATTTCGACCAAGAATTTTTATTTACCTGCTGTCACCCCTTTGACGATTTTTTATAAGGAATTAATGTTTGTCTGTAAATCCTTTTTCAGGTTTCAGCGTTTATTATTGTTAAGTCTGAACCTGTGTCCAATTGAAATTTAACTTTTTTATTAATTCGTCGAGCCTTTATATATTTTCTTTTTATTGCATCGACTGCCTTTTTTTAAATCGTAAAATGAACAAAATTTTCATTTTTCGTTTTACTTTTGGGCTTTTTTCTACCATGTGAAAATTTATGTTCTTTGTTCCAACAATTTCTAAACTATTCGTTTTTAAAAGGAAGAATTGTAAATAAATGTAATTCACTACAACCAAAACACGAATTTATCTTTAAACCAGTTTCTTTTTTTTTTTTTTGTAACCTTTTGGCTAATTCTGGATTGCATGGATATGGAAAATGTCTCGTTCCTGAATTTTCTCAGTGTCTGTCCTTAAAGCTAAATTACTTTGACATTCATTCGCCAGTTTGTGAAGTGGTATCTTTTGGTCTTGTTCTAATTTCGTAAACAATCTTGATCTTGTTCCTGCATCTTTTGGTATGGTCAGTCCCTGACCGAAAATTAGGCATTTAAACATATATAGTGTTTTATAGCTCAATCTCATTTTTTAAATTCTCTGTTAAATATACTGGAAAAGTCGAGTAATCCTCATTTTGTTTCTTTGTAAGATTCAAACACTGCCATCGTGTATCGAAAAATAACGCCGCTCCTTGAACATTTTGTTAATATTTGCACGGTTTTCTGGAATCAAATTTCTCTGAGATGTTATGGGAGTATAAAATTAGCGTATTTTTCGTGTTCCAGAGCACCGAAATTACCCAGTAAAATCGTAACTTTTTTTTCCATCAAACCGTTTTACGTAGTCTTAATGAAACATTTCTTCATATCTTCGAAAATATGCTCCGAATGTGACTTCTTCGTCTGATTTGTATACAAATTTACTAACAGATTTCATATCGGAATCCGGAGAAAAAATATTAGAGCTGCCTGGATCATTTTCTCTTTTTGAGAAAGTTTCCAGTAATTTTGAAAAGCTTTTTTCTTGT